>JAKTVK010000205.1:0-360575 GCA_030557155.1 Petasospora amylophila | reverse complement strand
ATAAACGCAACCCACTAACTTTCACGAGCCCTTCAATCCGGAGTGCTTCCAAATTTTCAAACGTCAATCCAATTGAAGCATGTGAACCACTAGAGTCATATACTGGGGGGGGGGGGGGATCTTATAGAGCATCTCAAGCTGCGGCATCTGCTCCGGGCCTGTCAATTCTTCTTCGATTGTTGTAGGGCGATCCGGATAGGTACTGAACCCGAAATGCCATTTACAACCGGATCTGTCAACCATCTCTCTCAACTTTAAAGTCACTTTATAGCCGTCAACTACACTCTTATCATGACACTTAATGAAAACAAAAGTGGTTGGACCAAGTAGAGTCGGCGTGTTCTGTGGTAGCTCAATAAAAGAGGGAATGAGATCCTCTTCAAGGGACCAATTTGGACATGTTTCAATGAGACGAATCGGCTCACGAGGACCGGCCTCCCATGTTTTCTGCAAAACCCTTTTCACGCCAGTTACCCCACCAAAAAATTGCAAATGGGATGTATGGTTAGTAACGATGACGGTGAGTTACTTGAGCTGAGGGTGCGCATCCAGTAGGGACGCTTTGTTAGGACGTTCGATTACAAAGAGAAAGTTGTGCGCGTACCATCTTCTTGTGCTTACCTAATCATATGATTACATAATGATTACATAAGCAAACTGGCTGTATAAGATTTGGATCGCTTTCAAATATTGAGAGTACTTTACAGTGAGTAAAAGGGGTAAAAAGCTTTCCTGAGTTACAGTCGTGCAATTTCAATTCGTAAGCTATTCTCTGGGACTTCAGCTGAGGGTCTTTTGCCTAATAATCTCACTGGCCACGTGCGCTTTATACCAAAACGTGGGGCTCCGCGTGCAGACGGCAGCAGATTACCGAAGCCGATCTTCTCTTCCAACCATAGCAGTCGGTGCAAGTTTCCTTTTTATCAAAGAAAATCCCCCCACAGAAAGATGCTTGGACTTCGATAGCATCACACGACTTCCAGTTTATTTGGAAACTTTCGCAAGTTTTGGTGGAGAGGAAATGGCCGATCAGACGTATACAAGACTCTCCGATGATGAAGAGTCTCTTATCTCGACATCTTCCACAGCTTCGTCAAGGCTCAGGCAAAGGAGAGTCAAGCACTACTCCAAGTCACAGGCGTATGGATCCTTGTTGTTTCTAGCAACGTCGATGTTCTTCTGCTTCACGATCTTCTGGGGTATCAAATCCACCTCGGGACCACCGGTATCCCGTTTCAATAAAGCCAACTTGGTGTCATCTAGTGCTAGCTGGCGACTTGACACAAACAAAGAGTACTCCATCAAGAATAAGCATTGGGATTACAATGCACCTCCACAGGTTCGAGAATATCATTGGACAATCTCCGACATCCTTGCCTCACCGGATGGTGTCGTTAAGAACATGACCGTGATCAACGGCCAATTCCCAGGTCCAATGGTGCAGTGTAATTCCGGTGATACCATCAAAGTACACATCCGTAACGACGGTTCAGAACCGACCTCTATCCACTTCCATGGTCTGTTCTTCAAAGGGGAGAATTACTATGACGGTGCCACGTATATCAACCAATGTGAGATCCCACCACATGGCCATGAATACACCATGGAGTTCAAGATCGACGAAGAGCAATGGGGGACGTATTGGTACCATTCCCATTACTCAACGCAGGCAGCAGATGGTCTCGTTGGCCCCGTGGTTATCCATTCTAAGAAGGAATTTGAAGAGATAGGTAACATGTACGACGAGGAGATGGTTGTCTTGGTGAGTGATCATTACCATGCTAGAGGCAGTGAATACCTCGAAGAGTATCTCGCTCCTGATAATGAGAATGCTGAACCAACGCCAGATAATGGGTTAATTCAAGGTGCTAACGTGTTCACAATGCCTGAAGACTACTACTTGAATGCCACATATCTTCCAGAAGAATCTCTGAGACACGTTTTCAAATTCAGACCAGGAACGAGGTATAGACTCAGAGTTATCAACGTTGGATTCTTTGCAGATGTGGACTTCACTTTGGATAACCATAACCTCACCATCATCGAATCAGACGGAACCACAGTGCAGCCAGTTACCGTTGATGTGTTGAACATTGCTTCTGCTCAGAGATACTCTGTGATCATCGAGACAAACGTTTTCGACGTGAAGAAGAACATGTTTTGGATGCATGCTAAATTGAACGAGTACTGCTTTGACCATTTGAATGATTGGCTAAGGTATGATGCTAAGGCCGTTGTGCTCTATGTGTCTGAATGGGACGATTTCCAAGGCGATTACGCAACGAAGTTGGATCCAAAGAGCGAAGAGTATCAATATTATAGAGATCCATATTGTCGAGAACTCGATGAGTCCTTGTTACACCCATTGTTCCATGACCCACCTCCTAAAAATTACGATGAGAACGTTCGTCTTGATGCTTGGTTCCATATTGGAGATTGGAAACTCGATCGTGGTCAATTCAACGATACCACATATAGACCATGGTTACCTTCATCCTCATTGTACAACATTGCCTTCAATGGGTCACAGGCTCAACAGGAAGAACCCCTGCCAACTATCCAATCACACGTGTCATATGCCGATAACTTCCTTGTCTCGGTGAACAAGCCAGGAGCGGTCATTGACATACTCATCAATAACCTCGATGATGGATCACACCCGTTCCATCTCCATGGTTATAAGTTCTGGGTTATGATGGTTGGTTCAGGTAACTTCAGATTCGACAAGTATGCCAAGATTGCAGATAAGTTTAATGCCACTGAAGAATATGAAGAAGGTGGCTATTTCATGAAAAGGGATACCATCATGGTTCCAGGTTATAAATGGGCATTGGTGAGATTCGTTGCTGATAATCCTGGTGTTTGGCCATTCCATTGTCATATAGGTTGGCATATGGAGGCTGGATTGTTGATGCAATTTAATGTGTTACCAGAGGTTTATAAGAAATGGGAGTATCCTGAACAATGGCAAGAGCTTTGCTTGATCCAGGAGAAAAAGTATGCTGTTTAGAAAGGTCTCCTACGATATAATTATAACGATATAATGTCACAAATTTGGATATTTAAATGGTAGTGTACAAAACTAATGCCAAAAAAAAAAATCAATCAAATTATCCCTCTTAATTCTTCTTCCAAATGTTCTCAAAGTAATGCTTGACGTATGCCAATGGATGATCTTCATCCTTAGCACCCATGGTGCCAATACCTGGAGAGAAACTTGTAATTGGGAGAACAAGGATATCACTGACCAACTTCGGCACTTCGAGCTTGGTGAAATCCTTCCATGTGATTTTGGAGAAGATACCACTCTGGACGTAATCGTTGAAATAAGTGAAGACAACATCTGTCCAAATACCAGCGCCTGTCCATTCCAAGATGTCCAAGTTGTTTTTAACTTCGAGATCACCGGCTTTCTTCTTTTCAAGCGTTTTTTCAGTGATCTTGGCAACGATTTCACGAAGAATTGGGTGCCCTGGTTTAGCCTGAATGGTCCATTGACAGAATTGAAGTCTTCTCGCGTATGTCTTTCTCCAATCTGGAGTATCTGGGTCGGACTCGATACCGATAATCATGCCAACTTCATTAGGGGAAACGTTTTCAGGGATCCAATTAGGCACAGGTTGAAGTGGTAACGTGTCAACATCGGCGTAGATACCACCACGGGCAAGCAGGATTAAATATCTGAAGAAGTCCATTTTCAAAATGATGGATGGCAAGGATTCATACGCTTCAACGATCTCTGGGATAGAGACGTACAAATAGTGAACAATGGCATGTGAGGTGTCATCGTTAAACAACTCATGAACGAATCCAGGGTTCTTCAAAGCCCACTGTGTCTCACCTTCTTTGAACTTCTCACCAAATCTCTCATCGTTCAAACCGTACTTCCAACTCTGCCAGATATAAGCTGGGAACTTTCTGCTTTGGTCATATGGGAACAAGAAGGCCAATTTTTCTCTGAGTGTAGAGTCTGCAGGTGGACGACGTAACTCTTGGATTTTCTTCTCAAGGTGTTTACGATCCTCCTCGAGTTGGGCAATACGTTCGTCTTGTTGCTTGAGCAACCTCTCGGCAATGGATTCCAGCTTGTCAGCGATCTCATCGTCCTTTCTTGGGTTCATGTTGAGCAAGTTCTCATTAGGAATTTGCTTCAGAACCTCTTGAAGATCCGGAGCCTTGTTTGGTGAGAGCTTGTAAAGCACAAACAGCAACGAGATGATAGACGCAGCGATCACGATTATGCGCTTGAGCCCATTCGATCTTCCAGCCATTGTTGTTGGGGGGTTCAAGGGGTTCTTAAAAAGGACGCGTTGTACTCCTTTGTGCAAGGGGTATTGAAGAAACAAATAAAAAACGGTAACGAAACAGAGACTTTTGATTCAACCAGCAAACAAAGTCCTCTATTTACAAAGTCCCGAAACCCACAAAGCACAAACACCTCACAGCAAATTTAGTGGATGGTCTTGAAACCTGCGGAATGACAACAAATCTGTCAGATCAATTTCAAAGTGTTGATTTTTCGCTGTCTAAAAGTAATCGCGGTAGGGGCCACACACAGGGCACGTGACCATTACGTCAGACATCTTTATATACTAATGGATTATGATTGTTTATTTATTTAGTGAGTAATCATTACATTTCATTCATGATTGGCGATACTTTATTACCTGGAGTCATCCAAAGAGGTGCCAGTCCTCGACTTTGAGGGTCTCGACGATCTTCTTCACTACTTGTGTAGCCAATTGTATTCTCTTTTGTGCAAGGTTGTCCTCATCGTGTTCGGAGAGCTTTTGGTCACCGTCGTGTAACTTGTGGAGTCCTTCAAGTTCCTGTGCTTCGCTCAGTGGCACGTTATAAGTCACGAGCAGATCGGTTTCAACTTTTGCCAACCTCACCACACCGAGTACAACGACAAGTGCCGGTGTATAGTCCTTACCTTTGTCATCCCTGCCCCATTTCTTGGCAGGTTCGACACCAACACCAATCAGTGACTTTGTCGGAGGTTTGATGCCGTTGTGTGTCTCGTCGACGGTGAGCAGTTTCCACTCTTCGGCATCGTTCAAATGGGCAATGTCTTCAAAATGCTCTTTCACAGAATCGACATCGGCACCATCGACACGTTCCAAAAGATCAAAGATTATGGTGTCATCCTTGTGCAACTCATCGAGGTTTGTAGTGTTCTCGGAACCCACCAAGAACACCTCCTGCGCATCTGGCACCTGTCTCAGCTGCGAGGCATCGACCAGCCCAGCGGGGATCTCAGCAGTGATTGCACCTCCCCACAACTCCTGTTTCGAATACGACACCATAATTTAAGCAGTAAATGAAGGCAAAACAGTGTATGATTGGTTAACATCACCAAGTGTAAGCTTCGCGAATTTTTCTTGGGTTTGCGCAGCGCAGCGAAACGCCACCGAATTTTTGTGTTATTTAGTAAACCAAACATCAACAACTATTAACTGCCATTGGGACACCGAAGTAAAAGCAATTGCAAGCACTGTACACGGCCAATACGATGTCCGACAAAATGCAGATTGACACACCTTCTCCTGCCCCAGGCGAGCAGCAGGAGATTGACGAGTCGCTCTATTCTCGTCAGCTCTACGTGCTTGGTAAGGAGGCCATGCTTAAGATGCAGAGTTCTAACGTGCTGATCGTCGGTCTCAAAGGTCTCGGTATTGAGATCGCCAAGAACGTTGCGCTTGCCGGTGTCAAGTCGCTCTCGTTGTACGATCCGGCCCCAGTGGAGCTTAGAGATCTCTCCACACAGTTCTTCCTCTCCGAGCAGGACATTGGTAAGCCACGTGCCGCTGCCTCGGCACCAAAGCTTTCGGAGTTGAACACCTACGTTCCAATCACCGTCATCGAGGATCTCTCTGAGGAGCAGTTGTCAAAGTTCCAGGTCGTTGTCGCCACTGAACTCTCCCTCGAGGAACAGGTGAAGATTAACAACTACACACACGCCAACAACATCAAGTTCATTGCCACTGATGCTAGAGGTCTCTTCGGTAGTGTCTTTGTCGACTTCGGTACCGACTTCACAGTCATTGACGGCACAGGTGAAGAACCACACACCGGTATCGTTTCAGATATTGAGTCTGACGGTACCGTCTCCGTTTTGGAAGACAGCCGTCACGGCTTGGAAGACGGTGACTTTGTTAAGTTCTCCGAAGTTGACGGATTGGACATCAACAACGGTGAGTTGTTCAAAGTTGAAGTTCTGGGTCCATTCGCTTTCAAGATTGGTGATGTCACCAAATTCGGTACCTACAAGAAAGGTGGTATCTTCACACAAGTTAAAGTACCACAGAAGATCTCTTACCAACCACTCTCTGAACAGTTGACCGCTCCGGAGTTCTTCTTTTCAGACTTTGCCAAGTTCGATCGTCCACCACAGTTGCACTTGGGTTTCCAGGTTTTGCATCAGTTTAAAGAGAAGAGAGCACATCTTCCAAGACCATTTAACCAAGAGGATCTTGCCGAATTCCTTCATTTGGCTAAGAACCTTGCAGTGCAGACCAAATTCGAAGGTGAAATCGATGAAAAATTGCTCACAGAGCTTGCATACCAGGCCCAGGGTGACATTCCAGGTGTTACTGCCGTTCTTGGTGGTCTTGTCGCTCAGGAAGTGTTGAAGGCTTGTTCCGGTAAGTTCTTCCCACTCAAGCAATTCATGTACTTTGACTCCTTGGAATCATTGCCAAAATCTTTCCCAAGAAATGCTGACAACACCAAACCAATCAACTCCCGTTACGATGCTCAGATTGCCGTTTTCGGTCTGGACTTCCAACAGGCTATCGCTAACTCCAAGACATTCCTTGTCGGTTCCGGTGCCATTGGTTGTGAAATGCTCAAGAATTGGGCTTTGATGGGTCTTGGTTCCGGTCCAAACGGTAAAATCATCGTCACTGATAACGATACAATTGAGAAATCCAACTTGAACAGACAGTTCTTGTTCAGACCTAAGGATGTCGGTAAAGGTAAATCAGAGGTTGCAGCAGAAGCCGTTTCTGTCATCAACCCTGATCTCAAAGGACACATCGAGGCTAAGAATGAGAAGGTTGGTCCAGAGACTGAAGATATCTACAACAATCAGTTCTGGGAGAGTTTGGACTTTGTCACCAACGCTTTGGATAACATCGATGCTCGTACTTATGTCGATCGTCGTTGTGTTTTCTTCAAGAAGGCTTTGCTTGAGTCTGGTACTTTGGGTACAAAGGGTAACACCCAGGTTGTTATTCCAAACCTTACTGAGTCATACTCCTCTTCTCAAGATCCACCAGAGAAGGCCATTCCTCTCTGTACTTTGCGTTCCTTCCCAAACAAGATCGATCATACCATTGCTTGGGCCAAGTCTTTGTTCCAAGGTTACTTCACCGATGCAGCTGAGAACGTCAACCTTTACTTATCTCAGCCAAACTTCATTGAGGCCACTCTGAAGCAGAGCTCTGATGTTAAGAGTACTTTGGAGGTCATTGCTGACTCTTTGAACAACAGACCATACTCCTTCGAGGACTGTATTAAGTGGGCAAGATTGGAGTTTGAGAAGAAGTTCAGCTATGAGATCAAACAGTTGTTGTTCAACTTCCCTGTTGATGCTAAAACCTCTTCTGGCGCCCCATTCTGGTCTGGTACCAAGCGTGCTCCTAACCCAATTGACTTTGACATCAACAACCCAGAACATTTCCACTTTGTTGTTGCTGCTGCTAACTTGAGAGCTTTCAACTACGGTCTCAAAGGTGATAGCGGTGAGCCAGATAAGGCTTATTACTCCAAGGTTCTGTCCGAGATTACCATTGAGCCATTCTCCCCACGTTCTGATATCAAGATTCAGGCAAGCGATGATGAACCAGATCCAAACGCCCAGCAACAGGTTGAGGCCGATGAACTGCAAGCCCTTGCTGCCTCTCTGCCACAACCATCCACACTTGCCGGTTACAGATTGAACCCAGTTGAATTCGAGAAGGATGATGACACCAACCACCACATTGAGTTCATTGCTGCTGCCTCCAACTCCCGTGCTCTCATCTACCAGATCGAACCAGCTGATCATCAGAAGACTAAGCTCATTGCCGGTAGAATCATTCCAGCTATCGCCACTACCACAGCTCTGGTCACTGGTTTGGTTCAGTTAGAGTTGTACAAGGTTGTTGACAAGAGAGATGTCATTGAGGACTACAAGAATGGTTTCATCAATTTGGCTTTGCCATTCTTTGGTTTCTCCGAACCAATTGCTTCTCCAAAGGGTAAGTACAACAGTAAGGAGTTTGACAGAATCTGGGACAGATTTGACATTAAGGGTGACATCACACTTCAGGAGTTGGTTGATCATTTCAAGAACGAGGAAGGTTTGGACATCACAATGCTGTCTTACGATGTTTCTCTGTTGTATGCTTCTTTCTTCCCACCAAAGAAGGCCAAAGAAAGATTGGGCATGAAGTTAACCGAGCTGATCAAGAGTGTTACTAAGAAAGATCTTGCTGGTCATATCAAGACCTTGATTTTGGAACTTTGTGTTGATGATGCCGAAGGTGAGGACGTTGAAGTTCCATTTGTCAATGTCACCTTGTGATTGATTGATTTGTGGTCTTGATAGAAATGAATTGAATGTTACAAAGCTTTTTTTATTAACTATTTAAATCTACCCCAGTTTCGGAGATGAGTAGCCAGTTGACCGAACTATGCTAGTCCCTCATCGGATCAAGGAGACTAGGCGTTGATACGCGCGTGGTCTCATCGTGATCAGGACGGGTGGCGGAGATGAGGTTGAAAGATAAAGACAATGAAAAGGCACAAGAAGTTCTAAATCCTTTACAGTCGTCTTTCTAACTGGAAATATTCGGAAATTTACTATAGAAAAAAGCGGAAAATTGAAACTTGATTAGTTTCCAGTCCTTCATTGGGCGCATCCGGCGATTTCTCCAATTTGGGAAAGCGCTGCGACGGGAAACCCCAGCCCCCAGCCTCACCTTTTGGCAAGGAGACTCATCCTGGCATCTATAAAACGGCGTTAAGATTCTTTGTACATTGCTCAATTGGATCCAGACGATGACCTGGAACCGTTAACACCCCGTCAATATGGCTCCAAAGGATTATTTCCCAAAAGATCACTACACAATCTCGTATTGGTTGTCCGAACAGACCGAGTTCTCGAGACACAGATCCACCAAGGACATCCCAAAGGAGGTTGATACCCTCATCATCGGCTCAGGTTACGCTGGTACGTCCACCGCCTTCCACTTGCTCCAACAGGACCCAAATGCCGATGTTGCTCTGTACGAGGCCAGAAACCTGTGTTCCGGTGCCACTGGTCGTAACGGTGGACACATCAAGCCATATATCCATCGTTATTTTGATTTCTACAGTGAGATGTTTGGTGAAGAAGGTGCTGCAGAGATTGCCAACTCCGAGTTTGAGCATCTGTGGTTATTGAAGAAGATCAGTGAGGAGAACAAGATCGATTGTGATTTCTTCTTGACCAGAGCTTGTGACGTTTACCCATACAAGAACGATCCAAGACTTGTGCGTGATTTGAAATGCTACGATATGTTTATGAAGAGTCCATACGTCAGTGAGGACTTGAAGAAGCAGATCCAAGTCTACTGGGGCGAGGCTGCTCGAACAATCTCCAAGAATGAAACCACAGAAGTTGCCTTCACTTACCCTGCTGCTCAGTGCTGGCCATGGAAGTTGATCACCGGTTTGTTGAAGAAGTGTGTCGAGAAGGGTCTCAATTTGCAAGCTAACACCCTTGTCACCGAGGCTACACAGAGACCAGATGGTAAATGGGTTGTTAAGACTGCCGATCGTGGTACTACTATCTGTAACAAGGTCGTCTTCTGTACCAACGGTTACACCAAGGCTTTGCTCTCTGAGTTCTCAAACACCATTATCCCACAAAAAGCGGGTATCTGTCGTATTGTCCCAACAGACAAGACCAATGTTCCACACTTGTCCAACACTTATGGTCTCTTCACTTCTATCAAGAAGAGTGATTACCTCATCAACAGACCGGATGGATCCATCGTCGTTGGTGGTCAGGATGACGCCCTTCTCGACTTGGATAAGCGTGGCGAGGCTGCCATCACCAGATTCCTTGATAACACGGATGACTCCTTTGTTGATAAGCAGGTCATTGAGGCCTTTGGTGACAACTACATGCAGCAAAGATTCACTACTTGGAAGAACACTCCAACTGAGGTTTCACATTATTGGACTGGTATCTTGGGTTTCACCAACGATTACATGCCATACGTTGGTGAATTGGATTGTATCGGAAAGAAAAATGCCTTCATCTGTGCTGGCTTCCATGGTCATGGTATGCCTCGTGTGTTGTTGAGTGGTAAGGCGGTCGCTACCTGTATTGTTACCGGTAAAAAGATCCAGGATATTCCAGCTACATGTCCAAAGCCTTACTTTGTGACAAAGAAGAGAATTGAAGGAAAGCACATCTACAAGGAGGAAGTCTTGGACTATGTCAAGAACGTACCAAAGTTGGAGAAAGCTAGACTTTGAGTAAGTATTAATTGATGGGTGTTATTTTGTGAAAAGCTGTAGTTGTAGATATCACATGTGCTTGCCATTGCAAATATATATCGCAATACTATCTTTGACTGATGAATGATTTACAGATCTTGCTTATAAATCAAAAACATATATTAAGGAATATGAAGCGAAAATGTTTACAGGATCAGATGGAGTATCTGAACTCAGGGTTCTGCTTGTCGGTCAAGTCTGCAAACTCAATGTTCTCAATCTTGACATATTTTTCACCAAGCTCTTCTCTCTTCTTGTCTCTGGCCTTGTTCTCCAAATGGTACGAGAAGAAGAGAGCGATCATGATAACAATACAGGCAGAGTAACAACCGACAATGGTACCCTTGGCAGTCTTGTAGTCTGGCTCCTCGCTCTGCTTGAAAGTCTGAGGACCAATGACGTTACCAGCACAGTAAGCAATCAAGAAGATGGCATTACCAAACATCTTCTTGGTATGACCAGCCACATTGGATTGGAAAACAGAGATCAAACAGATGAAACCGATATCAGAGACCTGCATAACGAACAATCCACCGAGGGCCGTGTTCTGATCACCAAAGGCAAGCATAGAGGAACCTGTCAATGCCATAGCAATGGCAAGCGTAGAGCACCACATTCTACTCTTGATGATGTTGAAGGAATAAAGACAACCTACTGCAACGGTGGTGACGAAACCAACAGCGCAGAGAGCAATGTTGAGTCTCAAAGATTCTTTGGTGGTGTAACCGAAATCGGTATTCAAAAGAATGGATGTGAAGTTTGTCAAACCACCGTTTGGAATCTCATCGAGGATACCGAAGCAGAACATCAACCAGATACGGTAATCCGTAAGACACTCAATCAACTGTTCTTTCTTAAACTTCTTGTTACCGAAACCTTGGTTGTTACCTCTGATTCTTTCCACAGCCATGAGCTTCTCCTCCTCAGTCAAGAACCAAGCCTTATTTGGAGTGTCTGGGATGTGCAAGTAGAAGGCAACAGCAAGTAAGATGTTGATGAGACCAATGACGATGTAAACAACTTTCCAAGAGGCAATGTTCCAACCACCACCGTGGATGTAGAGACCATATGCGAAAGCGTAACCGATGATACCACCAGTGTTACAAGCACCGAGCCAGATGGCAGTTCTCAGGAAGTGCTCCTCTTTCTTATACCATTGAGTAGTCAATATAACCATAGTTGGGGTAATAGAGGACTCGAGCATACCAAGGATAACTCTGAGGAACATGAATCCAGCCAAATTACAAGCTGGCATCAAGCAGACAACGACACCCCACAAGAAGATGAAGCAAGAAGTAGCCTTAGCCACCGGGTACTTTTGCAAGATGAAAGAAGATGGGATCTCGAAGAACAAGTAACCGAGGTAGAAAGCGGAACCGAGCCAGGAGTATTGCCATCCTTCCATGTGCAAATCGGCCTTGAGACCCATGATCGAGGCAAACGAGTTGGAGATCTTGTCCATGTATTGGACAGAATACAAGAGAACGAAGAATGGGATCAAGTACAGATCAATCTTCCATCTGAGCTTACGGTCTTGCTCGGGAGTCAACTCGAGGTTCTTAGCCTCGAGGGCGAGGTCCATGGCCTCATCGACGTTGTTGGCGTCGAGCTTGAACTCACGGCCATTAACAGAGATGATAGCGTCCAGCGCCTCCTTGTTAGCGGTAGAGTCGAGATCAACGTTATCCACAGAGACTTTTGAAGTCACCTTATCGTCGTCAGCGTCAGACATAATTGGAATAATGGAAAAGTCTAACAAACAAGCATCTGTGAGAAGAAAGTGGTTCGATTCAAGGATCGACAGCGGTTTAAATTGAGCTCGGGAGGGATGTGATTGTTGGAGAGGAAGATCGGGGTGAAGCGCCCAGATTACCGCTTCGGGCGTCGGAGGGCGCGTCCTCGGTGCTCGCCTTATCGGCTTATCGGTGGGACTAGAAAGACTAGCTGGAAAAAAGGCAGGTGATCACGAGCACCACCCACTGGATACGTAAATCACTTTTGTATATAACAACATAATCACCGTTGAAGCTATCTGTAGGGTTAGGGAAGCCTGAGCGTAGGTGGAACAGTGAAAGCCAACACCCCATAATTAGACCCTTCAAGAAGCAGGTACAAGATCGCGGTGACAGACTAAAGACTACGAAGCTGGAGTGCCGGGTAATCAATAGATGAGCTGAAGATTACAGGTTTGAGAACAAGAGCCTAATGGCTTACAGCTTGATACGACTCCATAGATAAGCTCCATTAAACAATTGCGCACAATCTCTGTTTCAGTCGTATCAAAGTAACCTCCACCACCAGCTGTGAATATCACATGCTCATGACAGTAGCACAATTGTTCAATTGGGGAAGTACACAGCGCTCTTTTGACCATTATCTATTGCGGAACTGATAAGTCTGTGAATCTCGTGCGAGGCTTCCCCAGTAACTGGTGGGCGATATTGTATTATAATGTCATTTATCACTGACTCGGGGACTCTTCACGGTCCAGCAGCACATCGATAAACTCCATAAGATCTCTGAAGTGCAAACTGGTAATCAAATTGTCCTAGCTAACATCTTTCAGTGGCTTTAACGTGACGTATAGACACACACACCATGCTTATGTAATCAAGAAATCTCCTTACCGCAAATCGCCGCTTACCGAGATCAGGGGGTTGATCTGCTCAATTGTGCTCGACTATTGTCCGTCGATCATAAAGCTATTGTTGACCAATATATAGTCATGCAATCTCTTGGTCAAAGTGTATTCAAGTGATTGCCACTATGTGCCCTGCAATTGTCACGCCGTGTGTTGACCGGTTCTAGGTGGTACGGGACGCAAGCCGTTGTACGGGTGACACAAAAAGTTGCAGGAAGTAGGTTAGACGAGAATTGTGAATGCAACATTCCTCTTCTTTTGGATGGGAAATATCCCGCAATATTTAATCCCACCGTTTCCCTCTTTCTCATACTTCACTTCCCTGTGTGTATTGTGAATCTGGTATATACAGCTTCTTATATCGCTTCCTGCTATCCTCATACGTCCCCCGCTATCAACATAAGTACAAACCACATAGCTTCCAACTTCCAACCACACTGCTATAATCACACCCAGAAGAAAAATCTACCATGGGATTTATAAGAGCATCAATGAGAATACTGTCGTCACATCTGACTAGTGATGTTGGTAAAGATCACGATGAACTTGTCAAGACGTTAACACGAGTTCCAACACACCACAGCTATGAGAATGAAGCTTTCCAAAACCAATTTGATAACGAAAAGATAAGAGAGCTCCAACGTCCAAGACATCGCAAAAGAGATAGGTTCACTTCATGGTTTCATGGGAAGTCGAAGTCATTACCCCGTGATGATGAGATGAAGGACGATGTGATATCAACGCATGACATTCCGCTGGAGACATCACAGACTGATGACCATGAGAGAATGGAAAAGCCTTTTCATGATATAACTGCTTACAAGACGGAGACCGATACCACAAAGATTTCAATGAGACAAATTTCTCCTGTTGATAAAGATAACACCACCACTTCAGAGCCACTGGACTCCTTCAAAAGACTGTTCAAGAGGAAGAAGCATCACAAATTCATTGATGACTTCCAGAACATTGAAGCTTCTTCACCAACCATCAAGAAGAGTAAGACAATTAGAGAAAGAATCTTCCGTTCCAGAAGCAAGAAAAATGATGTCAAAGCAGACGATGTTTTGGAGTTCCAAGAGGAAACTACCGTTGCTGACGTTTCAGAGACTTTGACACAGAGATACATGACCAGCAATTACGAGAAGTTACTTGAAGATATGGATGCTATCCCATTCGATTTGAGCCTTGATGAGCCTACCTCCATTAGATATCGTGTTTCCAAGGCCATTCAATCATGGAGTCCAAATAAAGCATCCACAAGGGATATTCTCAGTGATATTAATATTGATCTGAATGAGGGTGCCCAAATGCTGGAGAATGACTGGAATCCATATGCTGCTGCAAGGAACTCCACCCAAGATGATATGTCATTCGATCTGAGATCGGAATCAACTGTTGATGTAAAGTTTGAAAACCCAAAGAAGAGTATCAAGCTTGGAAGACTAGGCACCGTCCGAGAAAAGCTTTCGAGCATCTTCAAATTGAGTATCCAACAACCACCACAGAATTCGATGGTCATGAAGTCTGTTGGCAACATGGATTCTGCTTCTTCTTCTCTGATCTCGCAAGACTTCCAGAAGAACTCAGCATCTGTGTTAAACGCCAGGGATTCTACCAATGACGATGACGACGACGAGTCACACTATGAAGATGATACCCATCCATCACCGCTGGCATCTCTATCAAACACATATTTCGGGTCTGGCAATGAGACCGAGTCATCAGCTAGCACTGCATTTAGCCCCATCATCAGCAGCAGGAAGGGTAAAATTTCCGAAATCCTGCCATTGGAGGAGAGTGCCTTTACATTAAGTGGTTCGACGAGGTACGCCATCCCAACAAGCAACTTCTTGCCCATGAAGCTGGAAACTGCAGAGACGTCCGAGTCATCAAATCACCCAATATCACAAGCCATGCCAAAGAGGAACACAACCACTCTGAAGGACTTTGAAGCAATGGTCCCTCACCATAGAAGGTTCAGAGCTGGATCCTTACAGCTGGATATCAAATTTGAGAGTGTTTCGTCACGGAGACCTTCTTCTTCGGCGGCAAGCACGACACAAACCACAGTCCGTTCAAGAGCAATGACAGCAGGCAGCATCTCATCTAAGCTGTCATTCAGGCCTGCGCAGTACGATGCGTTCCTGGAAATGGTCAGGGAGAGTCAAGAACGTCTGCGCAGCACTTTGCGTGGCCCCACATTCTTGGTATGACACATACACCGGTTACCTATCGATGACTCAACCGTGTAATTGATCAATTCTTGTTATAGTTTTGTAGTGAGTGAGTAGTACTTCAATTGGGTTTCGCGAAGGGTCTGTGGCCCGTACCGCATTTCGCGAAAGTTGGAGATGGAGCTTTGAAAAATCTCCAAGCGTCGGATCGCCGAAACCAAAACAAAAAAAAAAAAAAACTCCATCAACAAAGCCACTGTGGCATCGGACGTTTTAGCATTACCATCGCACCCTTTTTAACAGCCCCCAACCACCAGCCGCCCTACCGCAACCTTCACAATCAACTGCAGAATCGTTCACTGAACTGTCCCGTTTTGGAAGCCCAGCTGTACGACTCCTCAGACACCCGCAAGCACTCATTCCCCGTAGCACTTTGCCCCCAAAAGGAGCCCAATCATCTCCCATAAGAACTTACAACATCGGCTACTCACACACACACATACAACCTGACCCGCTTTTCACAAATGGAAGAGCAGATTAAGCAGGCTGTGGACATTGCCATTGGCGGCACAGCGGATGCCAACTTGCGAGAGCAGGCGATCCGCTTCTTGAACGATTTGAAAGCGTCCCCAGATGGATGGCAAGCATTCTCTTTACTTTTGAAGGACATCAACACGGCAGATCAGACAAGATTTGTGTCTCTCCAGGCCTTGGGTGACTACATCACACAAGGGTCCACTGAGCAGAATGGATATATAAGGACAACGCTTTTGCAACACTTGAGCGAGATCATTGCCGCCAACAAGTACGAACCGGCATACTTCAAGAACAAGCTCGCAGAGACTTTCGCCTCGTTGTTCTGTTGTTCTTACCTTACAACATGGAACTCCTTCTTCAGTGATTTCCAGGAGCTGATCAAGGATGAGAACGAAGTCGCAGTGGATATGTTCTTGAGAGTGTTACTCGCCATTCATTCAGAAATCGGAGATCAGTTAATCATCAGAGAAAGACCAACCGTGGAGAGAAACAACAACTTGAAAGACGGAATCAGAGTTTCCGATATGAACACTTTGACACTTGTGTGGAAGAAGATCCTCGAGGATTTCAAGGATAAGACAGGACCATTGACACATGAAATCTTGAGACAGTGTTTGCAGATCATCGGAGGTTGGGTCTCTTGGATTGAGATCAGTTTGATCGTCCCATCTGATTACATCAATTTGATTTTGCAGTTTTTGACCCGTCAGGAAGAACGTGTTGCCTGTTGTGATACATTGACCGAGATCATCAGCAAGAAGATGAAGCCTGAGAACAAGTTGGAGCTTTTGTCATTGTTGAACTTGACTAGCGTCGTTGGTTCTTTGAGTGTTGACAACAGCGATTTGGACTTTGTTGAGCACATTGCTAAATTGTACAATGCAATCGGGCTTGAGCTTACTTACATTTTGGATTCAAGCGAATCATCTGCTGCTGTTAAGGGTACCGCCAATGATCAGATCGTTGCCACTTTCCCATACATCTTGAACTTCTTGTCCAATGATTATGATGATGTTTCCGTGCAAGTATTCTCCTTTATCACATCCTTCTTGGCTGCTTTAAAGAAACTTCTGAGACAGAACAATGGTCAAGTCAGTGCCACTCACCTAGAGATGACAGGAACCTTACTTCAGAAGATCATCATGAAGATGAAATACGACTCACAGGATGACGGTGATGACGAAGATACCATTTCAGAATTCAATGAGTTCAGAGGAAGACTTAAGATCTTCCAAGATACTATCGCTGCTATCAGCCCAGAAATTTACCTTCAACAGTTATTCGCTGTCATTAACCAGTCTATATTCGAAAGTAACGGTGAGGATTGGAGACAAATTGAGTTGGGTCTCTTTGAATTGACTAACTTCTCCGATAGCTTGAAGCAGAACATGTTGAGCATTCCAAAGAACCAGCTCCTTGAGTCCAAGCCATACATGATGTTCCAAGAGATGCTCATCAAGACCATCAACTCCAACGTGATCCAAATCAATCACCCACTCATCCAATTACTCTTGTTTGAATTGATTCTGCGTCATTCCACACTTGTGAACAACTCTGCAAACAAGAATGATCTTACAAACCACATTTTGGGTCTCTTCACATCACTTGGTCTTGGTAACTCCAACGAGAAGGTCCAGTTGAGATGCTGGTATTTGTTCTTCAGATTTTGTAAGCTCACAAAGCCACAGTTGGAGGATGCCTTGATTGAACGTTTGATCACAGATATGGCACAAAACTTGTTGGTTATCGAGGCTGTCTTGCCACAGAAGGATGATGACTCTGAGATTGTCGAGTCTTCCTCCAAGTTTGATAGCCAGATGTACTTGTTTGAGACTGTTGGTCTTTTGATTGCACTTGTTGAACCAAGCAAGACAGCTTTGAAGTTGAAGTTATTGGATATTTTGTTGAACCCAATCTTTGGTAGCCTTCAGAGAATCATTTCAACTCCAAACCCAGACCCAAAGACCGTTCTGGAAGCTCATCACCTGTTGATGGCTATTGGAACAGTTGCTCGTGGATTCGAATATGACACTACACCAAACAGAAAGTATGCACCAGAGATTGTTGAGAGATTTAACAACACTGCTGAAGTTGTTCTTGTCACATTGGAGAACTTGAGCACTTATGAGAATATCAGAGATGCTGCCAGATTCTCTTTTGCAAGATTTATTCCAATCTTGAAAGCCAGTATCAGCTCACATTTGTCTCGTTTAATTTCAATCATTCTTGCATCCAATAACTTGAAGTTCAGTGAAATGACCGATTTCCTTGGATTCATTGCCCAGATTGTTCACAACTTCAACAAAGATGATCTAATCTATCAGTTGCTTGATAACCTTTTCACTCCATTGACTTCAAAGGTGTACCAGATGTTGGATGATAAGGGTGAGAACGGAGTTTATGAGTTGATGCCCGATGTTATTAGGGAGAAATCAGCTCTCAAGAAAGCATACATCACACTTTTGGTCAGTTTGTCAACAAACAACGTTACCAGTTTGTTGATTACTCAAACCAATAAGAGTAACTTGCCAGCCATTTTGCAAAGTCTTTTCACTAATACCAACAATCTGGAAGATTTGCAGGTTGCCAAGTTGTCTCTCAGCACTTTAGCAACCTTCACAAACGTCTTTGGTAACGATACTGTTAATGACCCTAACGACAAATATGCTACCGGTCTTACAGTTGAAGGTATCTCCAGCTTCCTTTTGGAGAATTTGGTAAGATTGTGTTTCCAGATTCCATTCCAGAACGAGAAGTTTGATATTGCAGATGCTCAGTACAGATTTATCGCTGATGAGCTTGCAAACATCTTGAAGACCTTGTACACCATCAAGGGTGAGAGTTTGGTTCGCTATTTGAGAGAGGTGTATTTCCCACAGATTCAGTTGCCTTCCAACATTGGTGACGAGTTGATTCAAAACATGGTCAATTTGGATGTCAAGGCATTCAAAAAACACTTTGTGAATTTTGTGATGCAGTTGAAGAACTGACCCATGCGGCTTTTCCAATGAAAAAAGCCCCAAAATGATGATGAACGAATATTAAAAAAATAAAGGTACAAAAAGGAGAGAAGAAATGGTGGTGATGACGACCATCTTGCATGTTATAATGACGATACGTGAAATCCGCAACATTGCACTTCCCCCACTTCATTGGTTCCAACTAAAGTCATGTGTTATATATAGACAGGGACCTCAAAATACCATCTGCATTATTATTTAATCCTGATCAATTGACGTAGATATAGAAGGCTTTATGAAAGTCAATGTATATGTTCTGACCATCAGATCGGGGACCCCGGAATTAACTGCTTCGGGCGATTCCTATCGGTCGGAATTGCACGCCAAATTTTGGGCGCTCGCTGCCAACGCCAACGTTCGAAAAAATTGCTTGAATCATGGGAACGTCAGTGGCAACGACAACTGCAAACAAACATATAAAGGGGAATTGAGTACCACTCAGATAAGGAATCTACACTAGGTGCTTTTTCTAAAGCCAATTCCAACAACAAAGTCCATTTCCAAGCATAATTTTAGCACCACAGACGCCCGTGTTTCAAGTTGCTAGCATCGGTGCACTCAAAAACAGACCAGATACACAAGGGAAATGTCACAATTCCAAGATCCGTCCATCATATCGATGGGTCCAGCTGGATCACAGAAGTCAGCGTTCTTCGGATCGACGGAAACGCCGGCTGCAGAGCCAATTGCTGAGGACAATGCCATCCTGAAGTTCCTCAGAGAAGGTGAGAAGAAGAAAGAGCAGGAAGAGAAACAAGAACAGAACAAGGAAGCTGCTGAAGATATCACTAAGACACTTGCCGAGGCTGAGTCTAAGAAGGCCTCTGAAGAGAGTGATAACGATAAGTACGTCGCTCCAGCTCACATTAAGAATAAGGAGATCCACATTGAGGATTGGGACTTCGAGTTCAATAACAACAACGTCATCAGATACTTGCCTTCCGACCTGCTAGCAGTGAGAAACTCACCAGATGTTCCAACTGCGGAGGTCCTTACACTCCCTACAAAAGGCTACTACAGATTCAAGAACAAACTTCCACAACAGAACAACAGACGTGATTGGAACCCAACCAACTCCTACAGCAACAGAAACTACGACAACACCGGTTCGATGGGTAACTTCAATTTGGGTAAAAACAATCGCAACAGTACCAGACATGGCCGTAACAATAGAAATGGTCGTAATAACAGAAGAAATGATGATTTGGAGTGGTTAAATGAGATTGATAAGGACACTCCAGCTGCTGGTTCCGCAGAAGACTTTGAGAAGTACAAAGCCAGAGTCATGGATGAGGAGAAGAAGAAAAGAGGTGAAGTTGTTGATCCACCAAAGGACAAGATTGAGAGTTTCTTTGGCTTTGCTGGTCAGTCATCTAAGTCAGGTTCCAGTCTAGGTGCCGATCCGAAGAACTCTAGATTCATCTCGATGTTCAACTCAGATGCTCCTCAACTAGAGACAAGAGATGTCAAGCCAGAGGCTGCCAAGCCTACAGGTGACGTTTCTCAAGTTCTGTCTTTCCTTGACAGTGCTGACCGTAATGCCAATGATGGTGCTTCACAATCACAACACCAAAGATCACAGTTCTTTGGTCAGAGCCAATCAAACTCCCCTGCACTGACACCATCTACTCAGTTACCACCTGGTTTGGAGAAACCGGCCCAAGGTAGTAATAAGGAGTCCTTCTTCATGTCCTTGATGTCCAAAGACGCACCACAGAACTCCAGTTCTTCTACACAGTCCCCTCAACAACAACAATCAGCTCCACAGACACCACAAGCCGTTGCACAGGGTGGTTCACATTTGCCACAGATTCCAGCTCAACAGCAATTGCAACAGTTGCAACAGCCTGCTAAGCAGGGCAAATCTGACGAGACGAAGCTTCCACCTGGCCTTCAACAGGGTCCACGTTTCGATGGACCTCCAAATATTCAGGGAGGTCAAATGCCACCTCAATTTAACGGCCAGAGATTACCACAGGGTCAAATGCCTTTCCCTCCTGGTATGAACCCACAACAGCTCCCACCTTGGATCAACCCACAACAACTTCCACCAGGAATGAATCCACAACAACTGCCTCCAAACATGAGACAGTTCCCACCACAGGGACGTTTCATGCCACCTCAAGGGTTCCCTCCAGGTATGAGACCTCCTCAAGGTGTGCCTGGTATGCCACCTCAGATGATGTACCCTCAAGGTGGTCAAGGTATGCCAATGTTCATGCCTCCTCAGGGTGATGCTAGTGGTAGGGGTGCTCCACCTCCTGGTTTCTTTGCTCCTCCACCAGGTTTCCCAATGCCACAACAGCAACAGCAACAACAACAACAACAACAGCAGCAGCAGCAACAGCAGCTCCCACAGCAGCGCACTCAACAGCAGAGTAACTGAAAGACTCGATGCGGTTAGGATTTTAGCTACGAAATAATTGGATTTTTTAGGATGAGGTCAATCATGTAGTTACATAAGGTCATAAGACCTGAGAGATTTTAGTGATCAGGTTCAACAGTTGGATATGTTCATCGGCACCATTTGTGAGTCTTGCATCTGTTTCGAACAAGATTTGTGAGAATTTGTTCTTTTGAGCAGAAGTGTAATTATCATTCAACACCAACTCATCATGCAATTGGTTGACAACTTCAACGGCACTCCAACCCTCAGCAACTGCGTTATCGACACTTTGGAAGATCTGTTTGAACTGTTTCGTCTCAGCGTTCTTCAACAACGATTGTAAGATCTCTTTTGGAACGGAACCTGCAATTTCTCTAATGGATTTCACTGTAATCAAGTCCGTTGTCTTTTCAATGTCCAGATCACCTTCCTCGTCTGGGATATTCAACGTTGAGTGTAATCTTGCTGCACTCTGCAAATATGTGATGGCTTTTCTTAAATCACCACCGGCAATCTTCAACACCTCTTCCAATACACCGTCATCGACTCGGACGTTTTCCTCTTTCTGGATGTATTCCAATCTGTGCAAGGCATCGTTGTTATCCAAAGGACGGAAACGGAATTTGGAGCAACGCGAGGCCAAAGGGTCAATGATACGTGTGATGTAATTACAAATCAAACAGAAACGGGTGACTCCGGAATATGTCTCCATGGTACGACGAAGAGCAGATTGCGCATCAGCAGTCATTGAGTCAGCTTCATCCAAGATGATGATCTTGTAAGGTGGGCAAGGGTATTTCTCCAGGTCGTCTTTCGAAGGGTTTGACACTGTTAAACGGGCAAAGTTCTTCACTTTCTCACGGACAATGGAGATACCTCTTTCATCGGAGGCGTTAAGTTCGAGGACACGCGTCTTGGAGAGGTTTGGCCCGTAGAGCTCACGCGTGAGAGCAAGGATTGTCGAAGTTTTACCCGTCCCTGGTGGACCGTAGAACAGCATATGGGGCAAATTGGCCGATTCCAACGTCTTCTTGAGCACTGTGACGGCGTGGTCTTGTGCGGTGACCTCGTCGAGGTTCTTTGGACGGTATTTCTCCACCCATGGGAGCTTACGCTCCACAACTTCAGCAGTGTCTGTCTTTGCGGAGTCACGTTTTGTGAAGAGAGTAGTTGCCATTCTTTTGTAGATCTTTGACGGTGGATAAATCAGCAGATTGTTTTAATTGAAAGATCAAAAAGTGACGCGTAAATACAATACGCGTTGGCCGGTTCGATGATGAGTCGCGCTTTTTTTCGCGAACTCGTTTTGCACAACTTTCACAGAGCTTCTTCAATTTGTTAGCTTTAGAACATAAATAGCCTAAGAAAGTGCTTTCAAAGGTATAGAAGAGGAATATGACCGGTCTCGATGCTTTGAGGTCGGCGACGATTGTGCAGTTGAAAAAACTGTGCTTCAATACCGGAATTCGTACGTAATTTACATGTATCCAGGGCATCAACCCATCAGGACGTGAGACTAACATAACACAGCATCATCGGGGACAAAGACAGAGATTATTGACTCTATTCGAAGTAAATTCATGGAGAAGTCCGTGTTGGAGTATGCTACGCCGAACAACGGAACCAACTTCCGCATTTTATCGATCGATATGGGGATCAGAAACTTTGCATTTGCCAAAGTTGAACTCGATAAGAGACTACCGTTTAACACACCGTTACTCGTAAAGGAATGGACCAAGTTTGACGTTAACGATTGGTCAGGGATACCACACACAAACAGCTTTGAACCCTCGGAATTCGCCAAGGTGTCAACGCGGCTCGTCGAGGAGGTTCTCCTGCCACGAGGCGAACCGCTTCCAGATGCCATCCTCATCGAGAGACAACGATCCAGATCTGCCAGTTCGAGTACGGTGTTGGAGTACGTCCTGCGTGTGAACATGTTCGAGGCTATGTTGCATGCGTTGATCTATAATAGGACAAGTGCACAGAAGGAGCGTGTTGGTATTGTGTCGACGATCCCTCAGAGAATGGGGTACTATTGGAAACCGGAGACGGATGAGAAGTTCACAATGGCACAGACCAAGCGTTTAAGAATGGATTTGGTGGATAAATGGTTGACTGATATGGTGTATCCTAAGCGGGGGAATAGACAAATTGTCACCCTTGACCAAGACCGATTCAGATTGTCTAAAGAACAGGCAAAAGGGTCACATCCATGGCTTAAACAGGTGATGGAATCACATAGTCCATACGTGAAGATTGCCGGTGTTGGTAAGGAGAAGATTGACGATTTGACCGATTCTTTACTCCATGCTGTCTCGTGGGTCGAATGGGAACAAAATCGTATGTTGTTGAAATTGGAGATGTTGAGTGGGTTGGAGAGTGCGTTATCCACGAGTGAGAAGATGTATGAATCGCATATAAAACAGGTTGAGTTCTTATCAAGGCCCATGAGAAGAAAGAAAATCGATACACCACAGGAAGCAATGGAGAAGGCTTCAGAGATTCTCGGTGAGAAGAAACCTGTAAAGAGAAGAACTAGAAAGACCACATCAGACATCATATCAGTAAAGAAGACATCCCTGGGTGCTGCTGATAGCTTATGACGTTAATGCTACATCATGGATCTAAGTTATGTAGTTTCATTACTCATAAGTCAGTTCAAATAAAGAGCCCTGTCATATCTTCTCTTCTTGTCATTATCATCATCACCAACGTGAAAATTCGGAACAAAGCCCTCACTATAGAACAACGGTGCCAGGAATCTTTTACCTTGTTTGGTCTTGATGACAAATGAGATCTCATTGAACACCAAAAACTTCAACTTGGGGAACTGTTGTAAGAAAGGTTCAATATCGGCACGCATTGTGTGAATTAGACAGTGATACAAATGGAAGAAATCGTTTTCATCTAGTGGGACAAACCCAGGTCTGTCCTCGTTGTTCTGATTGAACCTGTCAATGAACGTGTCGATACTCTCAGGACCTGTCTTCACCGATGGGAAACGGTCAACGGCCTTGGCGTATGGCCAAAGGTTTGACGCCTGGAGATGTTCATAATAGTTTGAACGTTCATAAGTCTCAAAAGATCTATCCATCACTTTATAATCCGAAGCGTTGGGCAAGATCTTCTTTCTGAATATGCCATCAACGACAACTTTTTGACAAAGATCACAATCACAAGGGGCTTTCAACACGATCTTGAACTCCCTGATATCAAGGTTCATAATCTTATGTATCTGTTGAACTTTTAAGTCCAGGAACTCCATATGACCGGCATGTTGGAAGATGGCATCATATGCTAATCCATCAAGGGGCATACACCGTAGTGTCGATGCAAAATCGAGTTTCAACCTTCTCAACTTGGTACATGATGCAATTAGTTTAGCAATCATCGGGTCGTTATACGTCACAGCGATGAGTGTGATATCCTCGAGTTTGGTAAATTCCGACCACTGGTCAAACTTGTAAATCTGTTCAGGACACGCGTGGTCGTACCACGAGATGATGGTGAGTGTCTTGAGTGATTTGACGTTGAACACGTCGGAGAGTTTCTTTCTGTGCCATTGTTCACGACGTTGATACAGCACAGGTGGGTATGCATCGGAACGACAGTGTAATTTCAAGGATTCAATCTCCAGGGGTGCACCAATTTGCACGACTTTATTGAACATTAGCAAAGGGTCCATGAACAGTGTCAATGAGTTGATGGTATGTGAAAGGCGACGTCTAAGGAATCTTCGAAGATTTGGGATGTATTGGTCTGGGACTTCGAGTGTGGGAAGGGCATGCGGTGGTGGGAGGTCCAACGATGTGATGTTCCGTTCAAACTTGGACCCCTCGATAGCGGTGTTGATTATAGGGTCTGTGATGTTATCGACAACTTTGAGACTAGGCGAACAGTTGGAAACGATGGCGACGAGTCTCCTCTGAAGTTCAATGTCGAGGTCCCAGTTCAATCTGAGTTCCGACACTTTCTCCGCAAGCGAGCTGTTCTTGTGCAACGTATCAACCAGCAGTTGAAGCTTCCCATTTGCCTGGATGCACTTCTCTCCTGCTCTATTTGTAGTCTCCAGTTGGAACCAAGTCCACGACGGGGCGAGCTCGTACTCCGAGCTGGCCTCAATCTTCGAGTCGTTCAAGTATATGCGACGGTATATGATATCTGTGCACAGTTGGTGGAAAGTCCTCGAGACACCGGCTAGTGGTAACAGACACCGTTGAGGAACAAACGACAGAACATGGAGTTGAAGCTCTGTGGGCAGGTCGTTGAAACGGAATGTCTTCATAACTCCTCACTTGGTGATCAACAAGCCTTCACAGTAACACCAATGAAACTGTTTATCTCGTTTAAGTGACAGTTAAGGATCAGTTGCTCCTATATATAACAACTCGCACGGATCTACAACGAGTTCGCGGGTGTGCCCCGTTCAAGTCGCGCGGCTCGCCTGAATTATTAATGGCCACGACGTGTTACATCAACAACAAATAGCCAGCAAATACAGCGTTTGATTGATCTCAAAGGACCAGAATGAACCTCAGACAGCAGCTCACACAGTGCCTGTCGCTGATCTACGTGGTCACGTCGGCGTACATGTTCTGGAAGGGACTCGGGGTCGTGTGTAACACGCACTCTCCAATCGTTGTTGTTCTCTCCGGATCCATGGAACCTGCGTTCCAAAGAGGTGACGTGTTGTTCCTGTGGAATAGAAACCACCGTTCACAGGTCGGCGACGTCGTCGTGTACGAGGTGGCACAGAAGTCAATTCCAATTGTTCATAGAGTGTTGAGAGAGCATCACAACGATGAGAAACAACTGTTGCTTACCAAAGGTGATAACAATCCAGTGGATGATTTAGGGTTGTATGCCTATGGCCAGAACTACCTCAACAAGGAGAAGGACATCGTCGGTACCGTTTATGGCTATTTCCCATTGGTTGGCTACGTCACCATCCTCATATCGGAGAACGAATACTTCAAGTACGGCCTGTTAGGATTGATGGCCGTTACAACGCTTCTCGGTGGTGAAGAGTGATATCTTTATATTATGAACGTTTATGATCTGCTATGGTTGTATTCAGTAGTCTAACTCATCTGCAGGGTCGTCAACAGGTGCTGGTCTCTTTCTCGGGATGGTTTCACGTTTGACGGTTTTAGCACCTTCTAGCAGTCTCTTCAATTCCTCTTCTCTCTTGGCATCGGCATCAGCCTTAGCACTCTTAACACTTTCCATGAAAGTGTCGAAAAGAGACCGTCTTTTGTCATCATCAGTGACTTCGACAAACTCTCTAGTGTCTTTCACCAGAGCGACAACGTCCTCGTAACTCGAGTCAACGGTAATTGGTGGTTTCAAATGACGAAGCATCGTGATGAAATGATTCTCTGCCGTTCTTTGTCTTCTCAACTCCGCAGCCTCCAGTTCCCTCTTCTCCGCTGATGCCTGTTTGATCAATTTTGCATAAATCATCTCCACGGTATCTTCATCAAACTCTTTCGTCTGCTCATCCTTCTGCCAAATCTGTTTAATCTCTTCAAATTGAGAATCAGAATCAACATCACACTTGACTTTATAACCATTACGAACCAAAACCTCCTCGGCGATATCTCTCTTAGCATTAACAACCAATTCTTCATCTTTAATACGATCATTGAACAATTCATACGGTGTTGATCCATTTCTCCCTAACATCGCCAAGAATCTATCATCATCTTGAACGGCTTCATAAACGTCCTCCCATGTTGAATCGGCACGCAATAACCCGGCTTCTTTCAATTCATCCAATAATTGACGGAATCCATCCCTGGCGATACGGTCGGATCTGTAGTTGATTGCGGTTTGGTCCTCGATGAGTTGTTTATAGTCTCTTTGCACTTCACGGATGGTGGTTTCATAAAGTGTTATTAGATCTAATTGATTCAGAGTTTCGAAATGCTTATTCTGTGCAAAACGGGGATCGGATTTGATGGTGGAGATTGTCAATTCCCAAGTTGATTTGAGTGTCAGATTCATCGTTTTGAAATATTCTTCAAGTTCAGAGAGTGCTTGTGAATGGAGTTGTTCCTCTTTGGAATCGTGTTCAAAACGTAATGCGTCAACGTATTCTTCAAATGTATGTTTCTTAACTTTCTCACTGATCACAGAATGTGCATAGATAGGTTCATCTTGGATCAACCCACGAGCAGTTTTCCAACGCGTGTAATACTTGATCTCGGGTTTCGATTTGAGTAATTCAACAAAGGCAGTCCTGAATTTTTCAACCGATGTGTTCTCTTTCATCAACTCCTCTTGCGTTCTGTTCGTTAAATATGATTCAAAGATCTGTTTCTTTTGAAGTGAATCTTCCAATAGCCAATAACGGGGATCTTTGATGAAGAAATCCATAACTTTTCTGAATGACCATGTAGCATCAACACCTTCTTCTCGGAGCATCTCAATGAAAGAATCTTCTCCTTCTCTTGCAAGTCTTGTTTTCTTCGCTATCTTGAGGAGTTTGGAGTCGTTATGGTACCTCTCATTAGGGTCACCAAGGTCAATTGGCGTCTCATCACGGTCATCATCATCATCATCATCATCATCCTTGTCCTCTTTAACATCATCTTCTTCATCTTTCATCTCTACTTCTTTCTTTTCTTCATCAACTTTATCACCATCAATCAGCTGTTGGACCTCCTCCGGTAATTCCCAAACACTCTGATTAGTCTGGATATTGTAGTAATACGTCTTACCACCTTCAGCAGTGTGTTGTCTCCAATTAGTCTTGTGAAGATATCTATCCATCGGTGTGAAAAGTTCTTCGGGCTTCTCACGAACCGACTGACGAGTTTCGGAGTTATAGTAGTAGACACTGCCATCCGAAGCACGTACTTCTTGCCAAGTCATCTCAACAGTTCAACAAAAATGATTGGTTAAAGAGATTTAAAACATACAAGGATGTATATATATACAAAATCCTCTTCGCGAAAACTAAGTGTTATACACCCGGACACCATCGAGCTCAAGCCTGGGATTTCGATCGCGCTGTTCGGGACAACGGTATGGGAACCTTTTTGGACTCTACTAATCACTGACAAGCACAAAAAACCACGTTTCTCCAATGGTATGTTTCTCTTACAGATTTGACGTATGACCAATGATATTAGTACTAACTTTCCCGGTGTCTGCTGTTGCCTTGGTGCTGCAGTTGTGCTCTCCGTAGTACCGGTTGGCGCCCCTATCCTACCGAGGGGTGTGTGTGTCAACATGGACAGGAGGAGCTCTGTATCACAAGGTTATGAAAGCGTCATCGAACAATTACAGTCCCAATCACTTCGTCCCTATTTGAACGCTGTCAGAACGTCGTTAACTGCGGCACTTTGTCTCGAGGACTTTGCCTCGCAGGTTGTGGAGAGACACAACAAACCAGAAATCGAAGCTGGGAAGACCGCGGAGGCACTGTTGAATCCAATGGTGATTGCTAGAAACGAGAGTGAGCAGATATTGATTGAGCCATCGATAAACTCCGTTAGAATCTCGATCAAGATCAAGCAGGCTGATGATATTGAGGAGATTTTGGTTCACAAGTTCACAAGATTCTTGACAGGAAGAGCCGAACATTTCTTCATCTTGAGAAGAAACCCAATCCCAGGCTACGACATCTCGTTCCTCATCACCAACTTCCACACAGAGAAGATGCTTAAGCATAAGCTCGTGGACTTTATCATCGAATTCATGGAGGATGTGGACAAGGAGATCAGTGAGATGAAGCTTTTCCTCAACGCACGTGCCAGATTCGTCGCCGAGGCCTACCTCACACCATTCGACTGATTCCCATAGATGGTTGCTATGTAAAATAACGAACAGATGATTAACTTGAACGAATTCGTTATTATTGTAGGGAAAAAAACGCAGCCACTGCGGTTCGAACCAATCGCGTGCGCCTGGGCACCAACTTTTTTTTTTTTTTTTTTTTTAATTTCCCAGCGGCAGCTTTGTTTTAATTTTTCTCAATCGCGGATTTTTGGCTATCTGCAACGGCTGGAAAGCTCCACAACCGAAGGGCCTCCAACGATTTAGCGCTGCGCAACCGAGCTTTTCCGGCCACCACAATCACCAAAACAAGAACCTCACTGGGCATCCGCCGTGGAAAACCCCCATCGTACATACTCACTGCTCACGTCCACTGCTTTGCCGCCCGCTGCACATAGAATTATAAGGGAGACATCACCGCCTGCAATCAACTAGAGCTTGTTATTACCCCCCACCGAAGATAAACAATGCCTGAGGGCCAATCCGCCGACACGGCCAAGCCGGACGGCTCCCAGTTCAAGGAGCTCGACCTGTGGGGCATGGGCGAGCTCAATCAGGACTTTGACTTCCTCAACATGCCCGAGGAGGCTAACTTTAGCATGTACCCAACCACCATCAACACCCCAGGCAACACGGGATCGCTGTTTGCACCCACGCCTCCGGCGACGGGCGCCACTCCCGGGGCCTCGAACACGGAGAGCCAGCGAGGTGAGTCCAACAACAGACATGGCACAGAGGATTTCCTCGTGAACCACTACGAGAGCATCCTCAAGCAAAACAGAGTGTCCATGAAAGAGGCCATCTCACCGGGAACGCAGAGCTACATGTCCCCGGGGAACACAGGAGCCTCGTCTCCTGTGAATGTCCAGCAGCAACAGCAGAAGCCCAGCTTGCAACAACGGCAATCCCAGCAACGTGCCAAGCAGCTTCAGCAGCAGTCCCAGTCAAACTCCGAGCCGGTGTCCAGACAGAATAGCAACACCGGTGGTTGTGATCATTGTCGTCGCAGGCAGATCAAATGTGTCATGGTCCCGAACTTGTCACAGTGTATCCAGTGTGAGTCTAAAGGCCTCAAGTGTACTTTCTCAGACTCGATCTACAATCCAAAATTGAAAAGAAACATGGGCGTTCTCAATGATGAGCCAAATAAGAGATCTCGTCTCGCTACATCACCACAAGGATGGATGCAACAGCCTCAGCAGTTATCACAAGTATCACAAGCAGATGCATCCCAACAACAATCACAACAACAGTCTGGTCAATTTAGAAGACCTGCACAGACACTTCAATACCCACGTTCATCGTTCTTTGTCGGTACGAGCTCAATGTTTGATGCATCGCTGTTGGATCGCATCCGTCTTGACAAAATCGATCAAGTTCAATTGAACAGAACATTGTCTCTTCGTAAAGTTTCACCAGATGTTCAATTCATCCTTCGGGATGATTTCACAGAAGAACTAGCACTCAGTGCTGAAAGAAGCGTTGATAAAGTTGAAGCAATGGTGTCTCCTCACGGACCGGCATTGATCCAGATCTACTTCCGCATTATACACCCTTCATTCCCAATCTTGCACAAAAAAGTCTTCTTGGAAAAATATGCCAGATCTTATCGTGAATTCTCTGCTCCATTGTTGGCCAGTGTCTATTCTATCGCTGCTAAATGGTGGGATGAGGATCCAAACTTGGCTGCCCACCCTAAACCAGATATTGATGCTTTAAACGACATTGGACTCAAATCATTCTTTGAAGTTACACAGAGACCAAGATTATCCGCTGTCCAGGCTGGTCTTCTCTTATTACAAGGTCGTTCCGAGAATCCAAACAACTGGATGCTATGTCAACAAGTCGTTTCACTCGCTGAAGAGTTGGGTCTCGGTTTGGATTGTCATGATTGGAAGTTACCAAAATGGGAAAGAGGTTTACGTCGAAGATTGGCTTGGGCAGTTTGGATCCAGGAGAAATGGACCGCTTTGACCGAGTCTAGAGTCTCACATTTGACGCTTGGTCGTAATTGGTTGGTTAGGAACATCTCCAATGAGGATTTCCCAGAGGTACCAACGAGAAGACCAAATATGCATGAGGAAGAATACAGAAGATTGATGGGTGAATTTGATGTTGCTAAGAATTTGTTTCAAGAACAGATTCAATTGAGTTTAATCGTGAGCGAGATCATGGATACTTTCTACACGTATGCTGCTCAAAAGACGGTGACAAGAATTGATCAGGTATTGAAGTTAGCTAAGCCATTGCAATTGAAATTGAGACAGTGGTATCACTCGCTTCCGCAGAACTTACAAATGTCTTCTACTGTTCCAGATAAGATCACACCTATCGGTTGTCTCCATCTGTCTTATTTTGCCGCAGAGATCACATTACACCGTAAAATCATCTTGAACTTAACCAATGATGTACCACCGGAGTTGACTAAAGTTTGCAGAGCTGCTGCCACTACAAGACTTACTGCCGTTTTGGAGTTTGTCAAGAATTTGAAAAAAGAACAGTTGAACGCTTTCTGGCAATCGGCATCTGCTAGTAACTTTGCAATTGTTGGTACATTCGCTTCTATTCTCTATGTTACCTCACAATCACAGGATGAGGCCAACATGTTCAAAGACTATGTCAACACATACCGTTCCCTACTTCAACAATTGGGAAGAATGTTCAACCCAGCTCGCCAAGCATCTATGAGAATCGATATGCTTCTGCTTCAAGTTCCAGGGTTGATCAGAGACTTCATCCCAGCTAATATTCAAACATCACAACCATCATCCAACAATAACAATACCAGCAACAATAACAATGCTGCTAATAACAACCAGACCAACAATGCACAAACACCATTCTCCGCGTCTCATTCCCCACAATCGGTGCATATGATGTCCCCATTCCTTAACCAGCAGATGAACATGAACCTACCACAATCACAGAGCATGCCAAACAACCAACCACCTTCGAGACCGGCCAACATACGTTCACATAGTGGATTGCCAGTGACCACTACAAGTGGAGGCAAGACACAATCGCCAGAGACTAACAGATCTCCAAGACAAGAGAGAATGACTCCTGCCAGTGTCCATGAAAGTGTTTCTAACAGAAACAGTCCCGTTGAGAGACGTTTGAATGGCGATGGATCTACGAAGAGCACTCCACGCGAGTGATTGATGATGACTTGTTTGGGACTGCTTTATATCCTGTTGTGTGTGTTGTTTTTTTTTCCTGACCTTCTTTATCCTTCTCCCCAGTGTAATTATTTATATGAAGAAGTACTTAATGTCGTGTGCTATAATGAAAACTAATTACTAAATAGCGGTTGATGTAGTATTATATATGTACATGATTCATTTATATTCGTTAAAATAACTGTCATTACAAAAACTTCTTCACCCGTGTCTCTTTTGCTGCATCAACGTATTCACCAGCTTTCTCAACAATCAAATGCTGTTCAGGTTCAAGTTTATAACTTAAGAGCTCTTTCTCTTTCTTCATCTGTTCATCGATCTCACTTCTGTTAACTTTAATGACGTCTATATTGGTGGTTATCTCATTATTGGTTTGTTGAGTCTTAGTAGAGATACCAATCTCTTTCTTTGTCTCTTTCAAATCCAAACCCAACATCTTGGCTAATTGTTCCTCCGTTAGATCATCCTCCTGGATAGCAATCTCCTTCTGTTTAGCAACTTTACCAGTGATGGAACTTTTACCCATAACGGAGTAATTACCAGTTTTCTCAAACAACTTATTAACCAATGCCATCTCTTTGTCAACGTCAACGGACTCCCCAGATCGGGCTTTGGCAATGAGTTCATCCATCTTGTTCATCTTTAGCTCGTACCTCCGATCCAGATCTTCCACCCGACGCTGTGCGTTCATTACATTGATCACTTGAGACCCGAGAAGCACTAGGAGGAAAGCAGGGTAGTACATGCTCTTGTCAAAGGACTCGGACATCTTCTTCTTTGCAGGAGGTGGTGGCGCACCAGCTGCCTCGGTGGAGTACGACCGCAGCGTGCGTTGGGACCGTGTCATGAGTGTTCTTCTAATGCCGTGGAACATTGTTGTAATTCTTATCCGGTGAATTGAAAGATCATTTCTTGGTCGTTGTTGGAAGTTGATGGGGCTTTAAAACGTTCGTTCAAACGAGATCAAATGGTAGGAGCACACTGTCTGTCATTTTGTGACGGGTCTTAAATCCTCCACTAGATTATGGAGAGCAGCAATGTTCAAAGGCGTTCAATCAACATCTGAATTCATTGAAGTACACTCAATTGTCCTCTAAAATTGCATCGATGACCAGCTAAGTAAGTGAGATTGCACTGTAATAAAAGCTCCGCCTCTCCGCGCTCGAGCTCTGTGTTTTTTTTTTAATGTTGTTTTTTTTTTTTTTTTTTTAATTTCATCAGCCTCACGTAAATCAAGTAGACACGACTACTACAATTATAGCTGTTATAACGTCATTTCAACAGCCAATTCACGGCTTTTGTGTTCCTGATCTGTATTATATTTCTTGTTTTGATCTTTACAATTCCTTCAATCATCAAAGCAGATTCGCTAACGCTTTTGTCGGACGAGCCCTTTAATTATACGTGCCTTGCCCCATCACAACCATCATGGCCCGCACAGGATTACCACCGGTGACACGGCTCTACCTCATATGTCTCACAGTGTGTTCCGTGCTCACATTCATCCTTCGATACTCCGCATACATCCATCTCGTCTCTGCAGAAGTTCATGATGAGGACCACGAACATCTTATCAACACAGAGGACGCTGATGTCAGCACTCCTCAAATAGATACAGTGATGCCAAGTCCACAAGACATCTACGTCCCGTTGATTGCACTTGTGCCGGGACACACATCACTGCTGCTGAAACCTTGGACGCTTTTCACATCTGCATTCATCGAAGACGGTTTCGTCTCGTTCATCACATCTTTCTTCTTGATCTTATACACGGGGAGATACATTGAAGTGTTATGGGGTTCTCGTGAGTTTTTCTACTATCTCACCTCAAATGTTATCGTTGGTAACATCACAGCATATCTTCTCTGTGTCACATCGGAAGATGGAGAGAAAGTCATTCAAATCACAGGAACATCAGCAATTATCATTGGCTTGTTAGTTGCCATCAAACAACGTATTCCAAATCATTACTTACTGTTCTTAAACGGATTCATCCGCTTGAAAGTTTCACTTGTTCCTTTCCTCGTCTTAATCACATCATCTTGCTTATCAATCTTCCTCCCACAGTACAAAATCGTCTCGATCTTGAGTTGGACAGGGTTCATCATATCATGGATCTGTCTCCGATTCTTCAAAGAAGGTGGTTCAGGACGTCAAATGACAATTCTCCCGATATCTGAGTCGTCATCATCTACTCAATTAACAACAAGAGGTGATCGTACTTCTCAATTCTCATTGGCCTCTTTCTTCCCACATCCACTTTCCTTAATTGTATCAATGATCTCTGACAAAGTGTTTGCAATTGCCTCGAGGGCTAAACTTATTGATGCTGATACTTTTACAAATGACGATGCGGAAATTGATGCAACTCCACAAGAATTATCACTTTCTTCAAACATCTCACAGAGTGATATTGTCTCGACAATGTCACAATCTAGACTCTTCACCTCATCGTCATTAGCAGGTGTCTCTGGTAATATATCACCTCTGAACTTCCCAAAAGGTGGTATGTTGCAACATTTCAGTGATAAGTTGTTTGGTGGACAGGTTAAAAGAGAAGTTGATGTCAATCTTGATAAAAGAAGAAAATTGGCCTTGATGCAGTTGGATGCGAAGTTGGGTGAACCATGAATACATGATGTCTATGATGTATTTTTCGTAGCATAACATTAAGCCACCCCCCCTTAATATATCCATCGCGCATCAATGACAAGACGCTGCACATTTACTGATCTGACAACAACAAGCGCCATCAAAGATGTGCATGGAAGCCTCAACGAAGCGTTTTCTTCATTCGTGATGCCAAGGTGTCTTACTTTATCAAACAATTAACGTCATCCCAGGTCCAAGTATTGTTAAGTAAACAAAGGCCATAATGAATGAGGACTTCTACAAGGCAGGAATAGAATTCTAGGCTTTGTCCCCGATTCGGTAAATGAAGAATTCTTGGTGAATCTGGTTTCGGAAAAACTATTTGATACCATTGATTACACAAAGGTACGTCGACAAGATCTTCGGAAGATCTATGTTTCATGAAGAGAGAAAGATCCATAATGAAAGGAACAGACAACAACCTGTCAACACCATTATAACCGAAACATAAACAAACACACACACATATCCATTCGGAGAAACAAGGTTTCACGCCGTGTCGCCGCTTTGGGAAGGTTTGTGGCCCGAACAACTCTTGCCGGGGTTGCGCGAGAGAGGGGGTGGAGTGTTTCTATACTTAGCGCACTGGCTCGAGGGTTTATAAAAGGCGACCAGATCCCAAATTCCAAGAAAGTTTTCACACCAGTTTCAAGTGTTCCAGGCATCTCACTCACTCACTTTACTATGCAACTTCTTAGCATCCTTCCATTCGTTGCCCTCGCCCTCGCTGAGTACAACCCGAACAGTCACTCCACCTGGTCTACTCTTACCCCGTCTGCCGGCCCTCCATCCGGAGCCCTTACCGAGCTCACCTCCTCTTTCGGTATTGCCGTCTCTAAAATCACCGATGCCGCCGAACTTGCCTCTATCTCTTCTTACGAGTCTGCCTTGACCGTTACCACCTTGTCCTCCTCTTCTTCTTCATCTGAAGAGTCCTCATCCGCTTCCTCCTCGTCTTCTTCTGACGTTGCCGAGGCCACCGAGTCCGTTGACTTGTCCAAGTACCTCCCACTCGTCTCTGCAAAGTCTGACACTGCACTCTCCATGACTCTTGAAAACTCCATCCTCATCGACTCTGCCGGTAGAATCGGTTCCATTGTCGCCAACAGACAGTTCCAGTTCGATGGTCCACCACCACAGGCCGGTGCCATCTACGCCGCTGGTTGGTCCATCACCGAGAACGGTACCCTTGCCATCGGTGAAAACGATGTCTTCTTCCAATGCTTGTCTGGTACTTTCTACAACTTGTACGATGAATCTATCGGTGGCCAATGTCATCCAATCAAGTTGCAGGCCGTACAGTTCGTTTGAACAAAAAAAAAACCTGTTTTTCAGTTCTAGTTGGCACATTATAATCATATATAATCATCTAATCTCCCAATATACCCTTATTCATATGGATAACATTGTAAGAAAAAAAAAAAAAAAGAGCTGTTGATATTGAATCCAGACCACCTCAGCCTCCCCCAGACAACCACCTGCGCCTTTCGACGTTCCTGGGCTGGGCCCAGAACAATTGACAGGATTCCCGCTGTCCATGCGTTTGTCTTTGTAAACCCTCCGTCAAGAAGTATATCAACAACCATTTCAATATATGAAAACACTACGGCATGTACAGCAATTTAAACGGGTGTCCGATATCTACTCTATTGCCGTTTTGAGCGGAAAAGCAATCGTTTCGAGCGAAGAAACACAGTTAAAGTTTGGCTCACTCGATGCAGTCACATGCGGAGCGTGTGCGTGTGCATGCATAATACGAGTCAGAAAAAAGAAAAACACAATCTATATACGGAGGGTCGATGTGTTTGGTTTTGGTATGTTTACAAATATTGTACAGAGATGACGCTACGCGTTGATGAGATCATGATGAAATATAACCATGCATTCTAGTGGAACAGGCCGGTGAAAACACTCCAGCAGGCAAATAGTGCTTGGAGACAGATCCAATCTGTTAGTTTGTTTGTTTTCGGCGGTGGGGGTGTAAGTAGTAGTTTTAAAACATAGAACAACAACAAAAGGAGAGATCAATAAAATACCCAAGAAGAAAAATAATAGTGACAAAAAAAAAAGGAGAACGAAGAAGACATAAACCCATAACGACAAGTGAACAAAAGTTTTGATCACAAAAGAATGTGATCATGCAAAGATTTTGTGAGAGCGGAGGACTTAACAGTCAACCAAGTCAACAACCTGCAACTTAATCTCAGTACACTGGTCACCGATAGACTCGTCGTACAAGTTGTAGAAAGTACCAGAGAGACACTGGTAGAAATCAGTGTTGTTGCCAATGGCCAAGTAACCATCGGTGGTGATGGACCAACCAGCAGCGTAGATGGCACCAGCCTGTGGTGGTGGACCATCGAACTGGAACTGTCTGTTGGCGACAATGGAACCGATTCTACCGGAAGAGTCCTTAAGGATGGAGCCGGAAAGGGTCATGGCAAGGGAAGAAGAGGTCTTACAAGAGACAACGTCGATCTCAACGGTGTTATCATCATCATCGGAAGAGGTAGAAGTAGACTCAGCGGAGGAAGATGTGGAGGTAGCAGAGGACTTCTTGGTAGAGGAGGCAGAACCGGTAGAAGAAGCCTGGATCTGACCGTCAGAGATCTGGGAGACACCGGAGGTGGTGGAGGTCTTCTTACCAGAAGAAGTAGAGGTGGTAGCCTGGATCTGGCCGTCGGAGATCTGGGAGATGGCAGCAGCGGTGGAAGAGGACTTCTTGGTAGAAGCGGTAGAAGTAGTGGCCTGGATTTGACCGTCACCAATCTGGGAAACAGCCTCAGCAGTGGAGGTGGTCTTCTTGGTAGAAGCGGTAGAAGTAGTGGCCTGAATCTGACCGTCACCAATCTGGGAAACAGCCTCAGCAGTGGAGGTAGCCTTCTTGGTAGAAGCGGTAGAGGTAGTAGCCTGGATCTGACCGTCACCGATCTGGGAAACAGCCTCAGCGGTGGATGTGGCCTTAGAAGAGACAGAGGACTTGGTGGAGGTGGTGGCCTGGATCTGACCGTCAGAGATCTGGGACAAAACGTCTCTCTTCTTCTTGTCAGCTGTAGCAGTAGCAGTAGCAGAAGAGGAGGACAAGGTTGTGGTAGAGTCAAGGGTAACAACGGCAATACCGAAGGTAGAGGCGTAGTCGGTGGCAGCACCAGATGGGGCGGAGGCTGTTGGAGTGAGGGTGGTCCAGGTAGAAGCGTCAGTAGCTGAAGAGGAGGCAGCGGCGGCGACACCAGCGAGAGAAAGGGCAGCGTAGGAGTACTTCATTGTATCGATGTGTTTAAGGATAACAACAAGATAAAACAGAAGAGAGAGAGGACGGAAACGAAACGAAACGAGGGGGGGACACGGCCGTATATAAATCACCGAGCACCTCCTTCCGGCTTCGGGGCCATACGCGTGTTTGATGTGTTATATTTGGCGTCGCACGCGCACCGAAGCCCCCAAAGGGGAAATTCCTTCAACGCGTTACCGCGACGACTGCGTGAGTTGGGGCTGGGGCTGCATGGACGAAAAAGTAAAAAAGATAGAACCGGAGAGACCGGGACACAAGACAAAAGCGGACGTTTGGTTGGGTTTTGCCAAAAAGAAGTCACACCTCATTCTACAGCCATACTTTCACTTTAGATTTTTTTTGCTGATTTGGTTTGCCCGTACGTAGCTTTGACCCCCTCGTTGGTAGATTGCATGTTATAATTGTGAGCCATCACAAAAACAACGCACAGAAATTCGAGACTGGAAGCTGGAAGCTGGAACACGATTTTTCACTGGCCTTGGCCGGTCTACATAGGCCGATGTGTGTGTCCCGCTCCTTTGCCTCTTTAATTACTTGCATTACAGGGGTGACGGGGAGGACACCTGGGACTGGTCGATTGGTTCAACCGTGAAGGTTGGACTGGACAAACCCCACTAACGGACAAGGGACAAGATCCAATTACTATTCCTATTTCGGAAATAGCAAAACTTGGATAAGCCCCCCGAGAACAAACGGACCACCATAGCCACCGTCCCGAGAAGCCAGAAGAAAAAGCCCCCATCTTGTTTGGAGTTTGCCATTTTCTGGTGGGCTGAGGCAAGGCTGAGAGAGCTACGAACGACGATGCCGGGACAAAAGTTAGTGAGTGCTGCTGCGCAACCGAGCCGAGCGCATTATTTTCCATCTGATGATCACTTATAATTGGATCGGCTTTAAATCTATGACCTCAAAGGCTGTTCTGGATTTGAACTATCGGCTTTGTTCTTTGTTGCCGTAATAAGTTATTTATATACAAACAGTGATCATCACTACTGAAAAAGCCCATTGGTGGCGAAGCTCATGAATCTCGTAACCGCGTGTGTCTCTACCAAGATCTCATCGTGCTTTAACCCCCCTACACTGAATTCCGAAAACTCAGTGCGTTTAACGATTCAGTCTCAATCCAGAACCAAAAATGGCCCTCTTATCATCAACGGGATTTGCAGCTGTGCACAATGAAGGGAGCTATCAGATCTACGGGATTCGAAAAACAGAATGGGTCGCCGATAATATTGCCATGAGACATGCGCGCTATTTTGACGCGTAAGTACTCACGCATGACACTTCCCATCACCCTGGCCACCCACAACTGGGCCCACCTTCTACTCTTCTATTTGAAAGACGATATTGTAGACTTGCCCTTCTCAAACTTATGAATTGATTGTCCTCCTTGCTCAGAAACCCTTGGTCCAAGCCTAGACGCTTCTGGAATTGCACGCTCGCGCGACCTCTCAGCCGCCTCCTTTGCAAACAAAAGACAAAAGACCCTCCTGCTAATCAAGGCTGAAGTTCATCACAGGGCTTGAGGAACACTCTTGAATTTCGATTAATAAATACACACACTTTTTCCTATGTTGACCATTTGAAAGACCATCTGGTACGCCTATTAGTGATCATGAATACGAATTGCGTTGTCTGAAACATGATGAGGTGGTGATGGCTTCAAGCTTTGCATAAGTGTTTCGCCAGGGAACCATATTCGATGGTTTTTGATCTTCATAATCTTGATGTAAGCAAGCTAACTTTTCTCGTTCCCAAACTGTGGTTTCGCGACATTATTAATCGCAAGTCTTGATCTCATCTGAGCAAGGCAGTGCAAATATATGAACGTATTGGGGGTGTTGCTTGGTCGCATGATTGTGTACAACCTGCACTGACATCACGTCATACTTGTATTCCAAAGAGCACCATTGCTTCCTATCATTTGCAATCAAAAGATTTACCTGAATAGGGTCGAATATGTGTTCGCTTGAGCTTGCAAAAGCCAACTAGTAATCATTAACAAGCTATACCTACCCTGATTTATGACTCAATCACTTGGAGCTTGGCAACATAGGACGCCTCTCATTGACACATCTCAAAGCAAGGGACATGACTGGTCACAATTGTTCGTTTGTTCCTACGGGGCTGGTTTGGCTGGTTATAATTGACAGCCATTGTGATCTGTAAGAACCTTATGACTCTTCAGGGGTAACTCAGCCTCCTCAGATCAAGGCAACGTGGGGTAAAACGGATCGTCATATTGTTTGCCAGCCACCTATGTGTCACCTGTTCCTTGATTTGTGTCAAAAACTTCTATAATTAGCGTTCGGATCAAAGACAATACCTGTAACCCCACGCGCAATTAACCAGCCACGGCTATTTTTCCGTTGATCTAGTCTACCGCATTAGGAAATTCATCAACAAATGAAGTGCGCCAACCGTATACCGGGATCACCAAAATTAGAAAAACCCGGACACCGCCATAGTTAACAATCTCGAGAAATCCGCGAATCTCGCGCCGACCTGCATGATTCCTCGCATGCTTCTCTGCTTCGCATAAGCCAGCCATGTACGGATTTCTGATCTGATCCAACCAAACCAGAATATAATTACACACATAAATGACTGTGGACTCGAATATAAAAGGCGTAGGATCCCCAACCTTTTGATCTGATTTATCTCTAACTATTCTTACTTCTTCATCAACCAGTTTCTATCACTGCTCGACTCCCAAACACACACCACATACACACAATGCAGTACAGAAAGAACACCTTCATTGCTTCCGCTTCCTTCTTCGCCACATCTTTGGCTGCCACTATCCCAGCTGAGCCATGGACCACTTTGACTCCAAGCTCCCCAGCTCCAACTGGTGCTGTCACTGATCACACTGCCACTTTCGGTATTGCTGTTGTTCCAATCACTGCTGCTGCTAGAGTCAAGAGAGATGTCGTCTCTCAGATCGGTGACGGTCAGATCCAGGCTACTACCTCTACCGCTTCCCCAACTTCTACCGCTCAGGCTATCTCCCAGATTGGTGATGGTCAAATTCAGGCCACTACTTCTACTGCTGCTGCTGTCTCCACTGCTCAGGCTATCTCTCAAATCGGCGATGGTCAGATCCAGGCTACTACTTCTACCGCTATTGCTGCTGCTTCTAGTACAGCACAGGCCATCTCTCAGATTGGTGACGGTCAAATTCAGGCTACAACTTCTACTGCTGCCGCTGCTTCTACTGCTAACGCTATCTCTCAGATTGGTGATGGCCAAATCCAGGCTACCACCTCTACAGCTTCCACTGCTGACGCCGTCTCCCAGATCACCGACGGTCAGATCCAGGCTACTTCTTCCTTCAGCAACAGTACTCTTGCCTCTACCACTTTGTCCACAGCTACAACATCCGCTTCTTCTTCTTCTGATGACAACGTCTCCGCTGTCGCTTGTAAGAACAGTGGTTCCCTCGCTATGACTTTGGAAGATGGTGTCCTCACTGACTCTGCTGGTAGAATTGGTTCTATCGTTGCTAACAGACAGTTCCAGTTCGATGGTCCACCACCACAGGCTGGTGCCATCTACGCTGCTGGTTGGTCCATCACCACCGATGGTAACTTGGCTATTGGTGACAACGATGTTTTCTACCAGTGTCTCTCCGGTACTTTCTACAACTTGTACGACGAGTCCATTGGTGACCAGTGTGAGAAGATCTACTTGGAGGTTGTTGACTTGATCGACTGTTAAGCAGCTTTAACACCTCTTGTGGAAAACTTTTCACACTCGTTATGACCTCTCTTCTCGCATATGACTTTTCTTTGGACGCTTCTTGCATTGATGTTCTCACTTCTTTCGATGAACACTTTTTTCTTGTACAATAGTTGATTATCTGGTTCTTTAATTTGGTTTGTGGTATATAAAAGTTTATTATATGGTATTTATTAATATGGAATTGTAGAGTTTGATCTAGCATTTAAAATATAGTATAGTGTGTTTCTGTATCTATCACCACTGGATAATCAACTGGCGAACCAACTCAAGTGAATATCCATTCAGGAGCCAACGTAAACATGTTCTCCAGGTCTTTCTATGGTATCTCTCACAGTTCTTTCTTGCTTTGTTTATCTCATCGAGCTCCTCTTGAACGTGGCGAATCATGTCATCAACTACTCCTCTGAACCTCTCAGCAGTGTGGGTCTCCTTCAATCTTTCATTCTGTTCCTCCAAAGTTCTAAACCTCTCTTCAAACTCTCTTGTGACGTTGTCAATGGTCATCTTGTACTTCAAACAGATATATCCGGCATAAAGAAAGTGATCCACCCCTGAAATGTCGGTGTACATGAGGTCAATGAGCTCCTTACTGACAATAACGTGCTCATCCCACAAACGACGTCGATACACCATCATGACTTTCAAAGCAGAACACTCCCCTGGGAACCAATCACCACTGGGACCACAGAGCTCTGGCCAGTCGGCGTTTCGATGACTGGCGTAGAGATGGTTAGAGAACTCCAGTGTTGGGAAGGAGACATCGCAAGGTGGGTTGGTTGTAGCCTGTGATGTAGTGATTAGAAAGTTCAGGCAGATGAAAGTACGCAGAAATCTCATAGTGAACAGTTGAAGGCGCTAATTTGGGAGATACTTTGGAGTCTGTCTCCCTCCCTTGTTTGAAATGTAAACAAAAGCAGTGTTCAGGGCAACACTATCTACCAGCGAAAAAGAATACTACAACCATTTCAGTCATTAAAGAATCGTAACATTAACACAGAACATGAATATTGAAGAGAAATAGAATCAGTTCTCATTCTCCTTCTCATGTTGTATTCTCTCCCTTAAAGCTCTTCTTAACTTGAGCGACGTCTCAGAGACCTCCTCGTTATCGGATTTAGGCGAATCGACTCTATCGAAATCGGATTCAGCTTCGTTGTCACTCGTTGTGTAATATCCGTATCCTCCTTCTCCAAGAATTGGAATATCGGAGATGTTACCCTCTGAGTTGACTCTTGACAACGCGTTAGAGACACCGGAAGAGATAGAGGCAGATCTTGATCTTGCGCTGAACAAATCAGGTTCAACTTCTGATTCGGTATCTGTATCCTTTTTCTCTTCCTTCTCCTCGATACTCTCGTCTTCGATCTCTGTTCTAGTCATACGACTGGTATGTCTTAGATAATCTCTTGTAACTTTATCAAAGTCTGGGAACACCTTTGGACCGAGACTGTTGACAACATCCGTGATCTCTAATGACAACTTCTCACGTCTTCCTCTCAACTCTTTCAGTTGTTTCCTGTTACCGAACACAGAGTTGAACAAAGGTGGTAGTGACTTCAAGATGTCAACACCGGTTTCACCAGTCATGAAAGCGGAGTAAGTGGTAACAACGAGCACGAGATAGATGGCGATGAAGAGTGGGATGGATGGGTATTTGGCACCGCCGGCAATGTCATATCTTTTAGTCAGATAGACACCAATGCAAGAATAAGTCACGTAAAGCGATGGACCGAATAATGTGGCAATAAGGATCTTCCATGTGGCAAGAATATCCTCGGCCTTGATCTTAACGACCGATTTGGCAAGAGCAGCTTTCTGTTTCTTTTTGGAATAAAATGAGGCAAGAATGAAGATAGGAGCAAAGAGAATTGTACCTGGGAGAGCCATGGCACAGAGGAATAACAGTTTGAAGACACGAGTAACCAGCACGACAAAGCTTTGGAATCTGTTCCTGAGTGCAAGCTCAACCTGATGATCTCTGAGACCCAAACGGAACAAGTCTCTGTTGTAGTCCAAGACTTGTTCTTTGAGATGGATGATTCTTGGATGGTCTTTGTACTTTGTGTAACCGATCACGAGTTTTCTGTTGATATCAACAACCAATGACAATGGGACCTTCTTGGTGTACAGTCTTCTAGCAGCCTGGATGACTTGGAGCGTCTCAAAATCTGGAGCAGTGACAGTGACAAGTTTCAAAGCGGTGGTAACCTCATCCAATAACTTAGCCACAGCTTCACGTGGATTCTCCTTGTACCTCTCACCATCCTCAGCAGTGACTTTGATAGGTGCTCCATACTCGACAACGGCTCTTGATCTGAATTTGTGTCTATGGAAGTAATTCAACCCAGTGGGGACGATGGAAACGGTACATGACGGATCAGCAGCAACGGCACCGAGAGCCATGATTGCAAAACCGGCCTTAATGGGTAAAAGATCCGGTCTGTCATGGGACCCACCTTCTGGGAAGATGGTGATGAGTCCATTCTGATGCAGTGCACTGAAAACGTGTTGGAAGGCATCATCATTGGAGATCTTGGCAGCATACTTGAAGCGAGTACCCTGTTGAAGCAGTTTCTTACCCTTATCGTTCTTGACCGGCTTACGTAGCACCAACTCCGTGTCACTCTTTATCTCCTCAATGTCAACGTTCCCACCCGAGGCTGGTAATCCGATGAGTCCCTTTGGTCCAAACTCTGAGAACTTGGTACCACGGCCATATACCGTCTTATAGTCATCGTCTTTGCAATAGATTTCACCATCGACAAACTTCAAGTTATCCTGGGCTCTGGCCACTGGGATGGAGTCTGCGAGTCTGGCAAAGACACCGATGATCTTGTCTTTATAAGAAGACTCGGCGATGATTGGGCGTGTGTTCCTGTGTGTCAGGGACTTGATCCTGGAGAGGATAATGGCTCCATCGACAAACTGGTTAGCATGTGGGGCCACCACGACGATGGTGGCTCCTTTCTTCGGAACGTTGAAGGAGTTACGTTCACGGACCTCACGGAAGAAGATGTAGAGCACAATGCGGCAGAACAAGATCAGCAGCTCGAAGAAAACAGCCTTGAGCAGCCGAACAGGAGCAGGCAGCTTCTCGTCGACGACCTTGGGGATATGGGCCGCAGCTTTCTTCACTGCGCCACCGGCTTCTTGTGTGGTGGAGGCCATTACTGGAAGGGTTCTGATGGGTGTTTGGTTTCCAACTGTCAAATTACTAAGAGAAGAGAAGTTGTTGGAAACTTTCAGAATTGTTTAGCGGGGACTTTGTTGTCGCGATGTGCAGGTCGGTTTGTACACACTAACTACTAAAATGGCAAATCCATACATAGCTAGAACGTCTATTTAAAAGCTTTAGCCGTTTCTCATTAGCCACTTGGCAAGTCCCCTGTTCAAGTCCTTGCTCTTCACCAGGCGACAAAACCACTCAGGAAACATGATGGTGTAATTTGTGAAGGGGAAATTGCAGAGTTGACCACATCCAGCATAGGCACCCAAAGATATAATGCTAGTAATGTAGTAAGGCACTCTGTTTGACTTCTTGAGACTCGTCGTAGCTGTCGCAGGATCTTTCAAAATGGCATTGACGTTGTGGAGTAGAGTAGAAATCCACCCACGACGAAGAACTAGACCTTTATACTTGAAGTTTGCAACATCACCAATGGCAAACACGTTTCCTGACTTAACAGCACTGCATTGCAATGTGTCTTCAACCTTGATGAACCCCTTTTCATCTGTGAAGTCTTCAAATTTGTTAGGAGGAATTGAAGGATGAACACCGGTGGAGTGTAAGACCAAGTCAGCTTTGATTGTCTTATCACCAACGATTACAATGCTGGGATCCTCATCCGAGACCTTAGCTCTCTGTCCCACAATCAATTCAATATCAGTTTCCTTCTCATACCATTCCGTTGCCCTTTGCCTCAACTTCTCACAGTAGAACCCATCATCTGGTAGCAGCCACTTTCTACTATGGATCATAGTGACCTTCTTTGTCCCTTGCTTCAATTCCTTTCTATAACGATCATGGATTTCACCAGCCATCTCGGCATTAGTGTAACCACCACCAATCAGCACGATATGCTTAGCATTCTCAATCTTTTCATGTTCCTTAGCAAAATACTCAACGGGATCATCACCAAACTCAAACGTAGAACCAATTGGATCAGGCCACTTAGAACCTGTGGCAATGATCAAAATGTCATATGTCAACTCTCCATTTTTGGCCAATTGAATTGAACCCTCTTGCATAATTGTAACCTCATCATGTACGATTTCAACACCTTTCTCCACAACATCTGTCAATGGGAAAACGGTACGTTCCAAGTCATTCTCCACTGGGACTCGAGGTGCAGAGACAAGGAAATAGGCATATTCCGATTTAGAGATCAATTTGATCTCATGGCCATATTTCAGCAACTTATTGGCACACCAAATGCCAAAGAACCCTGCACCAACAATAACAACACGTTTGGCCATTATAAATCAATTGAAACTTGTAGCTGATAGCTGAACACCAAATCCATAAGAAAATTGAATTGAACGGAGACAAACTTGGGATAGGGAATATATATATGATACACGCGGGTGATCAGTTAATTGTCGACGTCTCCATTGCCACGACGTTATGCAGAATATATAAAAGCGCTATTTCCGCGAGCAGACCCCTTAACTCCGCGGCGCCGAGTTTGATCGAGAATTGGGTGTAATTTTTTATAATAAAAAGCTGAAAATCAGCGGTATTTACTTTACTAAAGTATTATGTGATAGATATTGTATACAGTTTAACATTTATGGGACTGGAAAGTGACTTTTGAAATCTGAAGAAATTATTGTAAAAATAACGTCTCTCACTCTCATTCTGTGATTACAAAAACAGGTGTCCCAAATTTTAAGCCTTTTCAAACCCTTTGAAATGGGCTTAAATTAATGTTACTGCTAAATTAGGAGTATTTTAACAATCTCAAATTGTTTAATATAGGAATACTTGCCCTAGAGGCTCACAATTGACGATTATATGTGCCACCCGCACATCTTGGTGTCCGGGTGTTTCCTGACTTGTCGAGGGTGATACCAGTCATTCAAACATGATTACAGCTGGTGTCGAATTGTGTGTGTATTTACATGTACTAGTGATATTGATCGATCATTCAAAGACGATGTACTTTCTCAACTCCTTTGGAATAGAGTCGTACAAGTTCTTAGACTCGAGCCATTTTTTGGAGAAGATACGGTCACTGTACTTATGACCAGAATCGGCAAGGACAGTGACGACGTTAGAACCTTCTGGCAATTCCTTGGCAACCTTAGTGGCGGCAACAACGTTCAAAGCACCAGTCCCACCAAGGTAGAGACCTTCCTCATCCAAGAGTCTGTAAATCATGGCAATGGTCTCTTCATCTGGAACAAAAATAGCACCATCAACGTTATCGATATCTTGAGCCAAGTTATCAGTGATTCTACCTTGACCGATACCTTCGGTGAAAGAACCACCTACTCTTTCTAAGCTCTTACCACCGGATGTGACATAGGAATAGACACAAGAACCTGGAGGATCAGCTGGGTAAGCTTTAACTCTACCACCAGAGACATCCTTCAAATATCTGGTAACACCGGAGAAAGTACCACCTGTACCAGTGGAGCAAGTGAAGGCATCAACCTTACCATCCAATTGTTTCCAAATTTCTGGACCAGTGGTCTCAATGTGTGCCTGTCTATTAGCCAAGTTATCGAATTGATTAGCCCAGACGGCGTTTTCGAGACTCTCTGCATGTCTTCTAGCCTTATGGTTGAAATTCTCTGGATCTTCAAATGGTTTTGGTGGAACTGGGAAGAGTTCAGCACCGAGGTTCCTCAATGTGTCCATCTTTGATTGTGCCTGTGTGTTTGGGATGTAGATCACGAGTTTATAACCTCTACTGCGACAGATATGTGCCAAACCGATACCGGTGTTACCAGCAGTAGATTCCACAACGGTACCACCCGGTTTCAAGAGTCCTCTGTCTTCGGCATCTTTGATCAAGTACAAAGCAGCACGGTCTTTGATAGAGCCACCTGGGTTCTGGAACTCGGCCTTACCGTAGATGTTTCTTCCAAGTTCTTCACTGAGTCTCACGAGTTTGATCAATGGTGTATTCCCCACAGCTCCGGCAATGCCTGTCTCCGAGACAATTGGCTTGAATGAGTTTCGTAGAGCCGTGGTGGTGCTCAATGAACGTGCCAAGGCCTTTGTGAACATCCTTCTGTTGTGATGATGACGATAAGATAAGCACCAGGATTGGAGGGTGTATGAAGTTGAAAAAAAAAAGTGCTTGTGTCGATAAAGGTTCAGCCGGCAAAGCCAAAACATCAAGTCACGTGAAATTCCGTTGTGATGACTCAGCGCTTATGTAATACACATAAAACGAGTTCGCGGAAAAACCCCCTTTGGTGGCCCCACCAGATCTCGAACCCAGCTCGCGCACACACATACACACACAGCCTCCATGTTCATCTTCCGGGAAGAGATTTTTTCTCCGTCTTTTGAATAAAAAGGCGATGTTTACGGATGATTTGTCTTAGAGACATTTAAAGTATTGGTTATCTTCTTTTCCATCTGTGTGAATGTGTTTGTAGAGGTCCAAAAAGGCGGCTTTCAGGGGGTCTAGGCCTTTAATGCCCCTGTTTGGTTTTGTTGTGTCATTGTTTCATCGTGCATGATATGTAAATTTAGCACACAGGAGGGAATGTCGCAGAGATGTTTCGACCCAGGCAAAGAAAAATTATCATGAGCTTTGTAAAGTTGTTTGACTTGGTTTCATAAAGACATTAAAGCCTTTTTTCCTCTCCTTTTATCATCGCCTTTCTCCTTTCCTTTCCTTCCATCACCACCACCGACCAGCTAACGCGTCTGCACAACCACCACAAAGAAGGGAAATGGGGCTCTTTAAGTCCAACTGGGAGAGACAAGTCGACAACAACCTCTTTGATTACATCGAGGTTGACTACTTCCGCAATTACAAGTTCTCCACCATTTTCAACTACATCGTCCTCTTAGCACTGCTCTTCCTTCACATCGCACTCTATGGCGTTGATGTGTACACCTGTGTTAAGCTGCTGGCTTTTAATGAGTGGTCCTCGGAAGTAAAGCCATACTTGTCTTTCAAGATCTCCAAATGGTTGTTTGCAGCGTGTATCATCTGCTCAGTGGTGTTACTGATATTTGATACCATCCATGGTATCAGAATCTTCAGAACCCGTAACATTTCGCTCATTTACACCAACGGGTTCGCCAAAGTTGCCAAATCTTTAAGATACAAATACCACTGTGTGTTGAACGAGATCAACCCACCTTCTGGTTTTGACAAGATGGCTTTTTACACTTATTTCACACTTTCAAGCTCCAAGAAACTAATCCTTGCAGATTCTCCAAGACAAGTTATCAATGCACTTACTCTGTACTCTGTGTTCGATATGGAATCTGCAGAAGGTTTTTGGGAGACTTTGAAGACTTTAACCACAACAAACAGAAATGAAGCCATTATCTTATACTCCATGTTTGTTTCATTTGTCATTTGGATTTTTTTCATCGTTGAGTTGTTCTTTGCATTCATCTTCCTATTCCCTGTCTACCACAGAATTAGACAGCAGAAAATCAAGTCTTTAAGACAGTATGTCTGTGTGAAAGTTGACCACACCGTCAAGAAGCTTGCTAGAAAGTTTGCCAAGAAGAAATTGATGAAAGAACACAGAAAGAGAACTCAGGAGAAACTCCGTTTGGACGAAAAACCATCGATGCCAAGTATCCCATCTGTTCCAACATTCGACTCTTCAACGGTCTCAACTTTACCAAAGGCTTCAACTGTGGGATCTCTCTCGTCATACAACTCTTCAAACTCTTCCAACTCCGCCACAGCACTCAACCCAGACTCCAACCCTTTCAGAAACGCTCATGCACCACGCAAAGCAGTTCCACAATCCACATCAAACACAAGTCTATCGTCATACTCCACGCTGGAGAAACCGAGAGAGCTACATCATAAGAACACATCACAGATGTCTCTTCTCACACGGTATCAGGACCACCCATCAGTACAGTCTGTTTATACCCAACAGGAACCAATCAGAAAGACAAGTACAAACCCCTTTTATGCCATTCCAGAACAATCAATCACCGGTTCACTTGTGTCTCTTGGTTCATCCAACACCGGTTATGGAGCTGGGGATGTTGAGGCATACACAGGTCCTCTTGATACCATTTACTCTGCATATAACAACTCGACATCACAACAAGGATCTGCAGCGGATTTATCACAGTTATACGACTCATATTCAGACAGATCCAACTCTCCACAACCTGCCAACGCAAACTTCCCTCCAAGACAAGTGTTCATCGATGAGGAGAAACGCATTGGTACTCAAGATGATGATGATGATTACTTCGATGATGAGATCAACTTTGATGATGAAGATCACGATAGTCTATTGGATGATGACCCTCCTATGTCGCGTGCAGCAGTGAGACCAAGCTTGATCATCAGGGCCAGGGATATGGAGTCTGAGGATTACTCAAAGCTGAGACCAACAGAGGCTAGAAGTTATGTTCCTCGATGATATAATGTGCGAATGATGGGTAATTATGGGTTATATATAAGGCTGGTTTTTATGACTTTATTTTGAAAGTCGATGTGGAGATATATACTCGTCGACAGAATGAATTTGATGACAACTTTACGGATATTTAACATACATGAACGTAGAGATTAATCATATACGTGGTTCGGGGTTTGACGTGATTCATTGGTATATATGTACAACACCAGCTATTTACAAAAGTATCGAAAACCTCCTTATGAAATGAAGAAAAACGCAACAACAACAACAACAATAAACAAAATGCAAATAAAGAAAGAGAACATGAATCAGTTACCCTTAAGTTTCTTCTGGGCCTCGTACTCAGCCTTGAGCTTGGCCAACTCCTCTTCGGAAACTGGTGGGATTGGAACATCCTCGAAAGAGTCCTTACCGAGGAAAGAATACGTGTAGAAGTACACGCTTGTTGTGATGGTAGAGAGGATGACGAAAGCAGCAGCGTTCTTCCAGAAGTATGGCTTTCTGGCTCTGATCATGGCCGGTGTCATCTTGAATGTTCTTGGGTCATGGTAAGGTGACTGTTTCCTATTGCTGTGTTAGTCAAGTCTTCCAAAGCTTTGAAAAAAACACGTGATGCACTTACAGAATGCTCATTCTCAAGATGGAACCTCTCATTTTTGGCGTTTACTGTGTTTTATAGGTGGTTTATAGGCAGTTTATATGGTAATGTTCGTCTCCTCCTTAAACCGACAAAATTTGGCCTCGGAATTTCGCTCGCTTTCGCTCGCGCGATTCCGATTTCCGGGCTGTTGCGCGAACCGATGAGGAAGCGCGAAAAATTTTGAACTCCAATTACTATGTATAAACGCTTTCAAGTGACCATAAATATACATACAAAGCCTCATAAATACACATACAAAGGCCCATGATGAGCACCGAAGTCGTGATGAAGGAGGACATTGTCCCACCACCGAAGGACGAGGAGGAACTCGAGCTGGAAAAGCTCGTTTTCGGCGATCTCTCGTCATTTGAGTCCAACTTGAAGAACATCGAGGCACTCTACGAGGAGTCTGATGAATACGAATCTGCTAGTGATGCCAGTGAAGAAGACGATGAGGAAGAAGCCCTGGAGAAAGTCAACGATGACCAGCTCTTCTTCGTTGACGAGGGTGAAGACGCAGATGCAGATGCCATGGATGTCGATGAATCCGAGGAAGAGTCCGACGAAGATGAGAGTGATGAAAGCGATGCATGGCACGATAGTGAGGATGAACAAATGAGTATATCACTGTTACAGACAGACAGACTGAAGAAACTGAGAAAGACCGAGCAAGATGACACAATCAGCGGAAGACAGTACATTACCAGACTCAGATCCCAATTCGAGAAGATATACCCAAGACCGGCATGGGCAGACGCTGAACCATCTGATGATGAAGAGAATAGCTCCGATGAAGCCCCAGAAGACTCAGACGAGGAGAGTGCACCTGAACATGGTGATATCAGAGCTCTTGCAAAGATCTTGAAGTCTGCCACATCGTTCAGAAACACTAAACTGTCTAAACTTCTACCACCAACCAAAATTGACATCTCAAGACTCAAAGACGCTAATGAGAAACACAGTTCTAAGGCTGCCATCCAAACGCTTTCGTTCCACCCAACACATCCATTACTTCTCACCGGTGGTTATGATAAGACAATCAGAGTGTATCACATTGATGGTAAAACCAACGGAGTCGTTACAACACTCCACCTGAGAAACACACCTATCCAAACAGCACAGTTCAATCCAAATGCCGAGAACAACAAGATCTTTGCCGGTGGTAGAAGACGTTACATGTACTCTTGGGATCTCCAGACCGGCTCGGTGGAGAAGATCAACAGATTGTACGGTCATGAGCAAACACAAAGATCTTTTGAAAATTTCAAGATGTCACCAAAAGGTAGCTATATCGGGTTAACTGGTAATTCCGGTTGGATCAACATCTTGTCCGCATCAACGACACAATGGGTTCGTGGTTTCAAGATTGAAGGAACATTAGTCGATTTTGATTGGGGTAATGACGAAGATTTGCTCGTTGCCATTAACGCCGCTGGTGACGTTTGGGAGTTTAGTATGAAAACTGAAAAAGTTGTTAAGAAATGGAGAGATGAAACCGGTGTTGGTATTACAAAAGTGAAACTCGGTGGTAAAAACAACAGATGGTGTGCTATTGGAAGTAATAGTGGTATCGTTACCGTCTATGATAGAACAACATCTACCAAAAAGCCAATTACAACCCTTGAACAACTCACAACGAGCATTTCATCATTAGAGTTCAACGTTGATGGTCAATTGCTTTGTATCGCCTCGAGAGCCAAGAAGGATGCACTTAGACTCGTTCATTTGCCAAGTGGTAAAGTGTTCCAGAACTGGCCAACTTCAGGTACTCCATTGGGTAAAGTCACTGCTGTGGCTTTCAGTCCAAACTCGGAAATGCTTTGTATTGGTAATGAGGCTGGTAAGGCAAGACTATGGAGACTCAATCACTACTGATTGAAAGTTCAGTTAAATAGCATAAATTATTGCATTGTTATATCATAGTAGGTTCACAAGAACTTTGGAACTGGTGAAAGAATCTCGATAAAGTAGTTATCTGGGTCTGTGATGAAGGCAATGTTTTTCAACTTACCTTGGTCGTACTTAACCAACCAGTTGATGTCATCACCATACTTGGTTTCAAGGCCCTTACAGAAGATATCGGCGTCTTCAACGGAGATACCAATGTGGCCGTAACCTTGAGGCTCATCATTACCATTGTGGTACTTGAAGTCGTCTTGCTTCTCGGTACCGTAGTTCCAAGTAAGCTCCAAGACACCTTCCAACTTACTCTGGTCCTCCTTGCTCATGGAACCTTCGACGAATTTGTCATCATGAACGTAACCCAAGAAGTACAAGTTGAAAGAGGCACCAGAGTGCTCACGCACGGAGAGAAGCTTCATACCCAACACCTCACGGTAGAACTTCAACGACTTTTCTGGGTCCTTGACTCTGACCATGGTATGGTTACACTTGTAAGTGACTGCATCCGTCTTGGCCTCGGCCTTATTGACACCGTGCTCAATGACCTCAACCCAGTATCCGTCTGGGTCAAGCACAAACGCAATGTCCTTCTGTCTTCCATCGGTCAATTTCTTCTTGAATGTGACACCATCGGCAAGGAACTTCTCACAGGCGACGTCGATGTTGTCAACGGAGATACATGTATGGCCGAAACCTCTGTGTGGCTCCTCGTTACCGTTGTTAACCTTGTAATCCGGGTCGTTCTCGGTACCGTAGTTGTGGGTCAATTCCAGGACACCGGCTCTGTCGAACTGGGTACGAGCCTTAGCCTCCTGTGGGTAGGCGAGGAAGTACAAGTCAAACTTGAGCTCTGGGAATCTCTCCTGGGCAATGAGAGAGAAACCCAACTTCTGAGTGTAGAAATCGACGGACTTCTTTGGGTCCTTTACACGGAGACATGTGTGGTTGAACTTGAGAGTCGACTGCTTTGTGAAAGTCATTGTGGCAAGCGATCTAATTGAGGGAACTTTGGGAACAAACTGTGTGAGCCTGGAGAAGAACATCAATTTCCAAAATTTGAACAAATAAAAGGAGTTTGCTCCGACGTTTTCGGATCGTTCTCCGCGAAGTTATGCGTTTCGGTGGGGGGTTAGTTGCCCGGGGCACAGTGGGGTATCACTTTGTTCCTTGATCAACAGATAAGTTGGACAATAGGGAGCAATATTTTTATGGGCTCAATTGTTGTTTTATGGCAATAAATAAGGGTTAGTTACCCGGAATTAGAGACATTATTTGATATAGACAGTGGAGGATCTATATAATGACTGTAATTATACTCATGTCTACATTCTGGACGTTAGGCACACTACGCATACAGATGCTGACAAATTTAACTGTACACCATTCACTCTATATGAATTGTACCACGCCAACTATTCCAGTCCAAAGACTCATAATCTCAATAAATGTATTCAAAAACAAAATCAGTATAACGTATCCCCAGGTTCTCACCGTCCCTTTAACCTTCAAAAGCATCATAAAAAAACCCTTCATAACTATAGCTCGGGCGGACCACCAACTGGCCCAACCTCTTGTAATTCATAAAAAAAAAAACCTCATAAATAACCCAATTAAAACCAAAAAATACAACCACCTCTCCATATATCCTCACGATTTGATGTATGCTTTATTCAAACGATCAATCTCTCTGCATAGCACATGCCAATCAACATCTCTCAACCAATCACCTTCTGTGAAATCATACGGTTGATCATCCTCATCCTCATCATCGAGCACTGCAGAATCAAGTGTTCGATGCACTGGCGATCCCGCTGCTTCCAAGAACTGGAAACTCGTAGAAATCTCAGTGATATCTCCAGACATCAGTGAACTTACAGAACTCACCGATTCACTCATTCTCTTGTCAAGTGGCACAAATTTCCTACCACTGCTTTTCGCAAAGCGATTCTTGATCTTCTTAGTACGTTGTGACTCTTCCCATTTCACCAACTCATACATGAATCTCAAGTTCGGTTGGATGATGATGTTCAATCTTCTAACTCGTACGTAGATGTAGGCACAGATCAAATTGATGTTCAACCTTTTCATCACCTCGGCAATGCAAACCGTTGCAGATCTCGATACACCAACACGGCAATGAACAAGAACTTTCTCCCCAGCTTCAAATGCATCATCAATGAATTCCAACAAATCGTCCAAAGTATGCGTGAGCATATCGATACCATCGTCTTGAATGTTGTTAACACATAGGAGTCTCTTAACTGGAGCGTTCTTGAAGTTGCTCAACACTGAGATGTTGGAGTTCACAACTGTCCTCGTAGCCTGATCCTCATCATCCAACCAAGTGAGTGATTCTCCAACTGAAACAACATGTTTGATGTCAAGTTCTTCCAAAAGTTCAAATGAGTTGGCATGGTTCAGACTGCCCAAATACAAGTGTGGTAAAATCCTTGAGGGAAGTGAGGCATTCAGTCTCGTACACCACGTAAACTTTTGAACCGAGAATACACTGGTGTAGACAATAGCGTTATTCAGGCTTTCCAACTTCGTAGCCTCGAATCCCTCAAGATTTTTTGGAGAGTAATGTTGTAAGAGACACTCAATTCGAGTTATAAGTTGGACATCAGTAGGGAATAGGAAAAACGGACGACCAAGTCTCTTATGCAATTCGACACAAACCTCAGTAAATGACTTACCTGTGGAATAGATAAGATAACAAATGCCAAACAAAGATGACTCAGTGTAACCATCAGCACAGAAGACCAAACCGGGAGCCTCTTGAGAGCTCTGGGTATGAAGAAGCTTACAGGTGTTAACAATGCACATCAGGTCCAGGTCAGTACAATCACCAATGCCAATGGAGCCGGAAGGAGGGAATTGAATCTGAAGACCTGTAAGATCTTCACCCGACTCAAAGCATTTCGTCAAGAATTCAAGCGAGGGGAAAGAAGCACCATCACGACAATTAATTGAAATACCCCAAGTTTGCGTGGATTTGTTGATCAATAGATCCTCACCACCCTTGATAAGATCCTGCCATGTAACAAGGACTGTGGAGTTGGATGGATCAACGTACAATGGGATGGATGAGGAACGTCTTCTAGTAGCAGTACCGGTCTTGTGAGACTTCTGTAGCGTACTGGTCTCGCTGTCATTATAGTTTCCAAACCAAACAGTTTTTGAAACGGGTGTAGCAGAAGACATCTTAGAAATCTCTAGTTTTTCACGTAAAAGATAGTGTGTGTCCCAACTCTTGAACGCCTCAATGTCGTATTTGGAACAAATACTGGATGGATCAGGTACTGATTCCCGAATCAGGACTTTATCCATGGCCAATAAACTCTCATTGCCTTCTTTCTTATAGTAGTCTATGTCATTCTTCTCCAAGATAACTGTCTGATATAATGGATCAACAAGTTCTGGGTGGTCAATGCCGTGTTTCAATTGTGCAAAGTACAATAGCCTTGCAACAGCAGCACAACAACAAGAGCCATTACAAGCTGGCTCAAAATGATCATCGTTGAAGCAGTAGACAACGAAGTCTGACACCTGCGCCATCTTGGCGACTTGAATGTGGAAGTTTCTCAGAGAGATACCTTTCTGTGGATCCATGTTACGGAAGATTGGTAACAATCCAGTCTGTTCACAGTCTTCATAGAGTGTGGACAAAATAATCTCTGATTTCGTTGGCTGAAGCTCATCGATCTTAACTTCCTTCAAGAAGTTGTTCAAGAAAAGAAGTAGATCTTCTTTTGAAACATCCAAAGGACAGAGGATCTCATTGGCATCAACAGAGCCTTTCAAAATACCGGTATCCCCCATGTACTTCACCTCACCATTAGGTTCATGGATTGAGGAGGATCTCACTGTCATAAGGCCCCTTGTTGCCGCTGGGATCTTGGACTGGTTCTCAAATACGCTGAAGTTATCTCTCTCCACAGTGGTGAAGTTCATGAGGCAAGCAAAGAAAGCCTTCTGGTTCTGATTCGAATGATGGATCCCATGGAGCCAGGGGAAGACAGCATCACACTCTGGGAGAGGGTTGGAGTAGTGCCAATTGACAATGGACTTGAAAAGCTTCTGGTCGATAAGCTTAACCGGGAACTCCGGCGAGAGCGATCTGTTGGACCAAAGGTGCTCCATCTGCGGGGACAACGGCGAAAACAACGACTTACCGACGAACGTGTGGCCATTGGTCACAGAGGACGCAGAGTAATGGCGTGAGCCACTCTCCAAAGCCGTTGGGGAGCCGACGATGCTGTTGTTATCATCGGCGTCCAGGGAATGTGCGTGCGGGTGCGTGTGATGGTGATCTTGATGCAGCTTGTTGGCGGTGACAGGCGACGGTGAAGTTGTGTAAAGCGCAAACGAGTCGATTTTGGAGCGGAACTTGGAGCGCTCAAACTCTGCAACGGAGCTGTTGGCTCTCTTGGAGTTTCTAGAAGACGGCGGTGAGCTCTGGCTGCTAGCCGCCGTGGCGTCTAGACGCGTCGAGCTCCCTGCGACGTCCAACGTCGCTTTCTCCACGGCGCGCAGGCTTTCCATGGTTCTGTTCTGGCGTCGGGCGGAGGGTAAAACTTGGTCAAAGGTTCAGATCGGCTTATAAGCGTGGTGGATCGGGGAGATGTTCAGTTGAGGAGGTTTGGCTTTGGGGTTTTGAAGGTCACAAATTTCGAAAATGTTTGCCAATGTCCCCCAATTTTTCGTGCTGATAACAAAATGTCACAAGCGTTCCGTTGCCCCAGCTTCGCGCTAAAATGGCCAGTCACGTGCAGACCTCCGCGAAACCGTTCGCTTACGTAATAAGTCTGCCAAAACTGAGCGTGACAATTACCCGTTTAGGCCTCACTCAAAATTTGACCAACGTCGCGCGAAGAAGTGAAGTTGATCGAAAGTGTTCAAGACCTTTTGGTAGACTTTTCTTTTCTCCAGCGGAACACCAAACACACTTCACTATGAGACCATCCAACGCTTTGTTTTTCCAGCAGTCTCCTGTGTCCATGCTGGTTAGACCATGGAAGAAGGAGAGAGACGGAACACTTTTCTATGGTCTTGCCAAGTCCGGTTCGAGAAGACATGCTTTGACAACGAAACAAGGTAACAAGAACTTCTACAAAGGTACCAGATCCTCTGGTGTTGGTAGACACACAAGAAAGAACAAGTATATCCTGAACTGGAGTAAAGTCAGAACATTCGTTGTCCCAACAGAGTTCAATCCAGACCTGAAGCCATTTGTCTCTCCAAACGCACCACAGATCAAGAACACATTTGAAGGTTACTCTAAGGGACCTCTCGACCCACAACTCTACTTCACCAAATTGAAAGAGTTCATCTTCTACGGAAAGGTTGAGACTGAAGCTTCCCAACTCAAGGACAAGTACATTGAGAGAGGTTGAGCAGTGAAACATAGAAAATACTTTAAAAGTGTGCTCATGGTGTTGCACATAGGCATGAAACGTGATGATCAAAAATAGAGGCTGCAAAGCTTCAGATTCTGTACATAAATAATTTCTCGGCATATAATGAATTTTATTCCTAGATTAGTTTTACAAGTAGTACCCATCTCGTGATTGTTTCTATTTGATAATGCTTACTCTACCATGATTATGTCATGATCGTTATCATGACGTGTGCTTCCATTTGCTTCGGCATCTTCCTCATCCGTGTTATCACCATTATTCTCAGCACCAGATGCCTCAAGACCGGCAGCGTCATCAACATCACCAAAGTCATCCGCGTCGCTATCAGGGAGATCGTCATCGTCTTTCTTTGATTCTTCTTTCTTCTTACCAAATTGCAATGTGTGTTGACCTTTATCAAGTTCTATTTTCTCCTTAGCGTACTTGACCTTATTCGTCTTCACTAGACCTTCCAGATTATGTGTTTTTGGAACGGTGTCAGCGAGGAAGAAGAGTTGTTCAATGTTGGCAACTGCGGCAGAGAAATCTTTGTACTGAAGCTTCTTGCGCTTCTCAGATCTGGCTATGAGAGCCGCCTGTTCCGTAAAGTATTGAATGAAAAGCTCGGTAGCAATGGCAGTGGTGAACACAGCAGCATCTGAAGCAGAAACGTGGTCCGGGTCTGTTTTGAAAACTTTCTTGATTTTGGAAAGTGGTAGGACAGATGTACCAGTAGCTTCATCATCCTCTTCAGCTTCACCATCGTGTGTTTGGTCTGCGGTGGCATCAGCATCAGTCATAGCAACATCCTTCGGCTTCAGTGGAGTACTGCTGTGTTTCATGTTCTCATCTATCGTGTCGTCTCTGAGCACATCTGTATCTTCAGCGTCCACTGTTTGATCAATGCTTGGTTCTTCGGCGACGGTGGTGTCATCCGTTTTCGCCGGTTTTGCCTGGAAGGCATGAAGTTGTGGACCATTCTCAGCCATTGTGATAAGTTGTTTTGTTTATGTTAAAGGGCTAATTTATTGTACTAGTAGAAAAAGTGTAACGCGTACTCGTCTCCACCACACGCGCTTCCTTGATCGCAGCACCTCGCTAATGGCCCGCAAATAAATGGCAGCTGGTTCGCACCACACTCCGCATAACCCGTAACAACCGCGACGGCTTGTGCCCAGGTTTTCGCACCTCTGAGCTCGAATCGCGAACTTCCAATGAAAAATCAACGTTTCGCACAGGAAAAAAAGGCCCGGGAGACAGCGCAACAACACTACAACGGACTACAAAGGCTCCTTATTTCATATTCAATTGATACCATGTCTGCCTTGGTACGTAATTATTCCGAGAATATGGTGCACAGAGATTACGATTAGTGCAATTTTGGTCGAAATTCACTCAATATTAGCCTTGCAAGAGGGCTCCCTTTCCGCCGACCCACATTCAACATCAACACGAGGGTGTACAAGCCAAAACGAGACCCACAACACATCACAATGCGATCAATCCATCACAAATGAAGTCCCTGAAGGTTTTTTGTATCGTCACTGGCAAATTTTACACGAATAAGACAAACATATACTGCACTTCTATACAACCGTGGAAACGAACCAAGAAAAAAAAACACCCTCCAACACTAAGGACCAAAACGGAAGATCATAATTTCACCAATGTTGCACATAGGGATCTCAATATTCAGAAACGTTGCTCTAATCGCTATTGTGTGCCCATTAACCCCAGAAATTATACTAACACCCAGTTTTTAGCGTACTGCTGCTGCTTCTAAGTTGGACTGGGCTAAGGTCATTTCCAAGTTGGGTTTGACCGGCCAGACCGCCGCTTCCTTGTCTGCTTTCAAGAAGAGAAACGACGAGGCCCGTCGTCACATCCTTGAGTTGCAGTCCCAGCCAACCGAGGTTGACTTTGCTCACTACAAGTCCGTTCTTAAGAACCAGGCCATTGTTGACCAGATCGAGAAGGAGGTTAACGCTTACACTCCAGTTAAGTACGATGTCACCAAGCAGTTGAAGTCCATCGAGGCTTTCGAGGCTAAGGCTTTGGAGAACGCCTCTGCTACTGAGTCCGTTGTTGCTCAGGAGTTGGCTGACTTGCAGAAGACTTTGGCTAACATTGATGCTGCTAGACCATTCGATGAGTTGACCGTTGAGGACGTTGTCAAGGCTAGACCAGACATTGACGAGAAGGTTGAGACCATGGTTAAGAAGGGTATCTGGACCGCTCCAGGTTACAAGGAGAAGTTCGGTGATCTTACCGTTATGTAAGAAGGCTTTCTCGTGTGAAATTTTGTTAGAAACTTATGTCACATTGGAAACTCCCTGGGGAGTTGTTGAAAAACATCCAAATCCAATTTATACAAACGCATAAAGATGTTATGATTACATATTGATTATGATTAAGAATTGTGCAGATACTGTAGTTTACCTATAATTTCCGTTGTACAGTACCACTAGGACGAAGAACCGGCCCAGCAGATCTACAATCTTTGATAAACCTTCAACGGGCAAGATAGAGTTGATTAATACACTTTCTCTCTCTCTCTGAAGCCCGATACATCAGATAATAATAACATATGACCTAGTTTATACGTAATTTGCATGTCGGAGTCGGAAAGCGCACAATTTCCAGATTCGTTAGATACCCTAGCTAAAAGAGGTTACCCGCTCGTCGGAGTTGTGTCTCCACGCGAAGGAACTGGCTTCCCGCAATCCCGCACTTTTTTCTGTAGATGATTCACAATGGAGTAAACAAAAGCCAAGGAGAAAACTACAGCGGCTGATTTGGAAACACAGTGATTTGTGATGCCCGAAGAGTCTAAAGTGCCTGCTCTGGAGGTGTTTGACTTCCAGGAAGGTGAAGAACTGCCGGTGGGGAAGCAGAAGCGTATGGCGGTTGCGTAAGTGCTAACACTTTCATGGATACGAAGAGAGTCTCTCATCATCAGTGGACAGTTGACTAACCACTCTGACAGCTGTGTTCGTTGCAGACGTCGTCATATTAAATGTCCAGGAGGTGAGCCGTGCAGTAAGTGTTCCGATGCTGGAGCCGCCTGTGAATACATCGAAGGTGATAAGAAGGTCGTTGTCTCGATGAGATATCTCCAGAAATTACACGACGATATCGGCCGTTTAAAGAAAGAGAAGAATGCCCTCAAGGCGTCTGCTAAGATGAATAGCAAGGCAGCGGCATCCGCCGTGGTGAGTCCACCTGTGGAGAAACGTTCCGCTCATACACTTGACGATGTTCTTGAAAGCACTGATATGGATACGATCTTATCCGCTACATTTGCTGATAACACAGCTTCAAACACCAGAACACATGCCGTCAACTCACAGGTCCCAACTGCACACCCACAGAGACACCAGGATGAGGTGGTGGCACCATTCATTGACCAGCAGCGTAAACTGGTCTACTCCAGAACTGGTGAGAAGTTCTACGTTGGTTCCTCGTCGATGACTCTATTTGGTATCCAAGTTCAAAACCTGGTCCCACATGCTCAGTTGGAACAGACAGCGTCCGCTGAGATTACCAATTTGAATACACAGGAGACCGTTTTGGAAAGAGAGGGTAATGCTTACAGAATCATGCTTGGTAAGACCAAGTCTCGTCCAGGTATAGCAGTTAACTTCACTCTCCCTTCATATTCATACGCCATGTTGCTTGTCGATACCTTCATCCAGTATAATGATGGATGTTTCTACTTCTTCAATGAAGGTCTCGTGAAAGAGAATCTTAGAAGAGTGTTTGACGGCATGGGAACCGACAGTTCTGATCACATTATTGAGACGATTTGGTTCTGCAAAGTATTGCTTATCTTTGCCGTTGGTGAGATGTATTTGGGAACAGCCAACAGTATCCGAGGCACTAAAGAGAATGATGCCAAACTGCCAGGTTCTGGCTTCTTCCACCAGGCTTCGGAGTTGTTTACCGGTTTGTTCTCCTCTGGTGCCATTGATAATCTGGCCAGAGAAGGTGGTATTGAAGTTCTTCTGTTGTATGCTTTCTACCTTCAGGTTGCTGACTGTACTGTTGCATCCTACTTCTACTTCGGTCTTGCACTTCGTGCATCTTTGATTCTGGGTATGCACGTCGATGCTGATAAGGAGGGCTTATCCAGATATGAACTCGAGCATAGAAGAAGACTTTGGTGGACTGTATACATGTATGAGAGAATGCTCTCATCTAAGGCCGGTCTGCCTTTGTCACTGACGGATAACAGTATTGCCACTGAACTTCCGGATGATTTCGACATGACAAACCCACCTCAAGGTTGTGAACATTACATCTTCCCTGAAGCAGAGTATATCACCAACTGTGTCAAGATCACACAGATCAATGCTAAGATCCTGTCATGCCTTTACCAAAAACAACCTGACAGCAACATCCTGCCGGTGTTGGCTGAATTGGTTGGTCAACTTATTGACTGGAAACAAAACTTGCCAGAATTCTTGAGTCCAGACTTCTCCAAGAGTGACATTCAAATATCCAGATTGGTCACCAATATCATGAGTGAGTACTTCCAAGGTATCAATCTCGCTGTTAGACCACTTCTTTTCCACTTTGCATCAAAACAACTGAAGGAGAATAAGACTGCCAACAAGTACATCGACTTGAACAATTACTCGAAATCCATCATTACATTGTTCAACTCCTCTTTCCAAGCGTCAATTAACTTGATTAGATCTCTCTGGTCTTTGCTTCCGGATAACATGGTTGCTTTGTTCGGTTACATGGATAGAGAGTACCTCTTCACCTCAGCAGCTACTTTGATCCTCTTTAATGCTGCTTTTGGTGTCCATGAAGCAACATATGAGCATTTGGACCATGCCCTCCAGATCTTCACTAAGATGAGAAACCTCGGAAACCATCCTGCGGACTTGAGAAGAGCTCAGTTGTTGAAACTGATCAGCACATTGGACTTTAATGGGATCATGAAGCCACTTGTTGAGAAGTTTGATGATAATAGCACGCAAGTCAACCAGATGAGCTTCAATAATCATCGTATGATGCCTAGCCAGGTACCAGATTCCTCGGATGCTTTACCATCACTTACCAGTGCATTCAAAAACACAAGTGCTGAAATGCATCTCAATACGAGAACCACACCAAATGAGTCTGATATTCGTGGTGACTACAAGAGATTGAAGATTGACAACATCATCGACCAACCACATTTCCTTAACTCGCCGGTATTGAACCCGACTGTCGGTGACCCTGTTGTCCCAGGTACGATTCAGATGTTACAAAACGATGCAACACAGGCCGTTGACTCTGAACTTTGGAAGGAAATTTCTAACGAGGCCATGTGGCTAGGTTCTTTAGGTGATGTTTCCGAAGGATTGCAGTCACTCGTTGACGACTTCAACTGAGCTTGATTCCATTCCATTTTTTGATGATTTCTGATGTGATTACGATATTCCCTACTAACAAATGTACTTCTATATAATGCACGTAAAATTTTAAGACTTTCTAATGTAATGCTACCATATTATAATGCCATCGTTCTCTTCGTAAAGTGGTCAATGTCACCACTAGTCCAGTCAACAAGTCTCTTCTTGCTCTGAGCCATGATACCGTATTTCAGCGCCAACTCCTTCAAGTTCAACACCTCCTGCTTCTTCTGCAATGTTTCAGTACCAGTGAGCGTCCGTGAGAGAGCCTGTTCAATGTTAGCAAGTCCGGCATAACGAGTGATGAGTACATCACCGCCCTCCACAGACTGGACAGCAGATAAGAAGCCAAAGATCTGGTATCTCAATCTCATCTCGATGTATGGGGAGTTCAACAGATTAATTGCCCATTCGTAGGCCCCTTTGTTACGCAAGAGCTGGACATCACTTTGGGTCTTGACAGACAACGTCAAACTTTCAATCAGCCAAGAAACCTGCTTGTAATAAAGGTCATTCTCATCAGCAAGGGAAGCCACCGTTGTGATCTCTTGGAACAGAGGAATCTCATGGCTTTTGACATAAGGGGACTTCAAAACCCATCTGAATGCCTTTTCATAAAGCATGTGTCCTGGGTTGTTTAAGATCATCACCAACCGACTCACCATGATGAAGATCAATGGGGTTAGTGATCTTGCATCACTCTCTGGTCTCTCAAATGTGTAGAGTACCTTAGTGAGGAAGATCTCGAATAAGTGTTTCTCTTTGAAAGCTGCGTTGTCAACATCCAGCGATTTCAAGATGGATCCCACAATTCTCTTGGTGACATCAACAACTGTGGTATCCAGGGATGCAAAGTTGATGATCAAAGAGGTCAAAATCTCAGACTCAACGATTCTCTTCATACTGGTCTTAACCACTAAGTCAGAACCTTCAGCAGCAGAAACGGAGATCAACTCGTCATTGTTAATGACCAAGAGAGCCAAAAACAATGGGTCATAAGCTGTCTCAGATGTCTCAGAAGATGTGGACAGTGAGACGGTCTTGTAGAATGACTCGGCCTTTTCCCAGTTATCAACAGCACCGGTGTTTGTCATGTCCAAAACTGGACGAGTGACAGAATAGTTGTTGAGGGAGTTTGTGATGTATTTTTTGTTGATAACAACAACAAAACCTTCCCTCTTCTTCTCAATCAACCTTGTCTCACCGATCAACTCCTCATCGTTTTCGTTCAAAGAATCAAGGAAGTCCCAGCTGTAAACTTGGTCGATCCAAGACCCGTTAAGCTTAGATTCGAGCTTCTCCAATGTCTTGAATAACAACAAATCCTCAGCCCTGGTGGATCCACTGTAGAAAGTCAAGACCTTATCCTGCAAGGCAACATTCGAGTTCTTGGATGGGTCGAATTCGTATAATCTGTGAATTATCAATGCAGTGAAGAACTTAACCTTGGAAGAAGCATTTTGACTCTTGATCAAAACATTGTCATCACTGTTGACCAAGATTTGAAGCAACTTACCAAACTCCAAGAATGATCTGTTGGAGGTGACTGCAACGATGGAGGCAAACTCCATAGCAGTCTCATGTCTCACCCATTTGGTGAAGATAACTTCGAGTAAGGCATTCATGTTGGCCTTGTTAATGAGTTTGGAGATGTCAATCTTCAACATCAGAGCTTTGAAGTTGGCCAAAAACTCGAAGAAGTGAGATTGTGGTTCTGGGTACTCGGCAAAGATCTTGGTCAGGTACAAAACCGACTTGTTCAACCAAGTCTTGGAGGCCTGGTCATTGAAGTTGGCAACGTGGGTCATTAAGTTAGGGGTCTGTGGGGCAAATTTGTTGGAAGCCTTCTCCAAGGCATATGACAACACAATGTCTTTTTCCTCATCAGTTGGTGGGAGTAAACTCTTTGTGAAGATACCGGAAATTTGATCAAATGACATGAATGAGAAGTCATTAGCTGAGATCAATTTGGAAGCAGTCGTTTTAGCAGTGGCCAACATCTGCTTAAGAGCCTCCTTGTCATCATACTTCTGAACGGCATCTTCGGTCAAAGTCGAGGCGATGTATGTGACGAGGTTATCCTCACCAGTGGTATTAACAAACTCCACTATCTGATCCAGAAGGGAAGGTCTCTGAACGAGAGCATGGAAGATCTCAAGTGAGTCCTTTGTCTTCATAGCAGCACGGAAAACTTCAGTAGCATCAACAAGAACTGCAAGATCTCGGGAGATGAACTCAGCCAGTAGGCTTCTTAGAGATTCTTCAGACAGCATGGAAGCGATCTGCGAGGACTCAAGTGTCATCTTTCTCTGCAACATCTGTTCGAGTGCACTCTTCTTGAGCACAATACTGTCATTGAGCAACACTGTTCTGAGATCCTCATTTGATAAGCACCATAAAGACTCAGCAATGACCACTTCTTGCTTCTTGCTCAAGTTGTTAGACAGAGCAGACTTGACAGCCTCAGCGAAATCAACGGTGTTGAAGTTATCCAACTGGGAGAAGATCTCAACAAGAACACCCGATAAGAAAGTAGACTTTTCCGAATCTGACGTAAGGAACAAGTTGGACCAGTATTTCTTCAGTGAGAACTTCTGTGTAGCATGCGGGTTCACATACAAGTAGTTACCGATCTTTGACAACATGTCAGAGAACACATTCTTGAAAGTCTTGAACGGAACCTTCTCGGAGTCAACTGCAGAAGCGGCTCTTGCCAAAGCTCCAACAATATCCAAATCTGACACTGGGATACCAGCTTCTTTTGCTACAGTCTGCAGAGGTGCAGAAGTAACAAGACCAAAGAACGTGGTATCCTCTTTCAAATGTTCATCTTCATGTAATTGAGAGACAACATCTTCGATACCGTTTTTGAACAAGTACAAACCCCAATTACAATCGATCTCAATGCCTTCACACATCTTCCAAATCGGTTCAATTGGTTCACCGGCGATGATCAACAATCTCAAAAACAAGGCAAACCATTTACTCACAAGTTTATACTCAGAGCTCTTGTCAACGAACTTCCACTGTTCAAAGATTGTCACGATGAAAGGTGAGATACGATCCATGTCGTTAGACATGTCAAGGTACTTGAATGGGGTTCTAACACATCTTGAAATGGCTTCATCCAACAGAGCCCAAGTTTTGTCAAAGTCCGGAGAGTCTGGTGTCGAGACCAATTGCAAGGAATGGAGCAGAAGCGTTGCTGGATCGATCTTCAAGTTGTCATAATTGAACACGACTGTTTGTTTGAGAAGATTGGAGAGAAGATGACTGACTTTGTTAGACATCGAGGTTGCCGAGTCTGAAGAGGCAATCTTGAGAAGTGACGTGAAGAGGGAGTTGGATGTGGCAGTTTTGTTCCACCACTTGAGTTGAGAGGATTCACCTTCTTGCAATTGAAGGAAGTTATCAAGCAAGACAAGGTCGATACTGCTGTATGACTTGGAATTGATGACATCCATGTATGGCTTCGAGATGGCTTGGGAGAAGTTGTGGTTATCCGAGAAGAGAGTGGTGTAAGCGTTCATAGCCATCAACAGAGTCACAAGCAAGATTTTGTTCTCAGGAGCTTTGTTGTAAGAGTCGGAGATACCACTAGTGATAGTGGCAAGCTCAGGGAGCTGATGGTAGACATAAGTGATGAGATCGACTTTAGCCTCTGACCATTTCTTCGAGTCGTAAACATCAATGAACTTCTGGAGTTTCTGAACAGAATCAATGATGAGCTGAGCAGCGAGTTGTCTGATAAGCATGAACTCAGACTGAAGACACTTGGAGAGAACGGTACGGTTCAACACAGATGGAACGATCAACTCACCAACGATTGTCTTCGAAGGAGCACTTAATCCGGTATAATCCTCAATATCCTCGGGGACCTCGACGCTAATGATCTTAGAAATCAACAAAGTCTGACCAATCCAATAAGAAGTGAGCTTTGGGTCATGCAAACCACGCGAGGCCAAGTAGTTGGTGTAAGGAGGGATGAGTTCTGGCAGGGACTTGAGGATCTCAACGGTGGTGTTGAGCTGCATGTCATCATCCCATGGCTTAAGACCCGAGACTAATGAGTAGATCACCTTATTGTTGGCTTTGAAATGCTTTCTGTTCACCTCAATGGAAGACTTCGATGATGTGGAAAGGAACCAAGACTCCTCTTGTGTAAATTTGAGACCGTATTTCGAATTTGTGGCGATGGTGAGGATGAACTTGTTGAAATTTGTTCGAAGATCCTTATTAGCGTTGTAATAGATTGGAAGAAGTCTTGTGATACTCCATTCATTGAGGATTTTCAGCTTCGTTGCCTTCTTGAAACTGGACTCCTTGAGAACCTTGTTGTCTAAAACGGTCAATGTCTGATCGATACAGCCGTCGCTGTCAATGGTGGAGACGTGCTTGAACCAATTACTGATGATCTTGAAGTTATTGGAGATAAAATCTTTTCTGAGCAATGGAGCAGAGTGATTTAAGATACTGAGAAGCACTCTGATGAAGTTGTATCTGATGGAAAGATGTTCTTTCTCCTTCGTGGCTGCAACATTGGCCAACTCAGTCTTTGTTGGAACGAGAAGCTTTGGCAACGCTGGGAGTGTGAAATCGAACAATGCAACAAAATCATCGAGAAGAGCACCGTTCTTGAAAACGATGATTTCATTGATCAGTCTAAGCACTGGGTTTGTAGTCGAAGCCCTCATACTGGTTATGGCTCTGTAAAGCGTCTTACTGTAACTGACCAAGATGTCCTTGATCATCTGAACACCGTACTCAACGGTCTCCTCATGTTCACCACTGGCTTTCACCAGTTTCGTCAGTGTACTTGAGGCACCGGTGAATTTAGCATGGTCATTCACCTGTGCATAATACGACCACGATTGGACAGCCTGGTTAGCAAAACCTTTAGCGAAGAAATGTGTGAACTCCACGGTATCAATCTCATCGGCTTTCAAAAGCTGTTCGGCCTTCTCCAAAGCACCACCGTCCAAGCCGGCCGAGGCACCTTGAGGGGCCTTCCACTTCTTCTGGCCTTCGAGAGACATAGTAAGAAACGAAAATCGGGGAAATCTAAGTGTAAAACCAGTGTTTATGCTCCCATCAGAAGCTCCGCATATAAAAAAAAATTCTAAGCAAGGGCATCGGTTCGCGCACTACAGCCAACTGAACTTTTATATACTCATTAATTATAACATATATTTACCACCCATAACGGTCACCTCTTTCTTTTCTAGCCTTCTTATTCTGCTGGAAACGCTCTTCCAAAAGTTCCTGGTCCAATTGGGCGTTTTTCACGAGTGAGGAGAGCTGGTTCTTATGGTTCGTGACACTATGGAGTCGTTTGTTCTCTTGGAGGAGCCCTTGTGCTTTCAACTCGTTATTTTGTTCATAGAAGTCGGATACGCTGAACTCCTTGATCTGTTCTTCGTCCTCTTCTAATGGTCGTTTTGGTGCCGTTGATGTCGGTTGGGAGTAATCATCATCCATCATGACATCCTCATCCTTTTGCTTAATATCACCTATAGTGATCTTTGTAACCGGTTCATATACTGGCTTAGATCGTGTATTGACCTCTTGGAATATATTAGTAGTAACAGCTTTCGTCTGTGGAGTCGATGATGAGTCCTTTTTAATCTTATTTCTTAACGATGTGGGCACTAAAGACGTCACTGTGGCAAGGCCTTTTGGTAAGACGATGTTATCTGGATTCTGTGCAAACTGAGAGTTGATAGTGCTCTTGATCCCAGATCCCAACACACGAGCTCGGGCAACGGTCTGTGGTTGTCTGTTCTTTGGTGGTGGTAGGAAGCTTGCGATAGAGTCCGTCTTGGGTTGAGATGTTGTTTTCTGTGGGGATGAAACCACTGGTTCTGGTTGCATATCACTCTCATCTGACGATGAGTCGTAGTCGACTAATGGCATCTTTATACTGCTATTCGATTACTCAACTTATAACTGATTGTCTTTGATAGAACGTTTTGTATGGTATATGCCTTTTTACTATTGACACGCTAATACTGACAGGTGTTTGCAGCTTACATAAGCGATGTATTTGTATTACCTAAGATATTACGTAAGCCGAGGAGAATCGGGACTGCAAAAACATAAGCTGGATCTACGTTACCTTCTTGAATGGAGCAGACCAATTTATGCTCCTCATGTACAAAAGAAAACTCCATTGGGTACAATTGGCTGTTGCTCAATCACCAGACGAGAAAGTGCGTCGGCCGCTCCGTTGCTCATACCTATAAAGAAGCTTCAGGCTTAACATTCCCTGATCCTGATCAGACTTCTCATAAACCAAAGTCTTTTGCTAGATCAATTAATCCGTTGCTGACTGTCCAAAATGCTCCGGGGTATCCTACTCTCAGTAGCTTCCCCAATGAGCTGGGACTTCCAGTTGACGACGAATACACAATTTGTTTTCCTCTCGGGAACCATTATTCACGTAGGTAGTGATCGAATCCCCGCGTGACGCGTACAGCTAGTTGCTTACTTGGTTGTGTTTCTCCTTTATCAATGCGACTATTGGTCGATTAACGTCATAGTTGTCGTTTATATATGAGCTTCACAAGTTTATTATATACGACTTTACAAGCTTGATGAGTTATTCACATCAACCATATAGGTATATTATTGATTATTCGCTCATCAAACATGAGTTAATGCACTAAATAGTTCTGTGCAAAGGTCAAGAACAAAAGAACAAACGAACGTACCCTTTTAGTCGTCAAACACCCAGACACCACAGCTGTCCAAGTTCCAAGTTTTTAGAAGTCACGATGTAAAGGCTCACGAGTCTTCACCCCTGATGGTTACTATTGACTCTGAGCCGTCCCGCAGCAAGCAATGATCCAAGCTGTGTGACACACTCTTACTGACCAGTACGAACGACAAAACTTCGCCGACGAGTTCGAGGTAACATTACTTCAGGAAGCGCACCAATTCTCAGGATGGTTGTCATGTCTATCGTACATATTATGGAGTGATCGGAAACTGATTTTCACTTCTAGCAGGTCTGGTGGGTAACCTAGTGGATTCACCTATTTCGAGTGGGGAGATGAGTCTTTAAGTTACCTTACATTTGATGTGGTAACTCATCGATGAAATGATCTATCAGATTGTTCAGTGTTCGTTGAAGCTTTGTCACTTTCGTGATCATTGAACAGTTTGAATGCTATATTTCTTCACTTCGACTTTAATCCGTTGCTGGCTGTCCATAAATGCCAAGGGGTATCCTGCTATACGCAGCTTCCACAATGAGCTAGGACTTCCAGTTGACGACGAATACACAATTTGTTTTCCTCTCGGGAACCATTTGCTCGTAGCTACGTCTGATAAAAATTCGTGACACCTACTAGTCATATCGAACAAATTTGACGAGTACTTTAATTCGCTGAAGCTCTCTATCCTGTATCTCACTCTGATTAGACGTCTATGGACTACATGGGTATTGTGCTTGAGTTACCGGTAGAGCATTGACTTGATGGAGGCAGTTTCGTGTGAATACCCAACTCGCCTATGAAATAAAGTACCGAGCCGTTTTGATAGGTTCACGTCGTTCACGATCATTCGAGCTCTTTATGAGTGTGATGTGTAGAACGATGGGATGCAATGATTCTTAATTGATTCATTCATGAAATGTCTAATTTCCCCAATCGAAGAGCCAAAAGAACATATCCTTTTGTTCGCCAAACACCCAGACACCACGACTGTCCAAGCTCAACAATTTCCTTAACTTCCGACTTTCCGAGGGTATCACGTGCTCTCAAGAGCAGGTAAACCTCTCTGCGAAGTTCCTCCTCTTTCATCTCTTCATAGGAGATATCCATTTCAGAGTTGAGTCTCTCCATTCGACACGATGAGAGAACTCCGTAGAGCAAGGCAACTTGATTACGAGAAACGATTAACAAACAACAAACAATTAAGCAGTAGAGAGCACTTGTAGTAAAGTGACTCAACGCGTATGAAAAGACGGCACTGGTATAGTTACTTGGGGGCCCGTTACCTCTCTCTAACTTCTATACACTATATCCCTCTTTTGGGAAACCTTCATGAGATTTATATCCGTCATGATCGACGTTGATGCATAATTCCGGTAAGTGAAAAAATTTGGGCCAAACGTACGTAATTCACAGTACTATATCCTAGATCCGACAATGTGGGAGCTATACTTTTGGAACTTAACGCAGTCACAGCAAAAGTTAGATCTGGTCGGCAAGTAGTTGATATCCAGACTAGACATCCTAGAAGTTGTCGGCACTGTTGGAACTGGGTATCACAGACTCGATCGCGTACAACATAGAGGTGGACGACGACGACGACTTACATTTGATATGGTAACTCATCGATGAAATGATCTATCAAATTGGTCAGTTTTCGTTGAAGCTTTGCCACTTTCGTGATCATTGAAGAGTTTGAATGATTTACTCAATTCATTAATCCGTTGCTGACTGTCAAAAATGCTCCGGGGTATCCTGCTATACCGCAGCTTCCCCAATGAGCTAGGACTCTCAGTCAATGAAGAATACACAATTTGTTTTCCTCTCCGGAACTGCATGTGATACACGTAGTTGAAGCATATGTTATGTCTGCTAGACGTGGTTTACTATATACACTGCCTGCCAATGTTGATCTTTATCACATAACGCTTAGACCATGAGCGACTAGATATTTCTTTAGTCGGACTGATATCCGTCGACATGATATTCATGGATGCTACATGACTGTCTAACGAATATATACATTGCCAGACTGCGCTATTTTGGAGATCATTTGAGTATTTGGAGGTGAGCTACAAATCAACATATCCAATTGGTCCCCAAAACATCCAAACACCACAGTTTTTCCAACCAGTGCGCCAGAGTGTTTTTATAGTGTCGTGTCATTAAAGAACAAGTGGAAGGTGAAGTTTTAGCAGCTTCAGTCAAACTTCAGACATGCCATCATGTTTACAGTGGTAGGAAGTAGAGCCTAACGACGGAGACCTATACATTTGGTTCATCCCATCGGTGGTCTCTAAACTGCAGACGTATCTATATCACCAGCACACCTTCGTGGTTTCCAACATCTCTAGGCCGCTGTATATTTCTTGGAAAGATCTCCATAGTGTGATTCATCTTTTTGGATCGTTATGCATGGGCCATTCTTGGACTTTACAATGCCATTGAATCGTTGAGATTCTGATTCTCTGAATCCGTTGCTGGTTGTCCAAAAGTGCCAAGGGGTATCCTATAAGTAGCTTCCACTATGAGCATGGACTTCCAGTCAACGATGAATACACAATTTTCTTCTCTCGGGAACTATTATACAAGTAGTTGAAACATCTAGTGCTATGCGTACTAACTGCTTACTGGCCGATACAGTGTTATTTGCAGCTCTTAATTATGCACAATACGATCTTGGACCATATTGAACGACAAGATTGTATCTTTCAACTGGATTTGAAAACCCGCTTGGTTAATGGTTCGATCGTACTAATTGACTTGATATTGGTTTAGTAAATCTCGATGGATCGATACGTCAGGATCCCGAGAATACGGTGATATCTTTGACATGATTAAAGCAGGTAAAGCTAAAAACCAAAAGAGCATATCCTTTTGTTCGCATAACACCCAAACACCACTGTTGTTCGAACCCCTAAATTAGGTGCGACATCGAGATGGAATGCAGTGATATTTACCGTCATCACAGTGTCGAAGACTTTCGTTTGGGTGGTGGTCCCTTTTGGTAGCTCAGTGCATATTCCCAGCGGGCATACTTGGTGATATCCAAGCTTTGTCTGTTCGCTGGGGGATTTATAAACCAGTCAGTTCTACCGTTGTCTAGGTCTACAAAAGTTTTCTCTTCCTGAATGCTTGAGTTCAGCTTCTTTGATTCATTTATGGATGTTTATTGGATCTTAGTTCACCGGCTTGAATGATGATCGATCTTTACCAATTATGAGATTGAAGAGTTGGAACTGAATTCTTTTGCTAGAAGTAACCCGTTACTGACTGTCCAAAGTGCCAAGGGGTATCCTGCTATCCGCAGCTTCCACAATGAGCTAGGACTTTCAGTTAACGATGAATACATAATTTGTTTTCCTCTCGGGAGCCATAATACCTGTAGTTAAGAGAATTACACAATGTTCGTGGTCCACGTCCAGAGATGCACCACTACTTTTGGCTGTTTCAACTTCTGTATATGAGTAAGATGTATGATTCCAGTAATGTATATACTCGGGAATGTCAGTTCAAAGCCCCAAACTTTACACGATCATCGCCTATAGAAAGGCTTATAAGAATTAAGGTGTCTGAATTCCGTTGACTGAGAAGGGAGAAGGGAGTGAAGCTCAGCTTTCGCGACAATCAGGGAAACAATTTTCTCTTGCTCACTTGTCGATTCAGCCCGAGGGAGTGGTCCTTGAAACTGTCGACTTGGTTGTGCTTGTTCTCTCACGTGATAGCTTGTGTCGATGTGTTTTGTACGCTCACGAGTAATGGGGACTCATCAGCAGGTTGTGCCCAATATGGGTGCCATTAAATTCTCCTACTGCAGGACGCAATTTCTTACAGCTGAAGAACGAGGAACGATCTGTATTTTGTGATGCTTCGTTGACACAACTTTTCAAGGTTGAGACCGAAGCGTTCGAATGCTTGGTTACTCTAATGCTTCAATTAATCCGTTGCTGGTTATCCAAAATGCTCCGGGGTATCCTGCTAAACGCAGCTTCCACAATGATCTAGGACCAGTTAACGATGAATACACAATTTTCTTCTCCTTGCGGGAACCATGATATACACGTAGTGAAGCATCTACTCTGTCTACTAGCTCAATGGAATCGCGCCCTGTTGATCTCTATCACATAACGCTTAGACCATGAGCGACTATATTTCTTTAGCTGGCCTAATATCCGTCGGGTGATATTGATTGTAGTTAGAGGCGAGCAACAAATGAACATATCCAATTGGCCATAAAACACCCAAACACCACATAAAGCTACTCGCCACTAAAGTTTCTCTGATCTTTTGAGATGTCGTGTCATCCGAGAACGGGGGGAATGTGATAATCCGATGTCTTAGATTTCTTCTGTGTTTGAGGAAAATTGCAGGTCTATTAATTGTTTGGATACCATCTTGCATTAACTTCAGTAAAGACACCAAAATGTTTTCGTGAACATGTGGAATATATCCAGAAGCAGTGAATCCTGCAGATTCAGCACATATTCAGATGATGTTGTTCGGCGTTGCTTAGAGAGGGTACCTTGATGTGATACATGTGTTTGTGTCGCCTTGCTTGGATCCTCTCTTGAGTTGACGATGGCATTGAAATATAGCTGAGATTCTGATTCTTTGAAACCGTTACTGGCTGTTCCAAAGTGCCAAGGGGTATTCTACAATAAGTAGCTTACGAGCTTGGACTTCCAGTCAACGACAAATGAACAATTTTCTTTTCCTCTTGGGAACCGTTATACACGTAGCTACTAATCAAATACTGTGATTTGTGATGTGTACTGGTTGTTTTGTCCGTTGTGCTTCTCCTTTATCAATGCCACTATTGGTCGATTAACGTCATAGTTGTCGTTTTTGAGCTTTACAAGTTTATTATACGGCATTACAAGCTTAATAAATCAGCCGGATCAAACAGATAGGTATATCATTGTTCATTTACTGACCATAATTTATTAATTCACACAAATTGTTCTGTGCAAAGCACAAGAACAAAAGATCATATCCTTTTGTTTGCAAAACACCCAGACACCACAGTTCTCGCAGGCGCGACATGGAGAATAGACGATCATCGAGAGAGGACAACACCGTTGCGGGAAGTCTTGTGTTAGGTTGCTTAGCATAAGGGTTGAGTTTTGATTTTCTTACCGAATGAACAATCGAATGCTATTCCACGTTGGCTCTAACGCTTGTCTACTCTTTAGTAAATGACTTGCTAATTTTTCTTTCTCAATTACTGCATGTCGCTTCGCTGTTGTTCGATGTTGTTACTCGAAAATCTTATTCTTTCGACTGAGAGTATCAATATACACTTCTGTGTCAGCTCTGGATGAATACTGTCCTTTGCATGATCTTCAAAGTGTTTGACTTACTCTTGATTAATCCGTTACTGACTGTCCATAAATGCCACGGGGTATCCTGCTATACGCAGCTTCCACAATGAGCTAGGACTTTCAATTAACGATGAATACACAATTTGTTTTCCTCTTGGGAAAACCATACACGTAGTTAATAGAATCCTGCGAGACGTACTAGTTGTTTATTGATTGTCCATATCAATCTGTATCAGACAATGAGTCTTATAAGTCGACTAACGACGTGTAAGACAATTGAGTAGCTCAGACTTGTATTGTTTGCTAATAAGTATGTCACAAATATGCCATTGGCCTATCATTTGTCGTTCATAAAGGTTATGTTCTTGTTGAAGCACAGAAACAAAGGAACGTACCCTTTTGTTCGCAAAACACCCAGACACCATATGTGTCTATCGAATTTTTTCTGATTCCCGAGTCTTCTCTGTTACGAAAGGAGACGTGTACAGTGACCAACGAATGTTGTCATGACGGCTTTTATTTCTGTTGCGCTTTCGTCAGTTAAGATGTATCGGGTCTGAACTTGTGAATATATTTCGTTATGTAACGAATGGCTTTGTGGATCAAGTAATCTCGACGTTTACATGAGCAATCCAGGAAGGAAGCCATGGATGGAAGCTATGGAATTCAGCATTCCATGGTTTCAATTAACCCGTTGCTGGTTGTCCAAAGTGCCAAGGGGTATCCTATAAGTAGCTTCCACTATGAGCATGGACTTCCAGACAATACACAATTTGTTTTCCTCTCGGGAACCACTACGTAGTATAAAACATCTCGCGACGCGTCAAACCAGACGCGTACTAGAAAACGCGTACTTTCCATTCTTCTTTCTCTTCACAACAAACAAACAACAAACAAAACAAACAACAAACAAAACAAACAATGAGCAGTCGTCCAGAGCTCAAGTTCTCAGACACAGCAGACGAACGGTCTTTCTACCGCAAGTACAAGACTCTCCCGGCTGCTTCTGCAAACTTGCTGCGTGTCGTTGACAAGGGCGATTACTACATCGCTTTAGGCGAAGATGCCACACGCGTTGCCGAATACGTTTACCGTACCACTTCGGTGCTTAAGGAGTCCCAAGGTGTTTCGTATGTCACAATGTCCATCCCCGTTGTCGGGCAGTTGCTCGGCCAATGTCTCTTTGAGAAGGGAATGAAAGTGGAGGTGTACGACAAGACGTGGACACTTATCAAGTTTGCCTCGCCTGGTAACGTGGAACAAGTGGAGGAGTTCATCCAAGGTGGTAACAGTGGTGGTGATTCCAACGGTGGTGCTTTGGTCGTCGTTGCCGTTAAAGTCGTTGAAAGAAGTGACGGTAAGAACATTGGGTTCTGCTTCGTTGACACCACGAGCAAAGAGATTTGTGTTGCTGAGTTTATGGATAACGAGGTTTACTCCAACATGGAGTCCCTGCTGATCCAAATCGATGCTAAAGAAGTCCTTGTGCAAACCTCTTCCACAGACGATCCAGATTTTGCCAAATTGACCGGTGTTGTGGACCGTTGTGGTGCCGTCGTTACAGAGTTGAAGAGTTCTGATTTCAACAACAAGGACATCGAACAGGACCTCACAAGACTTCTCGGTGATGAGCTCGCTCTCTCCGTGGGTGATATCTCCACTTCCACTGTGGGTCTCTCCGCAGCGTCCGCAGTGTTCCAGTACTTGGGCCTGCTCACAGATGACTCCAACTTTGGTACTTACAAGCTCAAACAACACGCTCTCAACCAATTCATGAAGCTCGACTCCTCCGCTGTTAAGGCATTAAACTTGTTCCCAACCAACGGTTCCCAGAGTGGCGGTAAGAACACGAGCATCTTTGGTCTCTTGAACCATTGTAAGAGTGCCGGTGGTGTCAGACTCCTGCATCAGTGGATCAAACAACCTTTGGTGGACGTTTCCGAGATCAGAGCTCGTCATGATCTACTACAGATCCTTGTCGAAGACAACGAGCTCAGACTCAAACTTCAACAGGAACTTCTCCCATCTATCCCAGACATTCGCAGACTCAACAAGAAGCTTTTGAAACAGAAGACACATAACTTGGAAGACGTTGTTAGAATCTATCAGTTCCTTCTCAAAGTTCCAGACATCATCGATCTGCTCACTACAAAGCAATCAGATGTTGCAAATGACGAATTGCAATTGCTCATTGAATCAACATGGACAACACCAATCCAGCAATCCTTTAATCCTCTTACAAAACTTCAAGAACTCGTGGAAACCACAGTTGACCTCGATGCCCTAGATCGTCATGAGTTCATCATCAGACCAGACTATGACGAAACACTCCAATCATATAGAGCCCGTCTAGACTCCATTGAAGACGAGATCCGTTCCATCCATCAACAAGTTGCCACAGATCTAGGCTTGGACGCTGAAAAAAAGTTGAAATTGGAACTCCACGCTAATCACGGTTGGTGCATGAGACTGACACGTACCGAAGAGAGAGCCATCCGTGGTAAATCCGCATACATTGAATTACAAACCGTGAAAGCCGGTGTCTTCTTCACAACTAAACAGATGAGAGAAATTGCTAATGAAAGTGCAGAGATTCAAACCAAATACGTTCGTCAACAGAGTGCCCTTGTGCGTGAGATTGTTGGCATTGCAGCCACATATGCACCGGTGTTGGAACAGTTATCCTTAGCTTTGGCTCATTTGGATGTTATGGTTGCATTTGCCCATGTCTCCGCGTATGCTCCTATCCCGTATGTTAAGCCAATCATGTATGCTATGGGTTCTGATGATGGTAAGACAAAGCTAAAGGAGGCTAGACACCCATGTGTTGAAGCACAGGATGGTGTTGATTTCATCTCTAATGATATTGAACTCGTTAAAGGTGATTCTGAGTTCTTGGTTCTCACGGGTCCTAACATGGGTGGTAAATCGACTTTCATTAGACAATTGGGTTGTATTGCGCTGATGGCACAGATTGGTTGTTTCGTTCCTGCTGATAGTGCTGAATTGACAGTGTTTGATGCCGTCTTGGCTCGTGTCGGTGCTGGTGATTCTCAATTGAAAGGTGTTTCCACATTCATGGTTGAGATGTTGGAGACTGCCTCTATATTGAAAACGGCTTCCAAGGATTCATTGATCATTATTGATGAATTGGGAAGAGGTACAAGCACATATGACGGGTTCGGTTTGGCATGGGCCATTGCTGAACACATAGCATCCAAACTTCACTGTTTCACTTTGTTTGCCACACATTTCCATGAATTGACCAAACTTGCCGAACAGATCCCAACTGTTAAGAACTTACACGTTGTCGCCCACGTGGAAGATAAGTCTGATGATATCACGTTGCTTTACAAAGTTGAAACTGGCGTTTCTGATCAATCATTTGGTATCCATGTTGCTGAAGTTGTTGGATTCCCACAAAAGATCGTTAACATGGCCAAGCGCAAAGCAGCGGAATTGGATGACTACGAAGAAGAGAGCAAACGTACAAAGTGTTCACCGGAAGAGATCACGCAAGGTTCTGAGTTGTTGAAGACAATTCTGAAGAAATGGAGAGACGATGTCAACCTTTCAGAGATGTCAAGTGATGAGGCTGCTGGTAAGCTCAAGAAACTTGTTGAAAGCGAGTACAAGGAGGAAGTATCTGCTAGTCCATTCTTGAAGGAGGTTCTCTCGTTGTGACTTACATATAAATAAATGATATAAATTGTAAATCATTGTCTAACTTCACCGGCAACATGTTTATCAACACAATACTTGATGAGTGAGTGTGCAATTGCAGTAGCAGGAGGCATGAACCAGTCAGACTCCCCACCTTCCAAAATGCGCTTAATCTCATCCGTGTCAACCCACTTAGCATCAGCCAACTCCGGGTCATGGCCCAGATCAATCACCTCATTCCCACCATTCTCATCAACGTAGACAACACAGCCGATCATCAAATTGGCAGGGTATGGCCAAGGTTGTGTTTGAATGATATCACATGTTGAACCTTTCACACCTGTTTCTTCCCAAACTTCACGTAAAGATGCTGCTTCAACGGTCTCGGAAGGTTCCATGAACCCAGCGACACAACTGTACATTGGACCTGGGAATCTCTTACCACGAGCAACAAGAATCTTCTTATGATCCCTCGTGGCAACTGCAGTGATCACAACACAGTCTGTTCTTGGGAATGAGACGTTGGAAACCGAGGCATTCTTCACTGGACACTTATCCTTCTCCTTATCAGAGGAACAGTTCAACTTCGTACCACCATGAACCACAGCGTTACGAGCACCACACCCGGCACAGAACCTGTTACGGTTCATCCAGTCCAGATACATCTTTGCATGACTGTACGCTGAGGCATCAAAGTTACTCAATTTGAAAATGGTGTTACGGTTCTCATACAACTTCAACGCGGTTTTACCTTCATACACCGAACACAACGCATCAACGGAACCGATCTCAACACCGAAATATGGGACACCAGAGTATCTCTCACGATAGACAAGGCCCTTGTGTGTCTCGTCGAGACCCATGAAAGTGACTTTAAGCCCCCACAACGAAGCACCGGACCCGGCATTGTCGAGACACCAAGGATCAATGACATCCTTAAGATCAGCATAACTAGCGTAGGCAACCTCTGGACCTTTGTCACCGTGGGAAGAGCCATACACTACACCGTCTTTGAAGACGATGTATCTCGTTGAAGGGTGTTTAGCGGCCAAGTTGATGAAATCGGCATCCTCACGAAGGAAACTGACTCTGTTAACACACTCACGGCCAAAGAAGATGGAGGTGTCCTCCGTTGGTGTCACGCTCATTGTGTTGTTGGGGCAAAGATGGGCTCTGATTTGGTTGAGACGGGATGTACTGCTTGAAGGCCCTGTGTTCATTTGCCCCTCCGCTGTTTGTATATATATAGAAGAGAATGGCTGAGCGTGATTTTCAACCCCAAAACGCGGCTGTCCGGAGAAGGCTCACTACGGGCTACAATAATCAAGAATGACAAAGTGTACAATGACCATGAAACAAGACGATCCCAAATGACAAGACCTCGGAGGAGAAACTTCAGCACAAAACAAAAACATCAAAATGCAACAACTCCGGTCGCTGGAACAGAGAAATCGAATGAGAACCGAAAACCAATGAAACCTTCCCTTCCAAAAATCAATCAGAGCCAGTGTGGTGTGCCCGAGGCATTGGCATCATTATTATATTGCTGATGTTGTTGTTGTTGTGGCTGTTGAAGACGTTCTGTAAGCTGTGGTTGGACGACTTGTGTTGTATCGACATTCTTGCCGTTATAATTAGCAGTTTCAGCCTTCCAGTCCTTGATGCGGTTTGCCATAATCTTCGATTTTTCCTCTGTCAGACCTGCAGCCCTCCAAGTGTCTTGAGCAACTGGATTTGTCTGTTGGACATACTGTGAAGGCGACACCATCTGTGCAAGAGGTTGTTGCTGTTGTGGTCTGGCTTGCGTCTGTTTCTGGACGAATGGCGACTGTTGTTGCTGTACAGGTTGACCATAGAGCTGGCCCGGTTGTTGGCCCACTTGTGGATTCTGGGCCTGTGGGTGTAACTGCTGTTGCGGCTGCTGCTGCTGTTGCTGCTGCTGTTGCTCGGCATCTTGCTCTTCTTCACCATTAGCAGCCTTATCACCCAGAGGACGTTGACCATTCTTCTGGTTCATTTGCTGTTGTTTCTGAATAGACCAGTCAAAGATGTAGTCGTATTTGTAATTTTCCCTGAGGAAAAGGTCTCTGAAGAGTCTTCTCAAATACATGTAATCAGGCTTGTCCTCGAATCTCAATGACTTGGTGTAGTTCAAATAATGAACAAACTCGATGGGAAGGCCTCTACCCAACACTTCGGTAGGTGTACACATCTTCTTCTCCATGATACGGTCATATTTCTGTCTCTTTGTGGCAGCCTTCAAACCTTGCCATGGTAAAGATCCTCTGCAGAAATAGATCAACACATAACCCAAACTCTCCAAGTCATCTCTTCTGGATTGCTCGATACCCAAATGTGTGTTCAAACTGGCATATCTTGCTGTACCTGTCAAGTTCTTATTCTCCTTATATGGGATATGAAGATGTGATCTTGGGTCCCTGTACTTCTTTGCCAAACCGAAATCAATGAGATTCACCTGAGAACCTCTCTTACCGATACCCATGACAAAGTTATCCGGTTTGATATCTCTATGGATGAAACATCTAGCATGGACAAATTCTATACGACACAACAGTTGGTCTGCAAGTTGAAGAACTGTCTTGTAACTGAATTTCCGGCCACAGTAATTGAACAAATCTTCCAAAGATGGACCCAAGAGGTCCATCACCATGGCGTTATAGTCACATTCTGTTCCGTACCATCTGACAAATGGGATACCGAGACCTCCACTGAGCGCCTTATAGACACGGGCTTCGTATTCCAACTGTGGGTGGCGCGCCGTGACGGACTCGAGTTTGATGGCCACCAGCTCACCAGAGATGATGTTGGTTCCCAAGTAGATATCACCGAAAGAACCACTTCCAATCTTACGGCCAATACGGAACTTTCTGCCGACTCTGAGATCCATGTTGGAGTTCGTGTCGGTCATTGGTGTCGTTGAAAGATGTGATTTGAATTGTTTGTAATGAGGCTGCTGTGACGAGGCGGGAGGGTAAAAGGGAGGGAGGTTATATGAAACAGTTGATCAGCGGGGCGGACACTGTTACTGATTTGCAAAGGAGCAGTGGGTAATCAACCCCTGTGTGCCTTTCTTTGTTGACTAACTCTCCTCCACAAAAGGATAAACAACGGGCGGCTAAAGGCTTATACGGAAACCGACTAGCGCGAGAGTTAACGGAGTGACGGAGCTGGCTGTACGACGGTGGAAAGACAGTGCTCTTTCTTCAGTTGTTGTGGGAAGAGCACAACGGGTTTATACGATGTTTCCAGTGGAGCTTCTAAACTGAATGTGGCTTGCTGAAGGGGATCCACAAACAGGGAAAAATTGGGAAATTCCCAACTTTCGCGGAACGGCCAACAGGCAGCTAGCGAGAGTCACCACCCATCGGCCCTCCGCGGATTACCAAATCTGTGGTGTTTGTTTATGTTTTATATATAAACAGTTATTTATCAAAGTTATCCGTTTATTACTTAATTGACTGATTTCCTGTTTTGTCTATATGCTTTTCCGGTAAGCCTGTAACGGCTTCGTCGGTGGCTTTCGAGCCCCACCGCTGATAGCGCACGGGCCCGCGCGTTCCTTTTTTTTGGCGCCCCGGGTAACTGGTGTCGTCCATCGAACGGGTTCGCGGAATTTGATCTTCAATGTTGATCTCTTGAAGAAGTTGGCTGGCTTCATAAGTTTGGTGGGTGTGTTCCTGGCTGCTAATTAGAAGAAAAGCTTCTTGATTAAGGTATAAACACATGTCCGACATGGAGAATATGGAGGATTATGCTCCCCTGCTGGAAAAGGACTTCAATTCCACATCGTTCGCCAACGACTTATTACTAGCCACCAATCCCACACACTCAGAACTTGACATCTCCACCGCTATCAAACGTGTCAAGTTTGACATTAACAACATCAATCTCCATTTGGACAAGATCGCATCGGAAAACCATGAGGCCCTGATTCAAGAGATCCACAAGGATCAATCAACAAAGGCCTTATACAAACAGCTGTCTCAACCTCTCGATCATATCAACACATCATACCAAAGGTTGGAGAAAGATCTATTACAGCCTTATAGACAAGCCACAAGAACGCAAGACGCTTTGAAGAAGATCCATACGACGTCATACCTTTTAAGATCTGTCACATATTTTCTTTATCTCATTGGTCAAATTGAGGAGATTCAATCAAATCCATCATTTGAACAGAACATTTCCAAAAATCCAAAGAATTTGATCAAAGTTTGCAATTTGCACAATCAGTTGAAAAATTACACACATGAGAATGCCAACTTGATATCCTTGAAAATAATTCGTGATTATGAGTCAATTGGTCAAATTAGACAACAGAAACTTCAAACGTTCATTCAAGATCAAGTCAAGTCACTCAATGAGAGAAATATCACACAACAACCAGAATCGACCATCAAAACGTATCTTCTTGCCCTTTATACACTGGACCCACAACAACTTTCAAGCACAATCCAGACCCTTTTGACAAACAACGTCGTGACATCGGTCAATCTCCTTACAAGGGTACTCACGTCTCCAAGAAACTTTGATGGTGCGCTTTCAGACGTGCTTAAAAAAGCACAATTCATCACTAAGATCTCTACAATCCTTCAATCAACAAATACACCACAATCCACTACTCTTTTGTCTGAGACGTTACAAAAACTTGAACTTACCTCTCTGCTATCAACTTTCTGGAGAGACGTGGCCAAAATGTACGAAGTGAAATTCTCCGAAACTATGAAACGTGGTGGTCCCGTTGCAAAGAGTCTCATCAGTTATAAAGACCACATCAGAACAGCAATCAAAAGAACCGTTATGGCCAGTGCAGAGGGCATTATTAAGGCTGAAGGTGTTGAAGTTAAAATGATGCTTAATAGTGTGGGTAGTCTAGATAGAACTAACAGGTATTGAATCATCAATATATAATTTCGTCCCAAAAACCTATGTACAAAGAAAACATAACACATTACTTCATTTGTTTACAGCAGCATCGATCTGTTCACTGAGATCCTCACCATTGAGGATCTTATTGATGGCTTCTTGCACAGATGTCGATTCTTCATCAAGGGGCAGATCAACAATGGCCTGTTCGGCAACATCACCACCGAGGAACTTCTTCAACTTGTAACCGAATTCTTTAGGAGTGGAAACGTCCCAAGACCAACAAAGACCTGTAACACCCATGGCAAATCCAGAGAGTGCAAGACCAGAGGCATGTGCAACGGCAAGAATGGCATCTCTTTGGAAAGAAAACGGTGGTGGGATATGATTGGCGTTGAAGAGTTGTGGGATATCTGTAATGAGTTAATAACATGGACAGATAAAACAATATAAAGATAACTTACATCTTCTGGATTGGACACCTCTATGGGCGATTCTGGCAAAGAGAAGCGTTGTAGCTGTCGCACCAAAGAACAGCATCATCTGTTTTCTTCTTCTCTCGCGATACATCTGCGAGTGCTCACTCAGCACTGCTGGAACGTTAAGCTGTGGCTTCAGTTCAGACATTGTGGCTCGAAATTTTGGTGGGTTTTTGGTGGGGGTTTTTGGTGGAGGTTTATAGTGAACTTCAACGCTTGAGCTGCTTCTCCGTCTTTTCGCGAATTCCGGACCCTCGGAAGTCCACACACAAAAAAAATTCTTAAGGGCGATGAGATGGGCTTTCTCTTATATAAACAGTTTCATTATATATATAACGGCAGGATGATCAGAAAGCAGCAGCGTGAGAGAAAAGAGTATCTGTACAGAAAGGCACTTGAGCTTCAGGAGGCCTCGCTCCACCAGAAACGTCAGGTTTTGAAACAGGCACTTGCAAGTGGTAAAGCACTTCCTAAAGAGATTGCAGAAGACAAGAAGTTACAGAAGGACTATCTTTTCGATGAATCCATCCAGGAGACCATCGATGACGAGTACTCCCAGCTCTCCGGTATCGCAGACCCAAAAATCATCGTCACAACTTCCAGAAACCCATCTTCCAGATTGGCACAATTCACCAAGGAGATCAAACTTCTCTTCCCAACAGCAGTGAGACTTAACAGAGGTAACTACATCATGCCAAACTTGGTCTCTGCTTGTCAAACATCAGGGACAACAGACCTGGTTATCGTTCACGAGCATAGAGGTGTCCCAACTTCCCTCACAATAAGTCATTTCCCACATGGTCCAACTGCTTTCTTCACATTACACAACGTTGTGCTAAGACACGATATCCTCAACTCTGGTAATCAGAGTGAAGCACATCCACATCTCATCTTCAACAACTTTACAAGTAAACTCGGTAAGCGAGTGGAGACAATTCTTAAACACATGTTCCCACCAGGTGTGAAGAAAGACAGTCCAAGAGTTATCACGTTCAGTAACGATGGTGATTTCATCAGTGTGAGACAGCACGTTTACGTTAAGACTAGAGATGGTGTTGAGATCGCTGAGGTTGGTCCAAGATTTGAGATGAGACTTTATGAGTTGAGATTGGGTACTTTGGATAACAAGGATGCTGATGTTGAATGGCAACTCAGAAGATTTGTTCGTACTGCCAACAGAAAGGATTACTTGGCTGAATAAGCATACATTTTTTACGACCTTAATCTATGTTATGATACGATTTATGTATGTAGTCAATCCTGTAACACACCATCAAGATCTGGGTATATAATATCAACGTTTTCCTCACACCAATCAACCCAGCTTTTCAAGAACTTTGAACCGGCACTGACAGTCTCCATATCACCAACGACACATAACTGCCTCTTTGGTCTCGTAATGGCAACATTCAATCTCCGTTCCTCGCTTAAGAATCCAACAGAACGTTCGTCATTACTTCTCACCAATGTGAAGATGATACATTCCTTTTCACGACCTTGGAATCCATCCACAGTCGAGATCTCAATATCTGGATACTTCTTATGAATCAATGACTTCAACAACGAAACCTGTGCGTTATAAGGCGCAATGACACCAATGTGATTTGTTGCCAGTCCCGCCAATAGCAATTTCTTGATATGATAAAGCACGAGATAGGCTTCCATCTCGTTGAATTTGGATGGTACAAGTTCAGTGGCGTCATTATCACGTTCAGGATACTCACCACCTTGTGTATCGTACCAAATTATAGGTACTTCAGTTTCATCAGTCTTGGAAACGTTTGTGAGGTCAAACAGTAGGATATTCTCCACTGAAGTAGCTGCGAGAAGTTTGCCGTCATAGAGGGAATTGGATGAAAAAGTCATGATCTGTTTGTTCATTCGATATTGAATGTTGAGGAGTTTTTTAAATGCATCACCGTATTGAGACACAAGACGGTCAAAGATGGTTGTCGAGAGGATCTTCTTCACGTTAGCATTTGAATCGAGTTTGATAGTTGGTGGGAGTTGTTGATTATCACCTGCGAGTATAAGCCTTGATGGATTTGATCTCTGATGGGAAATTATAGGGATCCAACACTGTGGCTCGAGTGATTGTGAGACCTCATCGATGATTATCGTGTCAAAGAGTTTGACTCCTGGATGGGTAGCATATACGTTGTTTAACTCTCTTGAACTTGAACCATGGAGTGTAGCAACGACAACTTTTGCATGTAAGATCAATTCATCAGTGACTCTTTTCTCCCTTTGACGAAGCTCTTTCCTTAACTCTTTCACATCTGCCCAAATGGCTTTCTTCTCACGATAAGATTTGGTCTTCTTGATTTTTTTGATGGTATCGTCAATTTCCTTCTTGATATCACTGACAAGCTGACCACCATCACTAGTTGTCGATACGATATCCAAACAGTGCTGTAAGTTTGAAGACAACAATCTGGCAGGGTGGCCAATTCTCAATAGCTGATCACCTGGAACCAACCCATTCAATCTTTCCAAAATGGTATCAACGGAGATATTTGAAGGACCACAGACCAAGACCCTTTCACCACGATCAACACACTGTCTTATAGCCTCTATGAGTGTATACGTTTTACCTGTACCTGGAGGCCCATGAATGATGGAGATGGGACTGTTTAATGCAAAATTGATGGCTTGTTTCTGTGAATCGTTCAAGTTCCCATCGTGGAAGGACATGCTATCGAACGAGGTCTTGAGTTGTGCATCCAATGGTGGGAGGTAAGGGGCCTCATTGAGCAAAAGTTGTGTCAAATGATTAGGAGTTTCAATCTCGGAGAGTTTCCTCATTGTTGATTCCATTCTCTTATAAGTGATTGAGTTTGAGATCTTAACGATCCAAAGACGGTCGTTCATGATATTGAGGATGCGTTCCTCGTGAGACTCATCAATGGTGATAACAATCGATGTTTGGGATACCCTTGTAACGACACCTTCGCATGCTGTGTTATCTGTAGACTCTTCTTTATCGTCAACACTCTTCTTGGACTTCTTGTTCTTACCTCCGGACTTGTCAATCTTCACAATGTCACCTGTGCGTATATCACCCGTTTCAATTGTGTCTGAATCGTGGAAGCTCAAATCATTTTTCAACTCGAGAATGGTTCTTCCTCCAAGACCTGTGCGGATCGCTTCTGATGATAGGTTGATGATGGCGAGTCCTTTAGCAGCGAGCTTCTTCTGAGGTAAAGTCTTGAGAAGTAAAGTTGTCTGTTCAACATCGGCAGCACGCTCAAGGTCAATGCATTTGAGAAACTTCTCTGAGAGTTTCTTACTGGCCATTTGCGTCTATCAATCTCACCGAGAAAGAGATAATAGAGAGGAAGTCTCTCGGGAGATATTTTCGCTTTTTAGGGAGTGCGCCAAAACGCGCAATTCTGGCGAAAGCTTTTGACACAAAATTTATCGCCACTCGTCCCAAAGAGGAAATCATCACGGAATCACCCGATGCCCGGGAGGAGGGCGTGACTCGTGTATAAAGAACGGAGATTTACCTTTCACAAGCTGTGAGTTTTTTTGCGATAAGAAGTAAATAGATAGTTAATTGTACTATTGACATTGTTATCGAATAACTGAATTAGATTTAACGTCATCTTAATGTATGAAAAGCCCTCAAAAATGCACTTTGGTGGGTTGGTTGACGTGGATCGCGGAGGTTGCATAAACGATGGATGACCGTCGATTGGTGACCTCAGGCACACACATATACTCTCTATAGTCTGTTTCTCTCTGAGCCAGCCGGTCGATTGACAGGGTTTGCCGTGTTTCAAAAGCTATGTTTATCTTTTCCAGGTAACAATTGGCCAAAATTACCGGCTGACCGGTTGGGGCTATGTCATATATATATAATGAGGGTCACTGCTCAACTGGAGAAGGGGGGTGACGGTCATGTACATAGTGAGGGTATTATAACTACCCAAAGGGAACACTGCTCATGTTGGTGTATATATAGATATATATGTAACTTCTAATAAGAAGATAAATACAAACTTCCATAAATAAAGTCACACAACTTCCATAAACAAAGCCGGGGGAAGAGAGAACTCCGCGGCACTATAGAAAAAAAGTTGCGGGAGAAATCGCGTCGCCTATAAGCGCACTCGGAGCACCAGGCTCTGGAAAACATTAACAAGCATTTAAACCGCCACCAAACTGGAACAAACCACAGCGCCTTTCTAGAAGTGCAGACCACACAGGAGAACTTTCCTCTGTGACACCCAACCGAAAAAAAAAAAGCCCTCGGACCGCCCGTGTCAGCCGTCAAAGAGAGGCGTCTCCCGCTTGTTATCACGCGGCAAGCACCCATACACACACCCCTCCTCATTGTGTTTTTTTGATCTAATCACCTCCCTTCAGGGCTTCTTCTATCACGTATATCACATGTCCCATACTCTCATCTTATAACACTACACACACATATATATATACAAGAAAAGAGTATCAACATCTCCAAGAGAAGCCACGATGCCCAATTCAAACACTATCAACAAGGCGCCGCCCTTCTTGGAGCTATCACGAACAACTCTGGAGGCCGTTGACACAAAAGGCCTCGATATCGAGAACGTGCTATCCGTGTGGACTGGACTCACCAAATGTTCGGGCTTCATCAAGAACGGCAAACGGTTGGAGAACATCAGTTGGCGTATCGTCAACAGACAACTGGTAAACAGCAGGCAGGACACACGACAGCCCCATTCCAATAACAACAACTCCTCTGAGCCGAGAGCCAACTCTAACGGGCCTTCAACGTCGTTGTCCTCCGGCTCTTTGGGCAAATCAACGGCCAAGCTCAACGATAGTGATCTTTTCAGTTTACTCTCCATTGTATCGGAGGAAACGAACATTGGACCACAGCGACCACAACTTACAAAAAAGAAATCATCGTCGAGGTCCAATCTCTTTTTGAGTAAGAAGAGTTCTGAATCTTTAATACAGAGACCACCGCTCTTCCGGAAGTCTTCATCGTCCAAATCGCTCAAGAAGCTGAATCAAAAGAGAAAAAGTAATGTTGATCTCCCGTCTTTAACCCCAGCGGTACCACAGCTTGATGACCGTGAGGTGTATGAGCAACCACATCCGAGATATGCTTTTGGTATCTATGATAAGGACGAACCCAAAGCTGATGAGAACGAACAACCTACAGGTGCCGCTTCTGTCCCATTGTTGAAGAGATCAGATACCTCGACCTCTGTTGTTAGAGGATTCTCTCCAGATAAGCCATCTATTGCCCCATTACATATATCCGAGGATGACAACACTCCATCAACAACTCAGAAGAGGCATTCCGTTCCAACTCCATCACACACCCCATCTCTGTTCTCTAATGGTAAACCGGCTAAAGAACAGAAAAAACCAACAACTCAAGTGCATCATCCAAAACCAACAAAGCCATCACAACCTAAACACCAGTCATTATTCTCTCAACCTCAGCAACAGCAGCAACAGCCACAAGAAGGTCGTAATCGTTCCTTTGATCGGGTCAAGTCGCCGTTGTCCCATGAGACCACTTCTGAGGTTCTTAAGGGGAAGCCACAGTCAACTACGTCACTGTTTGGTAACAATAAGCCACGTACCAAGCCAAAGACCTCCTCCCTGTTTGAGAACTCAGGTTCCGGTGCACAAAGCTCTAATGGTATGAAGTCTCTGCTGTTTGAACAAGTTGGCATCAGTCCAAATCTGAAGAAACCTGTCTCACCACCGTCTCAATCACAGAAAGAATCACAACAAGTACCAACACCCGAAGCTGTTACGGAATCTCAGGATAGCTACTTCCCACCTAACCAGCATCAGCACCAGAAGAAAAGATCAAATGTGTTGAACAATTTGGGTATGACTAGTCTCACCAAGAAGGAACCAAAGAAGGAGAAGAACATGTTCTTCATCGAGAGTTCACCATCACCAACGGAACAACCGAGATTTATTGATACAAACTCACCAAAGATATCTACTTCGCCAGAAATTCAAACACATCAAGCACCAGCACAACAGCATCATAAACCTCATCATCATCACCATCATCAACACCATCACCATGATCCTCATGTCCAGACTAACGCTCAACCACGTCAAAAGAGCAATTCCTCCACTAAGTCTCCTTCAAACACATCACTTTTCCAAGGGAAGATCCCAGTGAGAGAAGTGATGTTCTCTTCTGATGATTCTTTATCCGAAGAGAGTGATTGGTCTTCGGTTTCTGAAGATATGGATACGGATGATGATGAAGTTGCTCGTGAGTTGGATGCCCAATGGCAGAGAAAGGCTTTCAAAAGGGATGACGCTGTGGCTAAAGCCAAGATTAAGAGATCTTTGTTGTCTGGGTTGTTCTTGAATGAGATGCAAGGTGATTCTAAGAGTTCGGCAAGTTTGAATGGTGAGAGTGCTTCTGCTACTGTATCTTCATCTGTTGCTGCGTCTAAAAACAGTAATGATAGTCAAGCTGTGTTGAGTTCATCTGTGTCCTCCCATATCCAGATTAAGTCACGTCCTGTTGTTGGTGGTAACACTGATGCACCATTGGAGCTGAATACCATTGAACCACATGCTGAGATTTCAACTTCAAACGTCAATGTCCCAGGAACTTTGAATGAACCAGTTGTTGGAAGTTTGAAAGAGAAGTTGGAGGAGGCAACTACAACTACACCATTGTCTTCATCATTTACACAGATTGCCAAATCTGCATTGAATTTGACAAATTACTTTGCCAGTCATAGAAAGAATAGTTTCAGTTCTATTGCAAGTGATCGTACCCGTGTTCGTTTCAAACATGAGTCCAATGCCCCACCAACTGCTTCTACACTTTTACCAACTGCATTGTCAACACATATGTTTTTACCAAATGCACATCAACGTGCTAAATCTCGTTTGACAGCTGTTGTTGAGACGGATTCATCTGGTGTTCCAAGTGGGGATAATTCGAGAAAGAATTCTACAACTCCAATGCACTCTGAAGAGACTATTGTTAAACCTATCAAGTCACCAACAGTGCCTATCAAGAACCCAAAGTTCAAGATTGATATTCAGGATGATGAACCTGTTGTTGTTGTTGACCAACAATATTCTGAGAGAAGTTTAGCTGGTTATAATAACATTTCGAGAAAGCTGAGTCCAAAAACTACTAGGAAACAGATGCTTGCTACTGAGTTATCGGATTCTTTGAGAAAGTCCATTCTTTGGGATAGACAATATGGTATGTATCCTGCAAGTGATAAAGTCAAGGTTGATGATGATGCAAGTTCGGAGAAGGCTGATCAAACTAATGTTACTAAGGCTCCAAAAGTTATCAAACCCGAGTTGGAGAAGAACAATGATGACGAATGGGAGAAGGAGAGTTTCTATGCCAGAGGTTGGTAAGGTTTTGTTTTACACACGATGTTGATTGTACGGAAGTGGTTTTAAGAAAAAATAGAAGATGAAGAATAGGGATACTACTAAAATATCTCGCACGTTTTAATGATAATTGATAATGTTTTCAACCTTCTGTAGACTGTATTCATAAGGAGAAGATCATGAGTCGCCGGAAGTAAGCGCCTGGTTATATTGGATAGCACGTGCATAAAGCCCCCGGAACTTACCGTTTCGGGGCCGCCGATGGCGGAAGGGTAGCGGAGTGTGCATGGGTGATCCCGGGTTGTTGACTAACCGAGTTTATAGTAAACAACGCTGGTTTCGTCCCCCTAAATGTCTGAAAAGGATATGTCAGCAGTCAATGCATCTTTGAACATTTGTCTGTGGTCTTGGATGTTGATGAACACACGTTGATCTTAGAGAAGTTGTTGTGAACAGCTAGTAATGGTCGGATAAGCTCGGAAGATTTTCGGAACAATCAAAACTTTAAAATGCGCAGCAAACAGGGGCCCTTATCCCTTATGCCCTCTCTCAGCCTTGTCATCGGTCACATCTACGAGAACCGGAAACATGGGACACAGAACAGTACACATGATTTCAATGATACCAGTCACATCCGAATTTGCCATTTCCCCTCTCAATGCCATGGCTCAGCCTTTCTAACGTATCCCTTGCTAAATTTGGGTTAATAGCCTGGAAGTTTCATACCGGCAGATAAAACACGAAAAAAACAAGCACAATAAGCGTTTTTGCACGTATAGTTTGTGTCATCTCGCCCCCCTATCATTCACGCTGTTATCAACGGAAGTTTGGTCGAAGGGGTCCTTACACACCCTGCTACAGCTCGAGCGGGGATGTTTTGTTCGAGCGCCTGGGATTTGCCCCGTGTCTGGCGATAGAGCCGCTATTTTCACATTTCCAGCGATTGTGCCAAGCGCGCTGATAACCAAGGATCAAGATAAACCCATTGAGAACGATCATGACACGAATTGGATTGCCTCTGTGTCACAAATATGTGTTTGTATACACACATACATACACACAGTAGTAACTCCAATAGAATTTTTGTCCGGGGTCAAAGCACCATGAGCTCATGGGGGGCGCTTAGCTAATCTTTTCTGCGGGGACACACACGCTGCTTACGTCAGCTCTTACGTTTCGCGCCGCTGATTCGCTGCTGCGCCGCGGCCGGGCCAATTTTGGTGGAGTTTCCCCAATTCTTACCGCGGGCGGCTAATCAAACAAAAGGGTGCTGGCGAAACCTCCAACTTTCCTCAACAAAACAAAAAACCTGAAGAAATTGCAAGACACCACAATCAGGGGAGACAGTCTGAAATTGCAGTGATACTTTCAACTTCCAGAAGTACACACACACACACACGGTTATCCTTTACGTGACTTATACCGCCCTTTAAAACTCTCCGCTCTGCCCGTTGTTTAGCGCCGTATAACTGATAAAATCCCATTTGCAAAAGGCCAACTTACACTTTAACACACAAAAACTTCCATTGAAGAGCTGATCAAAAGGCTTTCACCACAAGGCTCCTATCCATAATAGCTACTACACAACTAGCCAACTTCAAGCGCTGGCCCATATACACACAAATTACAGTACAAAATGTCACAAACGTCGCAATCGAAAGAGGAGCCCTCCCATAAGCTCAACTTGTTCAGGTTTGCTCAGAAGCGAAAGAATTCGATGGCTTCTCAGAAGAACAGCACTCCAAAGATGGAGAGATCCCTTTCGATGAGTGCGCAGGACCCGTTGTCCGCCACTGGTGGTCATGGCTCCCAGGCTAACACCGCCGCTACCGCTACCACCGCAACCGCCGCCCCGGCCGCCGAGACTCTCAGAATCGACACAAATGAAGTTGACGACGCATACCCACCAGCATCTCTTGTGAGCTCAGACGAAGAGCTGCAGATGATGTCCCCTAATGACGAGCACCCAGAGTCGTCCTTAATCTTTGAGAGATCCGTCGAGGATCCTATTCAGGTGTATCAACCAACACAGTGTCCTCGTTGTGGTAGGAAGAACTCGAGCTCGGGAATCAAATGCAACCACCAGTCGATCGTCAATTTGCCATCACACTACTCAGTCGAGAACTTTGTATCTCCATGTCTCGACGCCACCACAAAGATCCTCACAGATGAGAATGCCGATTTGGAGAACGTTGATATGGTGTATTCAAGACGTCCATCCTCCGTCATGGGTCTCAATATGGCTTTGGGTAGAACAAGATCCTCAGTTGCCGCAGACAACGTCCAATCTACATCACCACCAGCCATGCAAAAGACTCAATCACTCGCTAGTATGGCTGATATGGATCCTTCTTCGCCTTCTTCGAGACCACCAACTTTGAGTTTCTACTCTTACGCTGATATGATAAATTCGGAGAACCCAAACCCACGCAGACCATCAATCTCCCAGTCACTTTCATCCTCTTTCCTTAACATAAGATCCAATTCGGTTTCTGGTAATGCCATCACTCCACAGAGAACCCCATTGAACGCACGTACATCCTTCTCCTCACCATTCACAGCTCCATCCCGTCAACTTCAACAACAAAGAACCAACTCTGTATCACGTACTGGTATTCCATCTGCACAGAAGAAGTTCTCTTTAAACATGGATACCTCGCCAAACTCATCTGATTCTGAATCGGACTACGTTCATACCCGAAAGAGCTCCATCACTTCTCGCAAGTCTTCCGGTTTCAACAACCGTGTTTTGAACAGATCCACATCTAATCAGAGCTCTTTACTCGGTTCTCCAATGACCCCAGGAAGACGTTACTCCAATTTAGATGAGGCTTGTTTTGACGCGAGTGATAACGAGAGTCTCGTTGTCTCCTCTATTGGTGAGACTTTGAGACGTAATAACGGTGAGATCCAATCAAGTAACAACAGTATCATTGCTGGTTAAACTTTCTCTGCTCTAGGTTGTTTCGGTTCACTTTTTTTTCCTTTTGTTGTTGTTGTTTTTTATTTGGGTATATTTGACAACAGTTTTGTCAGTGATTGTGTGTGTGGGCATTCCATTCGTTTGCCCCTCGCCGGATAAATTCTGTTCTTTATTGTGAGGTTTTTGATGAGAGGTATGATGTTAATACACACTCATCATCTGTGGTTCCCTCCTCAATGCTTGTTTTTTTTTTTTTCAGTGATGCAGTCGATGCAAACTTCATTTTATGACTTTGATTTTATACGCTAACTTTTCCTTCCCCCCCGTTATCATATGAATTTTTGTTCTATCCGCTGTCCTTGTGTGAATAATTTCGGTTCGACCTATTTACTTGGCTTGAGATCTAGGGTCTCTCTTTTGATATGTTTGAGTTATTATGAAACGAAGGATATTATTGGTAAGAGTTGTAGATGTATACTAGATTCACTGACATGACGGCTGACGTACGTCGTGAGCACATGTGTCGGAGTGCGAAGATCTATTAATACAAAGGGTATATCAGATGCTCATATAAACTGCGGTTAAGTTGACTTATAGAGAAGATAATTACTCATCATAAGTATCACTAAACTTAAATGGATACGGTCAACTATCATGTCGCGGAAAACCCGAACACCACCTGGAACTAGTTATGGAGGTCATTTAACAACCAGTCACATACTAAATGACTTTTCAGAAATGAAAATACTACTATTTTAAGCACGTAGATTGCTTAGAAGGTAATAAATAGCTCAGAATTCAAGCTTCGAAAAATCGAAATTTTTAAGTCTTTGTATAATTCAATCTCATACTGCCTGTTCGATGTGCTATTTCCTAGTAAACTCATAATTTTATTGCTTTTAATATATGAGCCCCAAAACTGGTCTATATTAATCTCCTGCTCTTCAGCTATTGAAAAAATTATTTAAACCCACAGAAAACACGATATTACTGCCATAGTGGCTCAAAACAAGGTGATATATCATGGTGTTCGGGTGTTTCTTGACATGTCCCCTGGTTAATTAAGAGCCATCGATTTGAAGTTTGGTTCGATAGGAAGGAGGTCCATATCTAATACAACATATGCCTGTGTAGGCCCTCTAACTAATCTTTTTGTGTTATATGGACTTCTTTTGTGCAGTGTGTTCACTTATAAATAACGTTCTCCGGCTTCTCCAGCCTCAAGTCAATGTCCGTTACCAATACTACGATGCTACCTTACATAGACATGATTAGCAAACACATATTTCATTAAGCATATACAGAAGCAAGTTGATTAGCAAATTGTTGTCTTTCCCAGCCATGTCATAGCAACACTCTTCCTGCTTAAAACCGTTCAGCATATTTCCCCACGCTTTTCTCCAAACCCAAACCACACAATGCCAAACTCCCAATCATCGTAGCAAACCTGTTTTGATAACATTTATCATCGAGTCTCTGATTTGATCTTTCAACACAGAATCTTGCAATCAATTGAACACAAGAACGCAAATGATGCGTTTTTAAAAGGGTTGTTGTGAGTAACAACTCATCAATACGGAACTCTTTGCACTTTATAGCATCTGCTGTGAGTGTGGCACTAGATTCGAGCACGGAGTCAAGTTCGGTTAAAAGTTGCGTGAGACGTGGGAATGAAAATGGTGCTGGATCAAGTGTATATGTGCGTAGTGTTGAGTTCAGATGGGTGAGTTCTCCTTCAATGAAGTTTGAGAGTTTGAAGAAAAGATCCATGGAGGATTGAACCATGTGGAGTCTGTGTGATGAGTCAAGTGTGATCGTTTCTGTGATTTTGAGTGCATCGGTGGCAATGGTACTGAGAAATTGAGAATCAGACACGAAAGTCGATGGTGTACTGAAAATGGTTTCAGTCACCGGGTCCAATTCGATATATTTCAAAGAGTTCTCATTACGCTGGATGAGAAACTCAGCCATGGTGATATTTCCTGCTTGGAACTGCTGAATCAGAAGGGAATTGGAACGGAGCATCGTTCTCAAGTGAGTTGCAAAATCGGTCAATTTTTGACTCGTCTGCTCCAAGAACTTGGTATCCATCTGTCTCCCAAAGAGACGTGAGTACTGTGACAGATACTGACTAAGCTGTGTTGCAATTGGCGCAATCTTGCACTGGAGGATAACGACATCGCACTTGAACAAATCAAGGAGACTATCACGTTCAACACAGTTAGATAACAACACCACGTCTCCGATGTACAGCATCAACTCGTCTATGTCCGCTGCAACACCTTCACATATCGATCTGAGCAAAGAAGAAGAGAAATCACGCATGAGACGGTGTGTAAGCTTGTTCTTGCGAGAGATGAGTACCCCTGACGTGCGAAGGATGCTCTCTTTAAGCACTTCGAGTTTCTGATTCAAAGAGGCAACGGTCTCATGTTTCCCAATTGCGTAGAAGTCCGTGAGGGCACTTTCCGATATGTTCTCTGAGTAATGTTGCACGATACGGAACACGGTGACGAGTGTATAAGTCAAGGAGTCGACAAGCTTACCACACACCGCGACTTGAGCAGTGTGCTTGACATCAACACCAAAGAGCCGATTCTTCACCTCGATGAAAGAGGACCTGTTGACTTTGAAGACTCCCATAGTTGATATCAATGCTTTCAGAACCGTTGAGATTGTGTGTGGGGGGCAAGTGTTAAAAAGAGGAGACGCTCGAGTGTCTCACTCTGGATGAATTTCATGTAGCGAACTACGCAGACAACCGTCACATAATGTGATATATCGTAACTTCATAAACAGTGGCCATTCAGTGGCCATTCCCTCAAAGGACAGAGAAGTAGATGGACATGGTACATTTATCTCTTCATTTACTCATCCCTTGGAAGGTCTCTGTCAAAGAGACCCCTCTGGGCGAAATAGCCAGACATACGACACAACGACACAAACTTGTCGTACATCTGCTCTCCGAAAGCGAGGTACTTGGAGATGTAGCTCCTCAGGTCGGAGTTCTGGTAGATCAAATGGAGTCCAGTGGTTCTACGCACAGAGGCGAGAAGCATCGAGATGAGCACAAGGTCAACGGAGTAATGCACAAGTTTCCCAACCTGATACCTGTTAGTCACGTGCTGGGGCCTTCATTGTGTATACGTAACACTCACGCTCATTGTTTAATCTCTTATGTCAGTTCTTCCCTCAGAAAGCGTTGTTGTTTGTTGTTGTTTGTTGAAAGGAATGTTTTGGTTCCATAAATGTTTAGAAAGGTTGCATAGGCCATGCTGGTGTTTACGCTGGCCCCGGCGTAAATCACAGTACTAAGAGATCGCGATCACCTTTGGGCAAAGCTAAGAGCACTTCCAAGAAACGTCAACAAACGGTAAACAATAAACAAGAACAAATCACAGTACAAATGTCCAGGGACAAAGAGCCACTGAGGAAGTTGGAGTTCAACAAGTCGCTCTTCCGCGACTTCCGTGCCAGCAAACGGTTCCAGAGGGGAGACCCAGGCCCGGTGATCACATCCATGGACTACGATTACACGGGGAAGTACCTCATCACAACCTCTGTCGACGACACCATCAACCTTTACGACGCTTTGAACGGGAAACACGTCAAAGTCACAAACAACAAGAAGTACGGGTGCCATCTGGCGCGTTTCACTAAAAAAGACAGGTCGTGTGTCTTCGGCTCCACAAAGGCCAACGACCATAAGCTCAGGTATCTCGACATCAACACCGGGTCATTCATCCGTTATTTTGATGGACACGACGGAATTGTCACCTCGCTCGAGGTGAATCCTCGGTATGACACCGTTGTGTCCGCAGCAATGGATGACACGGTTCGCATGTGGGATCTCAGGGCTAGTAACCCTCAAGCCGTGCTTCCAAGTAAAGCACCAAGTTTCTGTGCAATGGACCCATCTGGTCAAGTTTTGTGCATATCCAACACGAATATGGGTAACGGCACAGCGTCCTTCTACGTGCTGAAGACGATGTCCCAATTCGATCGTACAATCAATCTCCCGCAAGGGTTTGATTGGAACAAAGTTGAGTTCTCTAATGACAACAAGTACATCCTTTTCTCCTCGACAAATGGTGACCACTACTTAATCGATGGGTTTGAGTTCACCGAGATTGCAAGACTCACTGGAATCGAGGTTGTCCCACCTAGTGGGTACCCTTACACAGGCTCTGCCACGTTCTCCCCAGATGGTAAGTACGTACTCAGTGGTAACGGTGCACAGAACATTGCAGTTTGGAGTTTGAAGAAAGAAGACTATCCAGATGGGAAACTTCCCTCCATTTTGAGACCAATCCAGTACCTTCAAGGTGATGCCACACCAAGAATGGTTCTGTTCAACCCGAAGTACATGCAGTTCACTTCCGCTGATACTGATGTTTGTATGTGGCTCCCATACGTTGAGTCATAAGCTCATATCTAATGAATAATCTACGCATAGAAAACAACAAAACTTAGACTTATTCTTCTTTTTTTTTCGAAACATAAAATTACATTGTTCATTCCTTCTCCTCCTTGTCCTTCTTACCACCAAAGATACCCTTGGTGACCTTACCAACGACACCAACACCACCACCAATGACACTCTTACCAGCACCACCGATACCGGTACCAACGGACTTCAAACCATCGGCTGGGTTGATCTTGGTCTTCAATTCAGAAACGGTGACAATGTACGAAGGTCTGAAAGAGGCCTTAACGTGCAAGACACCTGCTGGGCTACCATCTTTACCTTGGACAGGGATATCATAAGTGGATGGGTTGATTGGGTCAATCTCAGCCAGATCAAAGTAAGCATCACCAAGTTTATCATCCTGACCGGCACCAAAGTCCCAATCGAGAACCTTGAATCTGATGACTGTGTTGACTCTGTTTGTGATCTCAACAGAGGTCTTCTCGTTCCAAACTGGATCCAACGTCTTCTTGATTGTCTTTGTCTTGTAGAAGCTGTCCTCCTCATCGTTGATGTAAGCCTTGATGAATGGATCGGACTTACCGTTAGAATCGGCAGATGCAAGACCCTCGGCACTGATAATGTCCAAGTCCAAGTTACCAGCATTAGTGATCAAATCGGAAGGTGGAAGCCTGGAGGCAACAACTGGAATCCATTGGGTTTGGATCTTGAGCTTGTTATGACCCATACCAGAGAGCGTCAAGATGTTTGGCTGGTGGTATGTGTTCTTCAACAAACTGAGTGTTGGCAATGTAGATTCGGCAATGACCTCACCAGCTCTGTTGCTGTCTTTCTTCTTAACCAGTCTGATGTGACATGTGGACCATTCCAACTCCTTGATTAATGCATCACCGGTGCTTGGAGTAACAACGTTCTTGGATGTGATCTTGGCAGAAACATGGTCTGGATATCCCTTAGCATCGAAGTAGAATTGCAAAAAGGAGTTTGTGCTAGAGTACTCACCAGCCAAGACTGTGAATACAAAGACACCAGTTGGATGTGTGATGAGTTCTTCCAAGGACAATTGAGTCTTGTTTGATTCTTCAAAGTCATCATCCTCATTTGTCTCCTTGGTGGCCTTCTTCCCGCTCTTTGCTTCAGCAGCAGCTTTCTCAGCAGCTTCCTTCTCTTTACGTTCCTTAGCCTTTTGCTCTTCTTCCAAGTCTTCAAGAGTCTTGACAGGGAGTGTTGGGTAGAAAGACAAAGCATATCTCAAGATACCCTTAGGACCCTTCTTGTGAACAAGACGTCCCGTTCTCAACTCAGTGTCAATGTGCTCAACGTACTGATCGTCATCGTTCTTATCAATGATATCAGATGTCTTAATGTTAAAAGAACCGAGTGTACGATCGTTACCATTCTTCTGAGCATCCATAACTTCAATGGTCAATTTTTGGTTTGGCGATGTGACGGTGATCCACAAGGACTCGTTCCAGACTGGGTCGAAAGTATCATCACGGAAATCGGTTCTAGCCCTCTGGATACCATTAACCAAAACTCTTCCATATGGATCAACTTTACCAATCTTATCCAAGTTTCTCAAACCTTCACCCTTGTTGAACAAGACTCTAACAACACCAATTGGCTCAGTGTAACCACCAGTACCTGGAACACCCTTCAATTCAACAGACTTCCAAACAGCAGAGATGTGGTACTCACCTTCACCTTTAGTGAATGGAATCCACCTGTTATCAATCTCAGTTCTGTCAACCAAATTGTTCAAAGTCTGAATAGAAGCGCAGACAACTTTACCCTTAGCATCCTTAACGAGAATTTTAACCTTGGCCTTACGACGGTCAGTGACAATGGTCTCAAATGGAATGTTGAAAGTTGGGTTGTTGTTCTTCTTGAAAGTGCCAGTGGTCTTAACCAACTCGTCGTTGAAGTAGAACTCAGTGTATGTGGTCATCTTGTTATCGTCAGTGCCAATGTTTCTAATCTCAGTGAACTCAATTTTGGTCAAACCGGTGTTCAAATCTGGTGGTGGCTCAGTAGAACCGTCCTCAAGGATAGTTGGCTCCAAAGTTGGGTTGAACTCATAATCGTAAAGAATCTCACCGCATGGCTTGGAGTTTCTGATAACTTGACCAACAATACCTTTACCAACCTTCTTATCGGCAATCTCTTCCATATCAATCTGCACACGACCAATGTTCTTATCCTTTCTATCATCGTTGTAGTCAAAGACGGTAACAACCAATGGTTCGGCGAACCCACCGACAAGAATATGGACAGTCTCGTTCCAAGCTGGAGTCAAAGTGTCCATGATAGTCTTGGTCTTGGCTGCAACTGGCTGACCGTGGAAGTTGAAAGTCAAATATGGATCCACGGTGTTACCCATGACACGGTCGGCAGCTCTCAAGTCCTTGGCTTCTCTTGCCTTGATGGTCAAGATACCAACGGATGTGTTAGAACCGGAAAGCAACTGTGGAACGTTCAACTGGAAGGAGAACGGCTCAAACAACATAGGACCGACAAACTTCTTCACCATCTCGTTGATCAATGGCAACAAACCTGGGAAGGCAAGAACCTCCCAGTTGAAAATAGATTCACCAAACAACTTGGAGACGAAATCGAATTTTGGTGGTTCCATCATGGTGACGTTAACGGTTTCAATGTGTGGGAATTTGGAAGTCATTCTAAGTCTGACACGGGCCCAACCACTGAATGCAACGTTTTCAACAACAACAGGGATGGTCAATCCGAAAAGAGTGGCCTTGACGACGACTCTCTGGTTAACATGGTTTTTAAGCTGCTTAGCACTGTTGTCAGCAATGTCATGTGGAGTGAATGAAAAGCCCCAATCCATGACGACAACGTCATCTCTTGGGATGGTCAAAGTCTTAACGAAGTCAACTCTTGGTGGTTTGGTACCAACGGTGAACTCATCGATCCAAGCGGCCTTGACGAATGCAGGAATAGCCGGTTGAGATGCAATGATTGGGTTGGCTTGCTCAGTGACGATTTGGGAAACGGATGGCTCCAAAAAGACCCAGTATTTCTCCAAGAATGTGTTCAACCATTCCATGGACTCGTACTCATTTTCAATGTGCTTGATGGTGAATTCCCTTTGAATTTCGTCTCTCACTGCTGATCTGTACTTCTTGATGGACGTTCTGTAGTAGACAGAAGCGGCAACCACGATGAAGAAGACAGGGGCAAGGGAGAAGTTGAACCAACCAAAGACAAAGGACAGGAAACCTGCACCGATGAAGACACCAACGGTGTGGTACCAATCACCATAGGCAGCGTCAGGGATGTATGCATCCAAGAAAGTTGGTGTGGTCAAGTCCATGAGTTCATCCTCTGGGGTCAATTCATCCTTCTCCTCCCATTCACCAATCTGTTTCCAACCAACAGCAGTAGCTGGCACCGGTTTTCTCTGGGCTGCCAATGCCTCTTCTTCGGCTTTCTTGACAGCCTCGGAATCAATGGTTTCGGCTTGAACCTGCTCAATCACTTGTTCGCTTGGAGCATCACCAGCCTTGACCAAGACATCCTCTTGCTATTGATTGTTAGTAGCAATTCAAAAAAAACCGAATTGTTTGTCAAAGATTGCACTTACTTCAGCCACAGGCTTCGAAGATGGATCTGATGGCAGCAAAAGGGTCTCCTGGTAACGATTGTTAGTTCTCTGTGTGTGTTTTGCTCCCGGGACAGACGGGGCTATATAACGTCAGGCAGAGCCATATATAGGCCATTGCAACGGTGATACGCACTTCTTCGGTAGGCATTGTTGTGGACCGACGTGTGCCTGCTTCTGTGGAAGAGTTTTGCAGTGGTTTCAATGACGGTAAAGAGTGGTTCTCTCAAAGCAGGGCTCAGAGGCTTTGTTGATGCTCCCGGTACAATTTCACATCGATGTGGCGCGAACCGGGTTTGGTCTGCTGCTGGGGCAATCGTGGCTGATTCTTCCTGTGCTGGAAGTTACGCGCGGATGGGGCTTGCTACTGTGGGACGTGTGCTGAGAGTTACCCGTGGCCAAAGGTGTATTAGTTAACAAAGCATATAAAGAGGCACTTAAGTAGATTAAACAGGACTTCATTATGAAAATCCATACACAGATTTATTTACGACTCAATCCTCAAAAATTACCCGGGCGGGTGACCTTGACCTCAATGCCTGTATTGTGGCACCCTCGAATCGCTGCTTTTCTGGGGTAAGGGCCTAAACATTAAAAGCTCTCCAGATCCACACCACAAGAAGTTGTTAGTATCGATCCAAGATTGAATTACACACACTTCTACCACATATACAACTCAATTGACCCAAAATCTCCGCCGAATGCCTGGTGGTTTGTGTCGGGGTGCGCTCGCGTAGCAACAATTGCTGTCATATGCGCACATCGTCTTTCTTGCTACACAGGTGCCACGACAGCACCACGCTTTGCGGAAGGGACCCTTTGTTTCTCTTCTATATAAGTAATAGTTATCTTAACTACAGAATAAGAGCTGTTCCATTGGACACTCATCTTTTAACAATGTGCGGGTTTTTCAAGTTTTTCCCCAACTATGTGTCACTTACGGTGCTGCCCGAACCTTGCGGTTCCACCGAGACAGCAAGCATGGCCATTCGCAGCAATTTAGCCAGTGACGTTGTGCCTGGCAATTGTATGGCTAGAGTATATAAACAGCTCGGCATCCCCAAATTTCCAACAAAACATGCCCCTCTTCACATTGTAGCATACAACGTAAATTACACATCACAATGACAGGAACCAGATTCATTCTCGGAGGTGTTGCCGTCGCAGGTGCTGGTTATTACCTCTACCAGCAACGTCTTGAGCAGGCCCAGACACCTCAAGGCCGCATTGGCCTCCCATCCTTTGGCTCGTCCTCCGTTGGTGAAGGCACCGGTGAGCGTACCGGCCGTAAGCTCGATGAGGCTGCCGAAGCCGCTAAGGACCGTCTCAAGGACTTTTCCCGTGAGACTGGCAAATCCATTGACAACACCCTCTCTCAAGCCGAGTACCAGCGCTCCAAGCTGAGTGGATGGGCCAGTGACAAGCTCCAGGATGCCCAAGAGAGCCTCGATCAGCACGCTGGCAATGCTAAAGAAAAAGCTGACATCCTCGCAAAGCAAGCACACAGAGATGAGGCTGGCCGCTTGAGACAGCTTGGACAGAAGGTTGAAGGAACCATCCATGATGCCAAAGAGTCCGTTAACAGCGGTTTGCACAGTGCTAAGGAATCTATCATTGGCACCAAGAACAGCGCTGAGCAGAGCGTTTACGACGCTAAGGACAAGGTGAAGGGAACCGCACAGGATGCCAAGGCTAGAACTGGTGGTTGGTTCTCCAGAGCCGATGCCGCCACCGATGAGGAGCTTGCTCGCAGAACGAAGAAGTCACTTGAAGGTTGGGGTGAGTCCGCAGCTGCTAATGCAAACGACTATTACGACTCTGTTACCGGTTCTTCTTCTTCCAAGTCGTCGTGGTTCAGCTGGGGTAAGAGAGACTCACAGGAGGCCTCTCAACAGGCTTATGACACCGCTCAGAAGGCTTATGACGATGCCAAAAGGCGTTTTGATGAGACAAAGAAGTCATGGTTCTCCTTCAAAGATGATCCAGAGACCAAACGTCTCCATGCCGAGGCTGAGAAACAGCTTGATGCTGCCCAGAGACAGTTTGATGCTGCCGGTGCTAAGTTGAACGAGTGGAAGAGACGTGCTCAGAACGCTGTCGACACCAGCATTGGTGGTCCGAAAAGATACAACGGCTTCTACGATTGGTTGAGAGGCGGTGTCCCATACCATGAGGAGAATGCTGCTCGTGTCTCGCGTGATGCTGTCAGAGGATGGGGTAGTACAGCCCAAGAAGCTGCTGATGAGACTTACCAGAACGCTAGAGGTGCAAGAAAGAACGTCCAGGGTGCTTACAACGATGCAACTGGTGATTTGCAAAAGACAGCGAAGGACTGGAGCAACTGGTTCAACAAGAAGTATGACGAAACCGCTCAAGGTGCCCAGGATTACTACAATGACGCCAATAACGCCTTGAAGGATGCCCAGAAGGAGTTGGATGCACAGTCTAGTCACTGGTGGAGTTGGGGCCAGAAGAAGAGCAAGGAGCTAGAACTCCAGGCCAAGTCAGACGTTGAAGAGGCCCAGAGACGTGTTGCTGATGCCTCCAACCAGCTGAGTAAGTGGGGAATTGATGCCTCTGACAAGATCCTCAAGGGTGCCGAAGGTGCTCTTAAGCAAACAAGAGACGGTTTGAACAAGGTGAATGAGAAGACCCAGGAGGGATTGGCTTCTGCCCAATCATGGACAAGAGAGCAGCAGAAGTGATGTGATTAAGTAACTTCATATATACATATATCCAAACATGAACGTTTATGACGAAAGCGTAGTCCATTTTAGGAAGTGTTGATGAAAGCAGAAAAAAAAGTATATATGCACCCCACCACTGGCCGCGGGGCTGGATGAGTCGCCCATGAGCGGATGTGGAGGAGGGGCCGAGGCACCGAGAGCGGCGTTTAGGACCATCAATAAAATAGTCCTAGAGATTTTTGGAATGCTATGGATTAAGATACGGTGCTGTCAGTGATTAACTGCACGTGGAACCACAGGAATGGACACCTGTTTCACTGCTGAAACAAGCAAACTAGTACAGAGTCGAGTATAGAATTATAGACAAATCGAATGACATTTATTAGGTCAAAGACAAAAATCTAGCGACAAATTTATTCGTACAACCAGCCGAACAAAGCGGACTTGTACTCAACAAGCTCGTCCTTCTTGAACCACAAGTCAATCTCCTTCTGAGCGGACTCGACAGAGTCGGAACCGTGACAGACGTTTCTACCCATGTCAATGGCGAAGTCACCTCTGATGGTACCTGGAGCGGACTGCAATGGGTTGGTGGCACCAAGAATGGCTCTACCCTGCTTGACAACGTCCTTACCCTCCCAGACGGTGGCGAGGATTGGACCAGACAACATGTAGGACAACAAAGATGGGAAGAATGGCTTCTCGGTCAAGTCAGAGTAGTGGGTCTTCAACAAGGACTCAGTTGGGGTAACGAGCTTGATACCGACGAGCTTGAAACCTCTGTTCTCGAATCTACCGAGGATGGAGGAGATCAAACCTCTCTGGACACCGTCTGGCTGTTAAGGGGTGTTAATTTCATTCATTCTTTCAACGTGGCACAAAGACCCCATACAATTGCTAATCAATTGCAATGCCTGAAAGCCCTCAAAAAAGACATACCTTGATGGCAATGAAAGTTCTCTCGTTAGACATTTTGTTGTTGGATTTGGGCAGTTGGTAAGCTCTTTCCAAAAAGTTGGTAAGAGTGGACAAAGTTCCACTCGGAAAACTGAAAATTTTCTATTCGACAACTCTTGGAAAAAATTTCGGTACGCGCCACACAAGGTAAACACAGTGGAGACCGTTGGGGTTATAACGATGAGAATGTGTTATAAATAGAGGTATATCGGGGAAAATATGGCTTATAAAGAAACCACTCTTGAGTACTTTATGCATTAGATTCTTAGTTAGATGGACCTCGAAGACACGGAGTTCAACTAAGCATTTAGGCCGGGTGATCTCGGGGGTCAGGAATGAATATGGCCCCGGTGGTGATTCTTTCGGGTTGCGCAGTTGGCTTCGCTTGATTAGTTTGAAAACTGAGTGTGATCATTGTATCATGTTATTCAATCAGTTAAGATCTCATAATCATTGCAAAGTGACAAGTTGCCAAGACCGTTATACGATAATCCTAGTGATCAATGGTCTTGGATGATTTCTGAGAGATTACAACGGACCAAAGAAAGATATCCTTTTGAAGCCAGAGACTGTATAATCGAAGACCGGTACTGACACTTAGCAAGTGTTTATACAAGACTCACTAGAAGCAGATTAAAGGCCTTTTGTTCTGCCTTCCACAACGCGAATTGGACTGCGCGTTTCCCGAGCGACGGAAATTTCGAGAGTGTTCGACTTCTTCCACGTTGCCTTCTCAACCACCAACTTTTCCCACTTATAACTGATCCCACCGTTCGTCTCACTGGCAAAAAGACTTCTCACAAACTGCTCAATTAGCAAATTAGAAATGTCCCATTACCGTCAGCACAGCGATTCGGTGCTTGCCGAGCTGGACGTGGACGAGCAGTACGGTCTCACTGATCTCCAAGCGAAGACCAGATTGGAGACTTATGGACCAAACTCTCTGCCTAAAGAGCCTCCTACTTCAATTTGGAAGCTCATCCTCGGACAGTTCGAAGACCAGCTCACATTGATCCTTTTGGGTTCTGCTGCTGTGTCGTTTGCCCTCGCACTCACAGAAGGCGACCTCTCTTGGTCCTCAATGGTTGATCCCATCGTCATCCTCACCATCTTGATCCTCAACGCCATCGTCGGTGTTCAACAGGAATCATCTGCCGAGGCTGCCATCTCTGCATTGAACGAATACTCCACTTCTGAAGTCAAAGTCTTGCGCCATGGTCGTCTGCTTCAAGTCAAACAGGAATCACTCGTCCCAGGTGATATCATTGATTTGAGCATTGGTGATATCGTCCCCGCTGATGCTCGACTCATCAAGATCTTTTCACAGAGTTTGAGAGTTGATCAATCCATTCTCACTGGTGAGAGTGAATCTGTGATGAAAGATACCGAGGTGGTTGACATCGACAATGCCGTTAAGCAAGAACAGACAAATATGGTGTTCTCCGGTACCACCATCGTTGCGGGTCATGCTAGAGCAGTGGTTACACTCACAGGTGAGAAGACCGCCATTGGTGACATTTACAACGATATCACAACTCAGATCTCTCAACCAACTCCATTGAAAGAAAAACTTGACGACTTTGGTGATTTGCTGGCCAAGTTCATCACTGTGATCTGTATTGCCGTTTGGATTATCAACTTCAACAACTTCGGTGATCCTGCTCACGGTGGTTATTTGAAAGGTGCCATTTACTACTTCAAGATCGCAGTTGCCCTTGCAGTTGCAGCCATCCCTGAAGGTTTGTCCGTTGTGATCACTACTTGTCTTGCATTGGGTACCAAGAAAATGGCTAAACAGAATGCCATTGTGAGATCGTTGTCGAGTGTTGAGACTTTGGGTTCTACAAATGTCATCTGTTCTGATAAAACAGGTACTCTGACTACAAACCAGATGGTTGCTCATAACTTGGTCTTCTTTAAGTCATCCCGTGACCTCTCTAACCTTTCTATCTCTGGTCACTCTTTTGATCCAAAAGGTGAGGTTGTAGACGAGGATCGTCATCAGATCAACCTTCCAGATGATAAATATCCAATTCTTCATAAAGTTGCTCAGATCTCAGTCATTTGCAATGATGCTAATGTTGTCCAGACATCACCAGAAACATTCAAGGCCGTTGGTGAACCAACTGAAGCTGCTTTGAAGATCATGGTTGAGAAACTCTCTCCGGATGCCCAAACCACAACTGCATCCACAAGCATCACCCCTGTTTCTGACCTTTACAACACTCAGTATCCACGTCTTGCCACTTACGAGTTCACAAGAGACCGTAAATCCATGTCTGTCCTCATTCAAACACCAAATGGTCGTGAGCTTCTCGTTAAAGGTGCTCCAGAGGAGCTCATTTCTCGTTCCACCAAAATTATGTCTCAACAAATGTCCACTGTCTCCGTTGATAACATGACCCCACACCATCGTGCTAAGCTGAGTGTTAAGGTTGAAGAATTGGCTAGACAAGGTTACAGAATCATTGCATTGGCTTATAAGGATGACGTTGATGAAGACTTGGCGGAGAGTGCCACTACATCTTTGGAATATGCCCAATTGGAGCAAGAGTTGGTATTTGTCGGTTTTGCTGCATTGATTGATCCACCAAGACCAGAAGTTGTTGATGCTATTCAGGATTGTAAAGATGCCGGTATTAGAGTTATCATGATCACAGGTGATTCTCCAATCACTGCTGAGAACGTTGCTAAACAGATCGGTATCTTTGATGAGCACCAGGATACTACTGGCTTAGTTTTGACTGGTAGAGAATTTGCTGCTATGGATGATAATAAGAAAACCTTGGCAGTGGAGCGTGCTCGTTTGTTTGCCCGTGTCGAGCCAAGTCATAAGTCTATGCTCGTTGATTTCTTACAAAAGAGTGGCTCTGTTGTTGCTATGACTGGTGATGGTGTTAACGATGCTCCAGCATTGAAGAAGGCCGATATTGGTGTCGCCATGGGTTCCGGTACTGATGTCGCTAGATTGGCATCTGATCTGGTTTTGCAAGATGACAACTTTGCCACAATTGTCAATGCTGTCAAGGAAGGAAGACTCATTTACAACAACACAAGACAGTTTATCCGTTATTTGATCTCTTCGAACATTGGTGAGGTTGTATCCATCTTTTTGACTGCTGCGCTCGGCTTGCCGGAGGCGTTAATCCCAGTTCAATTGCTTTGGGTCAACTTGGTCACTGATGGTTTACCAGCCTCTGCTCTTGGTTTCAACCCACCAGACTTGAAGATCATGTCCAAGCCACCAAAGTCTAAGGATGACCCATTGGTCAGTGGTTGGTTGCTATTCAGATACATCGTTGTTGGTACCTATGTTGGCTGTGCCACCGTTTTCGGTTACGTTTGGTATTTCCTCTTCTTCGAACGTGGCCCACAGATCACTTTCTCCCAATTGTCACACTTCCATCACTGCTCTACCTCATTCCCAGAGATCGGTTGCTCCATGTTCCAGAACGACCAGTCCACACGTGCTTCGACGATCTCCTTGTCGATTTTGGTTGTGATTGAGATGTTCAACGCCATGAACAACTTGAGTGAGTCAGACTCGCTCTTAACTTTCCCTCTTTGGAAGAACATCTACTTGATCCTGGCCATTGCATTGTCCATGGTGTTGCACTTCATCATCTTGTATGTGCCATGGTTTGCTAATCTGTTTAGTGTTGTTCCATTGGGTAAAGAGGAATGGATAGCCATTGTTGTCATCTCGTTCCCTGTCATTGTGCTCGATGAGCTGTTCAAGTTATACGAGAGGGTGATGTTGGTCCAGGAGACTGTTCAGGAGAAGAAGGAGAAATGAAGTATAGAGTAAATATAGCATGCTTTTATAGATCACATGTAGGTCTATATAACCCCTGAGAAGCCCTCCCCCAAAGATCATGGAGAAGCACGTGCAATTTTGTGCTTTTCTTTGCGATCCGGGGTCTGATGCCCGTTACCGGAGATATATGTGGTGTCCGGATGTATTGCGAAAAATCTTTCACATGTGCAGAGGCCTGACTCGGAGACGATGGTTAGTTGAAAATGCGATGATTCCAGGCCAATTGGGTCGGTTATGAAGATATTGAGTACATAAGTTGATTCATTGACAACTGTTACACTGGATTACCAGTTTTCCCCATTTTTCTATTGCATTCTGTAAACAAACTAACCCGTATACGACCTCTTCGCAACGGCTCGTTCGTGGCCCTACCGCATCGCTCACATGCGTCGACGAAATTTTCCAGCGTCTCGGACTATAAAGTCCGCCACACTCGCACCGTGCCCACGCTTCTGCCCATACCCTTTTCTATTTCTCCATATACCAATTGATAACTTCACACGATGGTCTACTCATCTGTTCTTGGTTTCCCACGTATCGGTGCTCAGAGAGAGCTTAAGAAGACTACCGAGGCCTACTGGTCCGGTAAGACCTCCCAGGAGGAACTCCTCAAGGTTGGTAAGGAGATCAGAGCCAACAACTGGAAGCTCCAGCAGGCTGCTGGTGTTGACATCATCGCCTCTAACGATTTCTCCTTCTACGACCAGGTCCTCGACCTTTCCCTCCTCTTCAACGCCATCCCAGAGCGTTACACCAAGTACGATCTCCAGCCATTGGATGTTCTCTTCGCTATGGGTCGTGGTCTCCAGAGAAAGGCCACTGAGACCGAGAAGGCTGTCGATGTTACCGCCCTCGAGATGGTCAAGTGGTTCGACTCTAACTACCACTACGTCAGACCAACTTTCTCCCACTCCACTGAGTTCAAGTTGAACGGTCAGAAGCCAGTCGATGAGTACCTCGAGGCTAAGGAGCTCGGTATTGAGACCAGACCAGTTCTCGTTGGTCCAGTCTCTTACCTCTACCTCGGTAAGGCTGACAAGGACTCTCTTGACTTGGAGCCAATCTCTCTCCTTGAGAAGTTGATCCCAGTTTACGCTGAGATCTTGAAGAAGCTTGCTGCTGCCGGTGCCAAGGCTGTCCAGATCGACGAGCCAGTCCTCGTTTTGGATCTCCCAGCCAACGTTCAGGCCGCTTTCAAGACCGCTTACGAGTACCTTTCTAAGCAGGACGGTCTCCCAGCTATCACCGTTGCCTCTTACTTCGGTACCGTTGTTCCAAACCTCGAGGCCATCAAGGGTCTCCCAGTTGCTGGCTTCCACATTGACGCTATCAGAGCTCCAGAGCAGCTTGAGGCTGTTGCTGATGCTTTGACCGCTGAGCAGACTTTGTCTGTCGGTGTCATTGACGGTCGTAACATCTGGAAGGCTGACTTTGCCAAGGCCACTGAGATTGTTAACAAGGCCATCGAGAAGCTCGGTAAGGACAGAGTTGTTGTTGCCACTTCCTCTTCTTTGTTGCACACTCCAGTTGACTTGAACAACGAGACCAAGTTGTCCGAGGAGATCAAGGACTTCTTCTCCTTCGCTACCCAGAAGGTTGCTGAGGCTGTTGTTGTCGCCAAGGCTGTCTCTGGTGAGGATGTTTCCGCTGCCCTCGAGGCCAACGCTAAGTCCGTCGCTGCTAGAGCTTCCTCTTCTATCACTAACGACTCTGCCGTCCAGGAGAGAGTTGCCGGTATCACCGATGCTCTCGGTCGTCGTGCTGCTCCATTCACTTCCAGAATCAAGGAGCAGGAGCCAGAGTTCAAGTTGCCATTGTTCCCAACCACCACCATTGGTTCCTTCCCACAGACCAAGGACATCAGAATCAACAGAAACAAGTTCACCAAGGGTACCATCACCAAGGAGGAGTACGAGAAGTTCATTGAGTCTGAGATTGAGAAGGTTGTCAGATTCCAGGAGGAGATTGGCCTTGACGTCTTGGTTCACGGTGAGCCAGAGAGAAACGATATGGTTCAGTACTTCGGTGAGCAGTTGAAGGGTTTCGCCTTCACCCAGAACGGTTGGGTCCAGTCTTACGGTTCCAGATACGTTAGACCACCAATCATCGTTGGTGACGTTTCTAGACCAGCTCCAATGTCCGTTAAGGAGTCCGTTTACGCTCAGTCCATCACTACTAAGCCAATGAAGGGTATGCTTACCGGTCCAGTTACCATTCTCAGATGGTCCTTCCCAAGAGTTGACGCTTCTCAGAAGACCCAGGCTTTGCAGCTTGGTTTGGCTTTGAGAGATGAGGTCAACGACTTGGAGGCTGCTGGTATCAAGGTCATCCAGGTTGATGAGCCAGCTCTCCGTGAGGGTTTGCCATTGAGAGACGGTGAGGAGAGACAGGACTACTACAAGTGGGCCGCTGAGTCTTTCAGAATTGCCACCGCTGGTGTCAAGAACACTACTCAGATCCACTCTCACTTCTGTTACTCTGACTTGGATCCAAACCACATCAAGGCTCTTGATGCTGATGTTGTCTCCATTGAGTTCTCCAAGAAGGATGATCCAAACTACATCCGCGAGTTCTCTGACTATCCAAACCACGCTGGTCTTGGTCTCTTCGACATTCACTCCCCAAGAATCCCATCTAAGGAGGAGTTCATCCAGAAGATCCAGACCATCTTGGAGGTCTACCCAGTTGAGAAGTTCTGGGTTAACCCAGACTGTGGTTTGAAGACCAGAGGTTGGGAGGAGACCAGGGCTTCTTTGACCAACATGGTTGAGGCTGCTAAGTACTTCAGAGAGAAGAACGCTAAGAACTAAGTTCAAAGCGCTTATATTGCCACCCATTAATTCAACATCCATGGGCTTGTGCATTCTCTCAAAGATATTATGACCAACAACAAAAAAAAAAACAAAGTTCACTTCTTTTTTATGACGACGATTGTCTTATGGTAATTGCATTGGGTTTTAGGGATTTCAACATCGGTTTTGACGAATATATATTATTAGTCTACTTATAAATTTGTAGAGATGTAGTGAGATCCGGTTATATGCGTCTTTGAAGGCTGGAACGTATGTGGATTACTCTGCAAGGTGTCGTTCGTTAATCTTTATAAAAGTCTTTCGGGCTTCAGAGTTGTCTATATATATGAAAAAGAGCTACGTGGTGATGTTTTGTTTCATAATATCTTAATATCTATCATGTCATTGATGCAATATCCTCTGAGGGTTTAGTCCGAGATTTCATCGAAGGAGTCGTCATCAGAGTTTTTGTTGTACAGGAAGAACTGAACGAAGATAGTGAAGTCCAATGCCAACGTACCGATCGAGCCAGCCAACCACGAAGACTGGACAGCTAGGTAAGCAGGGTCGATGGAGATGGAAAGGATAGAGATGACGTAAGTCAAGTTACCCAAGCATGCACAGAGGAAGAACAGGAAAGAGATACCTTCACAAGATTTTCTTCTATAGTTGAGCAGAATCTGTGGCATACGAGAACCAAGGTACAATACCGCACTAAGCCATCCAAAGAACTGTGCCATTGCATCCCACTCCAATTCTGGGCCTGTATCTTCTGAGTCCGGGTCGTAAGACAAGTACCAACCAATGATACCAGATAACATGACAAGGAAGATTAATGATGATTCTAATAGTGTCTGAGAGCGTGACTTTTTGTGCTTTCTTACACCAGCTTCAGCATCTGATGTGGATGAGATGGATGTGTAACCTGATTCTTCCTCACCCAAGACATCGTGTCTAATCTCATCAAAGATGTTCTCTGATAATGGGTTGGCTGGGGAAAGATGAACTGGGTCAACCTCGGAACCATCACCGTAGAGGAAGATTTGACCCAGGAGAATGAGATCAGCAACGGTGTAATAGATTGCTAGGATGATCATTGTCGGTAGCACATGTTGGAGAACGGCTCCAAGAACGTTGAATACGTCTCCGGCAAGCCAGAGGACGACAAACAGCAGTGAAAGACCTTCTGAACTCTTTCTTGCGTACTGATGTTGTTGTTGTTAGTAAAAGAAAGACAAAGCACTGAAGGTGTAAGTACGAACATTTTCATAGATCTGTGGCATGAACACGATGATCCAAAATGAGATCGAAATGGAGCTTTTGAAGGTGTGTTAGTTTTGAGTCATTGTGGAAAGCCGTGGGGAAGATGAGCATTTAATGGACGTACCCTGTAATTCCTGAAATCGCTTTGTTGTCAATAACAACGTGTGCAAAATGCTGCATAGTTGAAAGGTCTGACATCTTGAAAGGCACTGAATTAAAGACTATTTAAGAAGCAATCTTTGAGTTTTTTCACCTGCGATGAGTTCGTCTCTCTGTCTCGCCCACAACTTTTTGGTGATCATGCGTCGCGAAGAAAAAAGAAAAAAAAAAAATAAAAGCTGTTCGGCGGACGGAGATTTGCGCAAAACTGCACTAATTTGCTTCGCCAAGTCGCCGTATCGGGTAACTGTCTCAACTTATCGCGCCAAATGCGCACTTTCCACCCCGTCACCGGCCCCCTGAGGTATCGGAAGCTGTCACTTTTGGATACCAAAAGCTTCAGAAACGGATCCAAAATTGTTTTCCATGTATTTCTTATGCTGAAATGAATAGTGCTTTCACTCCTGACAGAAAAAGCGTAAATTCAACTCCTAAAACTGTGTTAATAGCATCTCCCCGGGACCGGTTTCCCGCACTTGTTCCAGGATTCTTTGGCGCAAATTTGAAGAATTCGCGAAAGCTGTTGCCCCGCAAAATTCGGGAGGCATCTTTCAAAAGAACCAAAAATCCGATTCCTCTCGGTGGCACGAATTTACCCCAATTGAGCTTTTGCCAAGATCGTTGAAGATGGGGTTTGATCCACAGATCACTGCTCACAGAGGGTATGTGCTTGCTTTGTGTGGTGCTCTCTGAAGAATTGGTGATGAGTGTGGGCCATACCACGTGCGTCACTATATGTATACTAACAAACTTTCAAAGGTACAAGGCGAAGTACGCTGAGAACACACTCGCAGCTTTCCAAGGGGCTTTGGATGCTGGTGTTGACTGTATTGAGACTGGTACGTGTCTTTGAGATTATTCAGTATCAGCCACAAAACTAACAAACGACAGACGTTCAGACCAGTTCAGATGGAATCTGTGTCGTGAACCATGTAAGCAATTGCCCACATTCCCGCGTTGATCGGATCTTTGACTAACAAACTACAGGACCCTCATACTGGTAGAGTCTATGAGAGACACCTTGTAATCGGTGACACTCCTGTTGCCGAACTTGTCAAACTCAAGCACAAACAAGACGCCACACAAAGAATGTTGACTCTTGTCGAGTTCTTTGACTGGTTCTCAAAAGCCTCGGATACGTTCAAGGTGATGTTGGACATCAAGACCACGAATGATGTCACTGTGCTCGTCAAAATTGTTCGTTGTATGCTGGATGTCAACCCAGATCTGGAGTTTTGGAAGAAGAGAGTTATTTTTGGCTTGTGGTCTTTGAATTTCTATCAGTTTGGTGTTTTGACAGGCATTCTTAGCGGATTCCAGATCATCAACATCACAATCTCCCCAACAATTGCAAAAGCTTTCCTGGAATACTCTCAAACACTTCCACAACAGTATAAGCTAAAAGCTGTCTCTTTCCTCACACTTGCCACTGAAGCACCGGAATTCCAGACAATCCGCAAGGACTTGATGATACCACAAGGTGTTGAGCTATATCTGTGGACATTGAACTCGCAGGAAGACTTCGACCAGGGCTATCTTCTGGACTGTAAGAGCTTTATCACAGATAGGGTCATCGAAGCCACTGCTGCAGTGAGGGAATTCAAGGCCGGTAAGAAGCCAAGTTACCAGCCACCATCTCTGTTCTCTGTTGCTTATATCAAGTCCTGCTTTAGATTCAGATTATTCCGCATATTTGAGTGGATTGTTCTTAGTGGGCTTCTCAAGTATAGACCAGCCCAAACCGTTTTTGTTTTCTTGATTAGATTCATTGCCAAGGGTCAGAAGTAAGAGTCATACACATCTCTTGCACGCACAGTCTTGGTTGTGGATGTTGAGAAAAAAACTTCTACAACGCTATATCTAACTTTTACACGTCGGCTGTTTTCCTGTTCACAAGAACTCCGAGTACTACTTTTCCTGAAGTGGACTGTAGAAGACATAATCGGCTCTTCCGGATCACCTGATTGACCTTTACCAAATATGAGTATTAATTACGGGCACCGAATATTGATTTTTCGCTTCAACTCTTCTTATCAGCTAGTTCAATGTTACATACTATCATAATTATGGTGCCTGTTAGTTTGATGAGGTCTTGAAAGCGGGGAATCTGCTGGTATGCTTTGATAATATTCAATATATAGCTGTCAACTACTGTCTGTACTGGACGTTTCCTAAGTGCCATATCAATGTGGTCTCTAGCTCTGATCTCATGCTATGATGATGAGATCTGATCCACTCACCAGCCCCTTTGTTTTTTTCACAGCATGTTGTTGATTCATTCTGTCAATTGTAAGAAACATCCACAGCTTACTCACCCTACCCCTTTTAATCAAGGCCCCGCCACCTGTCAAAATAGGGCTATCGTGAGCCTCAAAACATCACTAAAGCAGCTGTACGCAGTGATGTCTTTACGATCCCTGCGGGTGATCGCCTTAGCAACGGTTATACCGTGTTGCGCGAACCGTCCTGTTTTTAATCAGATATGCAAGGAGGATTCGCGGTGGGTTCTCTTCAATATTCGAAATTCGAACTTCAATCTCCTGGTCGCTGATCGTCACAAGACTCATCCCTTGCAGATTTGGAATACAGTATTCATACTGGGGTGATGGTGGTATGTTAGCTTTTAAAAGATCGTGTGACATCGGTGTGTTGTGCCGCTTAAGTCCTAGCGAAACGAAAGCTATAGCGATATCTATTGAGTATTGGCAGCTTTTTGGTCGAGCTGATGTCTGAGATGGATTGCTCATGGATCTATAATCTAAACTTTCCAGACAATTCTTCTGACTTCAGCCTGATAATAACGCCCATAAACGTTTTCAGAGTACAATTCCAGGTATACTTTACCTCTAGACTCGGTTTTACTGAACGCGCTGCCCATCATCCATACAGCAGCTCTAATGCCCCTAGTGCTTGGTATGATATAAGTTTTACTATGGTCAGGACACAGGCTCACAACTAACATCGACAAGGGTCACTGTGCTTACTGCTCAAATTGCTGGAAACTATGACGCTGCTGCAGCTTAAATAAAATATTGGTCTAGAATGCGCAACACTCACCATCTACGGCATCCCGTGACTGAAAGCAGATCGAAGGAGGTGTTTTAACGTAGTATGGACTCTTCACAGTGCGTCACATTAACTTGTAGGTATACATGTTGTAACTTGATACAAAAAGTTCAAAAATTCGCACAAGATCTTTGTCTTCGTAGTTGGTGTGGTCACCCACGCCGTCCAGCCTAATTCCCCAAACAGATCAGTACCAGCCTTAAAGAAGCAGCCACAGTACAGCACACAGAGGTGGTCTTCTCAATATTATTATTCTGACGAAGTATTATAAATATTGATTGATTCGTGTTCACGTCAGATAACGATTACCAAATGCACATATATAGTTAGTCCAAGATCTGGTCCGCATCAAACTTAATCTTGGGATGAAAGCTTACATCACCTAGACGTTGATATCTTAATTCTGGGAAACGAACACCATGTGTCTTCCCCACACAAGATCATATGGCCTTAGCTTGACAAGTAAATGTCGAAATAATTATAATCCACGTAAACCAATATAATGATATCAGCTTTGGATATGTGACCTTCATCACAAGATGGGTCAGTCCGGTTGCTCTGTCAGACACTTTGTGACGATTTTTGCAAGGTCCAGTCTTGCTCAGGATCATAGACAAGTCACAATAGAGCAGTCTCACGCTTCGATGCTAACTGCACATAATCTAGTTTATCTGGAACAACTGCACCTCAGGAACTGCCTGTCATCTAGTGGGAACACCTCCGTAGAAGCCCAGTGGGTAGTTTTACGTCGTGCTGTGTGCTTTTCGGGCAGTCCCGCAATTCCGCACCGTTGGGCAAGCACGACTTGCACACTTCTCATGTCAGGAGCTGCAGGTGTACCCAAAAGTGGGTCAAGGAGACCCACCTATTACTCCCCAAAGCGGAGCAGTTTTTATCGGATTCACCAATTGCGGCCGGAGTTCGCAGGTAACACTTGCATTTTTACACAGAGATGGTGACGCACCTGTTGCAGGTGATGGCCAGTTCGCGGGACCGTATGGAGTTTGCTGCTTGGGAGTGAGCCAATGGCTGGTACGTCCTTCTGTTGGGTCAATGAGATATCACTTTGCACTTGCAAAACTATCCGTCCAGATTTGGGGCTACAAGTATCTAATGTACTCTGCTGGCAGGGGGGGGGGGGGGCATCAACACAGATTAGCTTTGATGGCGTGGCTTGGAAGCTTCGTAAAATTCTCTACAGCTTGCCCTAAGAAATGTGTGCCTGTGTAAAAACTAATCCTGCAAGCGGTGTCTGACAAGTGAGACCCACAAACAAACAGCAGGGATGCCACTCTCCTGAAAACAGTTGTTGTTCCGTTATTCCCTTTTTGTTCACGGTCTCTCCCTTTGTGTGAGCTGCAAGGTGATGTACCGACATGCACATAGATCTGTCCACTTTCCGATTGCGCGAGCGCGCATAACGCAAGCACCTAGGAAACCCCAGCTTTCTAAGAGTTTGTACGAAGACTTGACAGGGCCCAGAAGCCTCAGAACTAGCGGAGTTACCACTCTAGCGCAAGTAGTACCACTCTTGTTTCCATTGCATGCTGTGGCTGGTTAGGGAACACGCAATTAACGCGCATAATTAACCCCCTCGTTATATAAGGTGTCTGTCACCCGCGTATATCTTTCAATGTAGACAATTTCTTGTAATACTTCATCGAACACAATCAATACTATGCGGCTCCGTCAGCTCTCACCATGGGCACTATTTGTCCTTATGGGGTCAGCGGCTGCACAGTACTCGAATTCCTCGTCAGCGTCTACGTCGGCTTCTACGTCGTCCGCTTCGTCGTACTTATCGTCTAAGTCCCTTGTATCAACCTCGAGTAATAGTATTTACTCTCAAGACACAACATCCAGTTCATCTTCATCCCTCTCTGAAGCTTCTTCCTTCTTGTACTTCCCGTCTTCCACTATTGCCAGTGATGAGACCGCCACCTCGACGTACTCCTTTGAGTCCTCGGCCTCCTCCGCTCTTTTCACATTCGATGGTGGTCTTTCAGATGACGGAGTCCCACAATGGATTCTGACAGTTCCGGGTTCATCTTTCGGTACTTGGACCTCAGTTGACGTGACATTCAATAGAGATACAGACTCGAATGGTTTCATTTTCACAAAAGCTATTGTCTCTGTTGATGGTGTTGATGTCACAGACGAGGCAGTTGTCTCTATCACTGACAGTACTGTCACGGTCGATGTCAACTTCTCAATTTCTGAGAGCTCCACTTTGACCATCGAAATTGATGGCGAGGTTCTATCTGGTACCTCCTGGGGTGTCCACGGTGAGCTGGTTGTTACCACTCCAGATGACTCCACCAAGAAACTCTTGAAGAGAGGGGTTTACGTCTACACTTTTGAGACTGAGGTTCAAGACGATGGCACTTATGCATCATCATGGGCTGCAGAGTCCTCCGCGGAAAGTGCCAGTGAAGCTGCATCAGAGCAGTCCACTGCATCTGCTACTGGGTCTGTGTCCGCTGGTGAATCAGCTTCTGAGAATGCTTCGGGATCCACTTCTGAGGCCGAATCAGCATCTTCCATTGCTTCAGAGGGAGCTTCGTCGGTCGCTTCCGAGGAGACTTCTGCTACGTCTGCGATTGCGTCATCTACTGGTTCTGAAGCTGCTTCCTCCATTGGTTCCGAAGAGAATTCTGGATCTTCCCAAGCTTCCGCTTCGGTGGTTTCTTCTGAAGCTGCATCTGATAGTGCTTCTGAAGGTTCCGAGACCGCATCTTCTGTGGCCTCAGCCGAGACATCTGCCTCAGAGTCAGTGCCATCCACAGAGTCAGAAGGAACATCAGCTTCCTCCCTTTCTTCTGGAGAGACATCTGCTTTGGAGACTGCCTCCTCCCTCAGCTCAGAACAGGCTTCTGAGTCTTCGACAGGATCATCTTCCGCTCCATCCGAAGAGGCTTCAGCTTCTTCTGAGACTGTTTCTTCCATTGCTTCCTCTGCCTCTTCGACTGCTTCTGAATCTCAATCTGGCTCATCCGAGATCTCTTCAGCTGCTGGTTCAGAAGCTTCAGCATCGTCCCTTGGATCCAGCTCTTCTGAAACATCTTCTGCTGGTTCCTCAGTACCATCTGGAGAGACATCAGCAGCCTCGGTTATCAGTGGCGAGTCATCGGCTTCAGAGTCTTCATCCTCAGTTGCATCTTATAGCGCTTCATCCATTGCTTCAGAAGCTTCTTCGGTCGCTTCATCTATCGTGTCTCAAGAGTCCACATCTTTGTCTACTGAGTCTATTGCTTCGTCTGCTGAAACCACCGCTGCATCTACAGAGTCTTCTTCTGTTGAGACTTCCCTTGCTTCTGAGACCTCCTCTGCTTCATCTGCATCGGTCGCCTCCTCTGTCGCTTCTGGTACTGAGACTTCTTCATCAGAGACTTCTTCTGCTGTTTCTTCCATTCCTTCTGAGGAAGCGTCAGCGTCATCCGAAGCTTCTCTTACTGTTTCGTCCGGTACTTCAGAGTCTTCAGCTGCTTCCTCATCTTCTGAGCTCTCGGAGACTTCTGCTTCCGTTGAGACTTCTGAGACTTCTGCAGTCTCTGCTTCGTCATTTGGTTCTTCAGCTGCCACGGGTTCTTCAGCCAGTGAGAGCTCTTCCGCTCTTGAAGGTACATCCTCCTCCGTTGAGGGCTCTTCTGGTCTGTCTTCAACACCATATTCTGAAGCTTCATCTGCTTCTACAGAGATCTCTACAAGTGAATTGACATCCGCCTCATTGTCAACGGTCTCTTCTTCCGAAGGTTCTACGATTCCACCGGAGTCCTCAAGCCTTGAAGCATTTTCGTCTTCGAGCGTTGGATCATTCGCTTCTTCATCTACTGAATTACCTACATCAAGTTCTGAAGTTTCTTTCCTTACCTCATCAAGCATCGAGGCTTCTGCTTCTTCGGGAACTGAGGAGTCTTCCAATGCCGAAGCATCATCTAGTTCTGCAACATCTTCAGCCACAGAAGGATCAACAGCTAGTACCGCAGTCTCTGAGTCAGAGTCTTCTGCCACTGCTGTCTCGACATACAGCTCTTCCGAGAGTTCAACAATTCCAGAAGAGTCTTCTGGAACTGAGGCATCATTGTCTTCTTCTGTTGCAACATCTTCTGCCACTGAGACATATTCTTCTAGTCTTACAGAACCAGGGTCTGAGGCTTCTTCAGCTACCTCTATTGAGTCATCTGCAAGTGAGTCCACAGAAGCATCCTCGGGTGCTTCTTCAGTTGAAGCTTCTTCGTCTTCTTCTTATGGTGCTACGTCCTCAGTGTACGAATCTTCTTCTGTCTTGTCCACGGCTGAATCTTCCGGTGCTTCTATCGCTACTTCCACAGAAAGCTCTGGTACAGAATCATCTGAATCTTCTACAGAGTCAACATCGGCTTCGGTGTCATCCTTTGCATCCACAGCTGAGTCTTCTGCTTCAGAGGCCTCTTCGGGTACAGAAAGTGTGGTCCCTTCCACTGAGGAAGGTTCTTCTGAATCTTCTACCGCTTCGACTACATCTGCTTCCGAAAGCTCATCGAGTGTCTCAACATCTTCCTCATCAGAGTCTTCCACCTCTTCTTCTAGTTCTGAACCTGCTCTTGATGGTTTCTACAATGGTGGATCACCATACTGGCTCCTCTCCGTTCCAGGTACTCTTGGTCCATGGACAACCATCTCAGCATCTTTCTCTAAAGGCGCTGGTGACTTCTCCTTCACCACTTACAAGGTTCTTGAAGGTAACACAGATGTCTCTTCTTCTGCTGAAATTGTTGCTTCGGGTGATTCTGTCTCTGTTGTCTTCGAGGACGCTATTGCCACTTCCGAGGTGTTCTACATCCAAGTTAATGCTGAGATGAGCGGTCACTCGATCACGTCCGATGTTTTGCTTGAGATCACTACACCAAGTGGTAAAAGACTTATCAAGAGAGCAACGACTACTTCAACTTATTCTCTGTCTAACACGATTACTGCAGATGCTACGTCTTCTTCCTCCTCCGCTTCTTCATCTGAATCCTCCACAGTTGTCTCATCCAGTGCTGTTTCATCCAGTGCATCCTCCGCTTCATCGGTTGTTGTTACCACCACTGAAGAAACCAGTACTGAAACTAGTACTGAGACTACTACCACTGGATCCACTACCGAAACCAGTACGGAGACTGCCACCTCTGGCTCAACTACACAAGCTTCTACTTCAGAATCCACTACGGAAACTACTGCTGAGGATACAGCTACCGGTACCACCACCACCACTACTGGAGAAGAGACAACTTCTGCTGAGGCCACCACATCGGAGTCATTGACTGTTGTAACTTCAACTGCTACTGAGTCTACTGCTTCCAATACTGTTGTCACCATTACAACGTGTTCACATGGAGCTTGCTCTTTCACCACAGTGACCACTGATGTTACTGCTCTTTCTACCCTAGAGTCTGAATCATCCGGTCTTGTCACTTCCACTGAGACGGAGGCTTCACAGTCTAGCACTGTTGTCACTGTTACTACCTGCTCTCATGGTGCTTGTTCATTTGCCACTGTTACCACTGGTGTTACTGTTATTACCACTACCGAGTCTGATGTGGTCACTGAGTACACTACGTACTGTCCTCTCACAGCTACTGAGACCAGTGCAGCTGAAGCTACTGAGACTGAGACAGGTGCTACTACTGATGTTACTACTGGTGCGCCACTTTCTACTTCTACAGATGCCATTACAGCTGTGTCAACTACTGTTGTCACCGTTACCTCCTGTGCTGAGGATAAGTGTGTTGAAGTTCCTGTCACCACTGGTGTCGCTGTGGTCACTGTGACCTCAGATGATGTTGTTACAGAGTACACCACATACTGTCCTTTGACTGATTCTACTACTTCTACTGCTGCTGCAACGGAAACTGATACAGTGGTTTCTCCATCAACCACTGTCGTAACAGTGACCTCGTGTTTCGAGAATAAGTGTGCTGAGGTTCCAGTCACTACTGGTGTTGAAGTTGTTACTGTCACCTTACACGGTGTTGTTACGGAATTGACGACTTACTGTCCTTTGACTGATACCACCACTGCTGCTGCTGCCGTTACAGAGACAGAGACGCTTGTGGCCGAGTCTACGACTGTTGTTACCGTGACTTCATGCTTCCAGAACAAGTGTGCTAAGATTCCGGTTACTACTGGTGTTGCTGTTGTTACTAAAACTTCTGAGGGTGTTGAGACTGTCTACACAACATACTGTCCTTTGTCTACCGCTGCTGCTGAAGCCACCGAAGCTGCTACTGCTGCTACCACCACAGAAACTGGAACAGGTGTTACTACAGAGGCTAGTGTTTCTGTTGTGACAGTAACAGTTACTCCAGGTGAGAGCACTGCTGTTGGCACGGCTACTACGAATACAAAAGCTACAGGAACTGCCGCTAAGGAGGCCACTGCTACAACTGAGACCACCGGCGCTGAGACTAGTGCTACTGAGACCAAAGCTGCTTCCACGGTTACTGTCACAGCTGGTGCTGAGTCTACTGAGGCAACTACCACAGCCACTAGCTCTTCTAAGGCTACCACTGCTGAAGATAGTGCTACTCTTACAACGGAGACTATTACCACTACTGAAGCTTCTACTTCACTTGGAAGCTCCATTTCAACTTCAAGTGAAAGTTCACTTACAAGTTCTACCGCAGAGAGCGCTGATGTTACTACTGTCACTGAGACAGTTGAGTCTAGTTCTGCTGTGTCATCTTCTTCTACCGCCTCTTCCAGTGAAACTTCAACGGTTACCGCCACAACACAGTCCACATCTATTTCCAGCTCAGCTTCGACTGGAACCACAGTTTCTGTTATCACAGGTGGTGCTAACTCTGTGAAGGGCTCTTCCGTCTTCGGATTGTTGGTGATTCTCTTCTTGCTCTGATTATACGATTCTTTATGCCCTTTATTTACCCGGTCTTTTGTTTTTCTTTTATCTTCTCTGCATCATCTTATACCCAGCACAAAAATACCTTTGTTTCCACGTATGCTATACGTCCAGCATACAATGGCATTTATTGGCCAACTTCATGCATTGTGTCTTCCCAATGTTGTACTAATAACTTTTTCCCCCCGTCCACCACTCACTTGACCCTTTCGCTTCCCATCTGGCATCATCATCGCCTTCTGTCTTCCGTTGTGTAATGATGCTGACCAAAACACCCTTCTTCTACGAGCCATGATGTATATTTAACTATTGTAATACCCCCCTTTGTTCCCTTGAATGGAAAGTTTCGACAGTAAAATGACATATCTGTAGAAGATAGAATATTCATCCGGGATAGGGCTAGACAAGCAGTTATTTGCTAATTACACGGCTGAGAGATGAACAGGAGACCAGCCTGTGAAATGTGATATGTCATCACTGACGATTGCGCTTGCCCGTTTGACTGTGTGGGTTCAATGTATTCCAACAAAGGGAGGATCAAATCGATATGAGACCTAGCTACAAAGATAGACAACATCTCCAGACCTGACCATTAAGGCGTTACTCAAACATTCTTATTGTTCGCAAAGCAATTTTTTGCGGAGGTGGGTCCCCTCGTGTGTACGCCCGGGGCGTAACTTCACGATTTCGTCACTATGTGTGATGATGGAAGTGAAAGCACAGATCCGTCGATCAAACATAGCAATTAACTATGTAGATAGATCTTTTTCATCTCTCTGATTACAAACAATACAAAGTCTTATTATGATCTTTCTAGACAAAGTGTGCTTTATAATAGCTCAATGTACGCAACGGCCTCCCTGATTAAGTAGGGCCAGACCGCATCTTGCTTACCCAATGCACAACTGTGACCCGTGCGGACAACCAAAACGGGACACGATCGATGATATCATCGGTTATTGGTGTATTTGAGTAACGAAATGTGACTTGTAGAAACACTTATATAAATGGAGTTATCTCTGCCTTCGACGTTGCTCTCCAGCTCTGCAGCTCTGCCAGCTGGGTAACCACTCGCGCTTCTGACAGAAAACGTCTTTGGGCCAGAAAACGTCTGCTTCTAATATAAATATGTCTACCGCAACTACCACTTTTCCTCAAGAATCTTACTTCACCAAACTCTTCAACTCACTGACAACTCGCTATTCACTGATGACTGCGCGCGTTCGGATCATGAAGGAGATGCGCACGCTCCAAGCCGACACCTCATCTCTTCCAGACATTGAACTGATACTCAGTGATAACTTACATGAATTCCACGCAGACATCACCGTGAAGGGGAATCCCCTGTATGGTGATCAGCCATACAGACTCAAGGTGATGTTGCCAGAAGACTACCCGTTCGTGGCACCTGTGTGTTATTTTGAGAAGACAGAGCAAACGGATATCCCTATACACCCGCATATCTACTCGAATGGTCATATTTGCTTGGACCTATTGGGTCCTGGTTGGACACCTATTCACACAATCGAAAGCCTGTTGTTGTCATTGCAAAGCTTCTTAGTGTCCAATACGAGAAACGAACGACCACCAGATAACGACGCCTATGTGAGCCATGCCCCAAAGAACCCAAAGAAGACCACTTTCGTCTATCATGACGATGAGGTATGAATCTTTATTGTCTACTATTACTTATGTCTGTTACGTTCCCAATGTCAATATATTACTTCAAATAACATACACGTTGTAGTCCAACCCACTCTTTTTCAAGACTTGTTCGGTATCTTCCCAAGGTACTCTGAAGATACCAGCGTTAATTTTGGGCAAATCCACGACCCAATGACCCTCAGTTTTTCTTATTTGTAAGATTTGTTCATCTTCACTATTCTTCAATTGTCTTTCCAAGTCCAATAAAGCACTTTGTGTGTTCTTGACAATCTGTTTTGGAGCATCTGCAGAACCACCTCCTCCAACACTGGTGAATAGACAAGCTATAAAATAAGGCTCTTCCCCGTCATTACCCGGTTCTTCTCTCTCGGTCTTTATCAAAAACGTCGTACCAATCAACTCTTCACTTGAATGAGCAGCACAGTGCTGTTCATAAGTCGACTCTGCCTGTGGGAAACGCAGTGCTATCTGATATGCGATGCCTCCACCCCATATCCCGTGTGTGTTACAAGCGTGTGCGATGATTGCCGGGTGTGGGGCTTTCAAAAGATTCCCTCTGATGTAATTGAGTGCTCCCATTTGTCTTGTTTGTTGTTATTGTTTGTTTGTGTGTGTGTCTACATGTTAGTGGTGTTATGTCTTTTTTTTTATTCTCCGGCTCTCTCGGTCCGAGCGATTGTTTACAATAGCAAACATAGAATTTTATAAAGCCTCAAGTTCAAGACTTTCCTTAATGACACCGATGCTGGCACTGCATTGGATCTTCTCATTACCACCTTTAGAGATGGCATACTCGATTTCTCCGAGACCTTTAAGAATCGAGGCCCTCGTCGAAGTCTTCAATTCGTACTGATCCAGAATCTCTGCAAATCCTTGAAGCAAATCAATGAGTGCCAATCCTTTAAGTTGTTTGATTTTCTGTAGTGTGGCCACTGCTGTACTCCAATCGTCTTTCAAGATTGAATCCAAAATCGTTTCAATGTCCTTTGGATGTGGTGCACCAACGCTTTCATAGATCATCTCTTCGGTAATTTCACCATCCGTGGCAGCTTTACAAGCTTGTAAGACGTTCAATGCCCTTCTCATATCACCTTTGGAGAGCTTAAGTAATGCCCTTTGTGCGTCATCTGCGATTTGTAGATGCTCTTTGATGATGACTTTCTGGATGTTATCCTTGATGGAATCTTCACTCAATGGGGAAAATCTGAATCTGGTACAACGTGATAACAATGCAGGATTGAGCTTATGTGCATAATTGGCCAATATGCAAAATCTTGTGTTCTTGGTGTATTTTTCAATGATTCTTCTCAATGCATTCTGAGCGACATTCGTCATCGCATCGGCTTCATCCAAGATGATCAATTTGAAACCTTTGGAGAAGATTTGCATCGTTGATGCAAAATCTTTGATTTGGTTTCGCACAACGTCAATACCACGATCATCAGATGCGTTTAATTCCAATACCATGTTCTTATAATTGGGTCCGTAGATCTCTCTGGCAAGTGCGACGATGGTCGAGGTTTTACCCGTTCCAGGTGGTCCATAGAATAACAGATGTGGGAGACGACCCTCGTGCACAAACTTACGCACTGTGTCAACAACTTCTGGTTGTCCATAAACATCGTCAAGTGTAGTTGGACGGAACTTCTCCACCCTATCATTATGTGTTAGTTTCGTTATATGAATAGATTGTGCCGTACACACAACACTTACCATGGGAGATTCTCAGATGTACGTTCTCTAGCCATTATAACAAGCCTTCTTGACTCCACTATTGATTGACTTCTCCCTTGACATTAAGTCAATTGGTAACTGTTTAAAACGCGCGACGCGTTCCCAAACGCGAAATCATCCGTTCTAAAATATACGCGTATGTGAGCGTAAACAACAGCACTAACAATCTCCAAGCTGTGTGCGCGCATCACCAAGTAAACAAACCAAGATGAGGGGCGTGTTTTGGTTTCCCAGTTGTACTCTTTTTTCTCTGATTTAGAAGAAACCAAGCGGGCGGTTACTTATAAAGCCACGTATTTTTGCATTATCAAAACGATCCACAGCTGGTGTAAAAAGTAAAGATTTTAACCGCCCATCAGAAAGATCAATTGCAGAGACGATGGTCAGGAACAATCTCAAGTCACATTTGACGTGGTTGGAGAGTTCAAATGCCCATGTCCCTTCAAAAGTATCATTCCATAACTTCCCAGTACCGTTGAAGAATATCACAAATGTGCCTTCACGTCCTGCTAAAGCCGTTGACGTTCTACCATCATCACGACCTTTAGAAGTGCCCAGCAGGCCCACAGAGACACAGAGTAACGCTTCTACGGTCAACATCAGTGCTCTTGTCGGAAGCGTTGACAAGACACCACGATCCTCGGCTTTAAGATCCAAGAAGAGGGAATCAGGTAATCTGAGATCATCGGCGGGAACACCAACTAACTCATCACAGTCGCCAGACCCACCAAACTATAGAGTCGACCGTACACCAGCGGCTCCGGTGATTGATCTCACATTTGATGACTCTGAGAAGCAGATCTCAAAGAAGAGAACTACAAATGTTCTTGTCTCAACATCATCCACTAAGAAGGCTAAAACAACACTTGATAAGAACAGACGCAAGGGCACAAATGGTACAGCCAATGGTGTATTCGATGACGATCTTAATGACTCCGATGCAGATGAATCTGAGTTGAACGAAGTCTTCAATCAGTACGATTTCAACAAAAGAACATCCTCGAATCTTGTCCCTGTCTCTACACCGGCTTCCCGAACAACATCAACCACAGCAAAACTTGCTGCTCCTTCATCAAAACAATATACTGGTCCTGATGTTGTGGCTCTTCAAAAGAGATACATTGATGTCTGTGAACGGAGAATTGCACTCTTGGTCGAACGTGTCTCCATTGAGACTTCCACTGCACTGTCTGAAGATGCCAAGAGACAAAAAAGAGTTGAGCTGGGAAATCGTCTTTCTACAATTGAAGCTAGTCAAGCCGCTTTGAAGAAACATCTTGATGCCACTATCGCTTCCTCGTCAACGGTACCTGAGACTATCCGGTCTACAGCCGATACAACAGTGCGTATGGAGACTACAAGAGAAGACGCTAGTGTGAGAGTGCAAGTACCAGACTCTTCGAGAATACTGGAACCAACACCAATTAGAAAATCAACGCAAGATCAATCGAGAAACAACTCAACACATGATATCACTTTGGAAGATGTTGAGATGGTTGATGAAGAACCAGAATCGGTACAACCACAAGACAGACCAATCCAGAGACAACTTCGGGAGAGACAAATGTTGGATATGCTTCCACCACCTCCAGAACCAGAAATTGATGATCAATTTGAAGTGGAAGAGGAGGAAGATGATTTCGACAACGGTATCCACACTATGGATGGACTACTCACCTCGGATCCGGAAGATTCACAAGCTATCCGTGAAGAACTTGGTGATTTCATTGTGGATGAAGAAATGTCTGATGATGACGATGATTTTGTCGATGCTTCCGAGGCTCCAATTCCTGATGATGATGAACAGTCTAGTGATGATGAAGAGCCAGTCAAAGTTTCCCAAAGTGAAGTTCAGAACTTGAAGAACCTAAGTGATATGTCCGATGAAGATGTCATTCAACAGGATGACTACGACCAACATCGTGGGTTCCAATCTTCCAGTGATGAAGATGAAGTTGAAAATACGGCTTCAGGACGTGTACCCCACCACTTGGATGACCTTGATGATGATGTTGAGGTTGTTAATCTCGAAGATGAAGATGAAGGATTTGATGATGAGAGAGAAGTTGGTGCTACTCAAGCTGAAGCTATTGAAATTTTAAGTGATAGTGACTTTGATGACTTTGATATTCCTGTCCCTGTTCAAAAGCAAGTTGCTACTCCATCTGACTCACGTTCACCGACACCACCACAACATAATGACATCCCTAGTTCGCCACTGAGAGGTAATGAAGAATCACAGTTCCCAGATACCGAACTTGATGAGCTATTAGCAAGACCGCGGGAGATGCATCCTTGGTCTACGGAGGTGTTTGGTAAATTGAGGGAAGTGTTCAAGTTGAACAATTTCAGACCGAACCAATTGGAAGCTGTTAATGCAACGCTCGCTGGTCAAGATGTCTTTGTTTTGATGCCAACTGGTGGTGGTAAATCCTTATGTTACCAGCTCCCCGCTGTGGTTACCTCTGGTAGGACTAGTGGTGTTACTATTGTGATCTCACCGTTGATTTCCTTGATGCAAGACCAAGTTGAACATTTATGGCAGAAGAATATCAGAGCTGGTATGGTGAGTAGCAAAGGTTCAGCTGAAGAGAGAAAGACAACTTTCAACTTGTTTGTTAATGGCCTGCTAGACTTGGTCTACCTATCCCCAGAAATGATCAGTGCTTCTAAACAGGCCCAGAATGCTATTGCTAGGCTCTATAGAGACAAGAAGTTGGCGAGAATTGTTGTTGATGAGGCTCATTGTGTGAGTAGTTGGGGTCATGATTTCAGACCAGATTATACTGCACTTTCATTTTTTAAAGAGACATATCCAGATATTCCATTGATGGCTTTGACTGCAACAGCTAATGACCAAGTCAGAATGGACATCATTCATAATCTCAGATTGAAGAATCCTGTGTTTTTAAGACAGAGCTTTAACAGAACTAATTTGTTCTACGAAGTTTTACCGAAGAAGGACTGCATGAGAGATATTGAGCGCAACATCAAGGGTAAATGGAGAAATCAAACTGGTATCATCTATTGTCACTCTAAGAACTCATGTGAGAAAACCTCGGAACTCTTACATAAAGCAGGTGTCAGGGCTGCTTACTACCACGCTGGTATGGATCCCGATGACAGATTGACTATTCAGAAAAAATGGCAATCTGGTGAGATCAAAGTGATATGTGCCACTATTGCATTCGGTATGGGTATTGATAAGCCTGATGTTCGTTATGTGATCCATTTGACTATTCCGAGAACTTTGGAAGGCTATTATCAGGAAACTGGTAGAGCTGGTAGAGATGGTAAAGATTCTTGGTGTACACTCTATTATAGTATTGCTGATGCCATGCTTTTGCAAAAGATGATCTCTAAAGATAAAGAATTGGATCGTGCTGGTAAGGAGAAACATCAGGACAAGTTGAGGAAAGTCACTGAGTACTGTGATAATGTTACTGATTGTCGTCGTGAGCAGGTTCTCAGATACTTCAGTGAGAAGTTCGACAAGAAAGATTGTGGCAAGCAATGTGATAACTGTCGCAAGAGTGGAACATCATCTATGGTGAAGAAAGATGTTACTGATTACGCTGTTAAGTTCACCAATTTGGTACAAAATTTGGAGAAGGACAAAATCACTCTGTCTTATTGCAAGGATGTATTCAGGGGATCTAAGAGTTCAAAGATTGTGAATGCTGGTCATGATCAATCTGAATTCCATGGTGCTGGTAAGGATTTGGATCGTAACGCATTGGACAGAATTGCTTATCAGTTGATCAATGAGAAGATTTTGGATGAGTATCATGTGATGAATGGTGCTGGGTTTTCTTCAAGTTACGTCAAGCTTGGTTCACGTTGTAACGTTTTGTTACGGAGTCAGAAAAAAATTGAGATGTACTTCCCAACTGTTGCACCATCGCTTGCTCCTACGAATCAGAGCAACAGTGCTGGTAGTTCAAGACGCCAGACAACAGAGGCCACCAACAGAGTCTTAACTGGTAACCAATTTGATGAATTTCGGTTGCCATCTACTCCAAAGATTATATCTGCACGCACACACTTTGATCGTACATCATCTGGTATACCAGTTCCACCACTGACTCCATCTCGTGCTGCACCACCTGCTCCATCACGAATCACACTTTCGGAAACCCGTTTCTCCAGCGAGGAGAACAAAGCCAAGTTCATTGAGGCACATAACCGTCTTAAAGATCGACAAGGTGAAGTTATGAATCGTCTGCAATTCAAGAAAAGTTCATCTGTTTGTTCAGCAGAGACATTGAAAGATATGGCCTTGAAACTCCCACAGACAGATTCGGAATATAGGAAATTGAAAGGGTTGGATTCTGCACAGGCTTCATACTTCCAACATTTTGCTCCATTGTTACAACAGTTGAAAAGAGAATTTGATGGTGGTTCCACTGGTTATACATCGAAGTATTGGGGTAAGACACAACAAGATGAGAACAAGGCAATCATTGATGCTATCAGAGCGTCACAAGCTTCTCAAGGTTCCAAATCGCAAAGATCACAATCGAGTCGTAGAGGTGGTTTCAAGAAACGTAATGGTTTCAAAAAGGGAGGTCGTGGAGGTAAAAATGCTTCAACTCAGAGGAAGCATAAGGCTATGCCCATGTGATTAATGACAATATTACAATTATTTAATGCCCAATATGATTATTAATTAGTTCTATTCATCCAGATCGTAAACATATGCATAAGTCGTAATAAAATTAAGCGAGATGCTTCTCCAGTAATGACTGCGCAGCAGTATAACTAAAGCCTTTGAACAATTCATCATCAAATGTCTGTATTTTCGATGCCACTGGGATTGAAATCCCAGATGTCTCCAATTCTGAATCTTCACCAATGATCTCCATTGTACCGTGACTTCTATGTGGTCTCTCATTGGTTTTCTTCTTATGGATTTTGGCCATGAGTTCATCTTGAACGGAATCGATATCAAAGTTCTCTGCGAGTTCCAAGTTTGTAATCACCGGTACAATTGGTGGTTTGTTTGATCTTAGATCTTGCCAATTGATCGTTCTAAAGAATCTTTCATTTTGGAATTGTTTGAATTTTGCATCAACGTCATATCTTTTATTTGGATTCTTGTTCAACAATCTTCTCAACAGAGTCAATGCATCTTGTGTCAAGAACAATCCATCAAACTTGACATTCTTCTTCATAATCTTATTTTGAATTTCTTTAGTGTTATTACCTTTGAAAGGCGTTGAACCTGTGAGTAAATCATACATCATACAACCAAATGACCACCAATCGGCACCATATGAGTATTCTTCACCTTTTAAAACCTCTGGTGCAGCAAACTCTGGTGTTCCGAGGATGGTGTGACATTTTTCATCTGTGGAACTAAGACCAAAATCTGTGAGTATTATATGTCCTTCTGGATTAAGCATACAATTCTCTGGTTTCAAATCACGATAAACGATACCAACTGAATGGAGATGATTTAATGCATCTGCAATTTGGGACAGATAGAATGCAGCCTCGGGTTCAGAAAGGACTCTACCTGGTCTTTGTGAAAGGTAATGGAATAATTCTCCACCTGCGATGTACTCGAGGATGAAGTTGACATCCTCGTTATCATGGAAAGTGTATAGAAGTTTAACGATGGATGGATGTGAGATTTTAGCGAGGATGTCCCTTTCATTTCTTGAGTTCTTAAGAGTTTTCTGTGACACGGAGATTTTGGCCTTTTTAATAGTCTTCTTAGCGAATAGTTTGTTTGTATGAATGTCCTTCACTAGATGAACTTGACCATATGAACCTATACCGATGAGTTTCAATTGGGCAAAATCGTTTATGGTACGATGTGTGGAGTTAGAAGTGTAATCATCTGTGATAATGACCTCTTCTGTGTCCTTTGCAGGCTGTGAAAAAGAGAGACGAGCTTTGAAAGACCGACGACGTTGTTGACTTATACCGTCATTTGGTACGATCAAATGATGCACGGTATCGTCCTCATCAAAGAGGAACACTTCCGAATTTGGCATAGTCTCATGTATATGATATATTTTTTCAGCGTAGTAGTAGTATATGGGTAATGCAAGAACAAAGAGCTTATCAAGCTAATGCGTAAATCAAACCCCGCGTAAAATAAATAGAGAGAAGAAACATACCAGTTTTTTTTTTTTTTTTTTTTGATGTCAATTGACCGAATTGGGAAGTTTCCCAAAGCGGAAATATCCGTGCACGTGTAAAACTTCCGGGAAAACTCTATTTTCCTCCGCGAGTCCCGGTACGCGCCACACAGTCTCTGGTACGCGCCACAGCGCTTATATCCTTTAAGGTTTGAACTCAATCTCTATCCTTTGTTATAAACTTTTATTTACATAACAGATCATTAATGTAAAGACGTATGATTTGTCAGATGTGACGCGGATAATAGCCGAGATGGATGAAATAAGCGGGGCGAGGAATCATACATGATTTTAACCCCGGACGCTGAGTGCTTCCGGTCCGAAACAGGGGGTTCATCTCCACACAGTGATGACTCCCTTACAAGACGATAAGAACCATCTTGGTACAATTAGTTAAAAAGGACCCCAATTCATTATCTGCTTATGATGTCATCACTGAAGCTGTGTATGGATGAGTCAAAGCTCTTACAAAGCCTTTCTGTTGGTGACACTGCGCGTGATGCTCCTGTCATGACTGTGTGTCACGCGAACACACAATGGGCCATGCTTATCGGTCATTAGGCCCATCAGGCTCCTTCTTTGTCTCTGGAATCTCTGTGTTTTGGCTATGTTCCTGTCTGTTTACCATAAAATTAATATGTAAATACATAGAAATACACTCAATAAACAGTACAGAGATGTCCTTCTTGGCTATCTCCGCTTGCGGCTTCCGCTCCTCTTGGACAGTCCGCTTGCAGCGCAGCGCCGCGGCGCCAAATTTTCGCGGTCGAATTCGTTCCAAGAGATCTCAAAACCTTCAATCACAGCCTTTCCAGTAATTCACCGCCAATTCGACTACTTAAGCTGTGTTTTCTGCCTTACTGGGGGGCCTATAAATCCATCCACACACACACACACACACACACAAAGCTACACACAAAGCTACACACCGAGGCTACACACCGAGGCTACACACAAAGCTACACTTAGGGCTTCCAGATACGATATTCCCCCTTCCCCAACAGATACAATGGTAGAAGGGCTCGCTCCTCGAAGGCTCGACCGTGCCGACTACTCCGACTACGAGTCCAACGTGCTCCGAATCATCTCGATCTCGTCGTGCTCGGCGTCGCTGCTGGCGTGTCTCATCATGTACTACACCTACCTGGCCATACACCCTTCAAGACGCAAATTCCGTCATCAACTCATCTTCTTCCTCGTCACGTTCGACCTGCTCAAGGCGATAGCGATGATCGTGTTCCCCATACTCACGTATCTGAACCCGGACGAAGTTGGACGTAAGACGATAAACTTCCTTGGGTTCTTCACTGCGTTCTCCATCGAAGGTTCAGACTTGGCCATCTTGTCATTTGCCATCCATACCCTTCTGACCATTTTTTACCCTCAGAGAACTGGAGGCTTGTACTTCATGAGATACTACGTTTACGTTCTGTCCGTGTGGTTACCTGTGCTCCTCGCAGGTTTGGCATTCATTAACAAAGTTGGTTACGAGGCACTCGACGTGTTTTGTTACCTCCCAGAGTCCCCTAAATGGTACAGACTGGTTCTGTCTTGGGGGCCTCGTTACTTCATCATGGCTGCGATCTTGGTCATCTATTGTACCATCTATTTCTACGTTATCAACCAGTTGAAAAGGATGGAAAACAACCATGGCATCTCCGATCTCGCCGATGAAACCAAATCTCAACAGACAACGTTCCTTAGTCGTTTCAACTTGGGACGTCTCATCCTTAACACCATCAAGAAACAAGAGAGATCAACGAGCATTCAAAATTTAGATCCATCTTCTAAGGGCACACGTCGTACCGATACAAACATTAACATTGAACTTCAACTCGAGAATTCTCAAAGACTTCGTACCCGTTATAAAGTCATTGCACGTCAAATGAAGATCGTTTTCCTCTATCCAATAGCATATTTCATCCTTTGGATCTTCCCACTCATTCAAAACTCGTTACAATTAGAACATCATTCCAATTATGGAATTACACTCATCGTCGCATTCATCCAACCTTTCAACGGAGTCATTGACACCATCGTTTGGCTTTATCGTGAAAAACCTTGGAGATTGACGTATGCAAACACACCACGTTCACCATTTTCACAACAAGAGCCAATTGCCAAATGGAGACAATGGGTGAAGTTTCTTCCTCTGTATCAACTTCCAGAAGACGATGGTACCGATGTTGGTGACACCACGTTGGTTGGTGCCATGGAGGTGAAAACCATGAATACAAACACTTTGATGGCCTCTATCAACCCGGAAGAGTTCTTACACACGCCAACGGATTCCAGTTTTGAACAACAGACAAGTTCAAGCGTTGAGGCAAGTTATAAGAGAAACTTCAGCGTTGTGAGTTCTACTAATGACGAGGATGAAAATGAGATGGATTTGATGGATTTCTTGAATAGAGCTCCTAATTGATCTATCATGGGTAATTATTTGGGTTTTTGGGTAATGGGTTATATTTTGTTTCGTTTTTATGTGTACAGGTACATATAAGTTATGCTTTATCTAATGTAGCCATAGCCTTCACCAATTGTTGGTAATCGTTCCAAACTTCTTCCAACTGACCCACTGTCAAATCTTTAAAAGTTAAGCCTTTGAACTTTTGGAGATCAACACCGGCAACAGTGGACTCTTGGGCTTTCTCATCAACAGCAGGTGTTACACTTCTCCATCTCATAACACCAGCAGCGAGCCCTTTCAAAGGGTTATACTCAACAGACTCCGTAGCACCAAACTTACTAACAAATGTCTTCAAACCTGTGTCCAATGCTGCACCGATAGACTTGATCCCCTCTGCAGACATCCCTGAAGCCGTCTCCGACACTACTATTGACGATTTCCTCAAGGGCAGCGTCGAAGGTTGTGAAAGCAAGAGATACTCGTCATCACTGAGCTGTGTGAGATCTAAAGAGTCCTGGGTGAGTAACAGAGTCCGGGCATACATCAACGCCGCTTCGAAGTTTGTGAGACAGTATAGAGCTTCACCATCGAGATAAGCAGAGTTGCGGAACCTGGAGATGAATAGGAAATGGAGGTATAAGTCCGTGTCATCGGTGTGGATGAGCACGAGGTAGATGAACAATGGGAGGATGTAGTCTCCTGAGACTGTCTGTGTGCTCAGTTGTTCTTTAACAATGGCATTGATCGAAGTGTGGATGTCAATGAGAATCGTGAGTTTTAAAGCTGGTGGTTTCACTGAATCGAGTTCAGAGAGTTTATGTGAAAGTTTGTTGAAAATGGGTAAGCGGAGGTCAATGCCCTCAACGTCAATGAACGTATCGTAATCGATTCCTTTGACTTTTTGTAAAGCAGTAATCTTCTTCTTTGTGTAATTGTTGATAGCAACGTCCTCCTCGAACTTGTTGAACAGTTTATCAAACACTTTGATCGTGAGCTCATTCTCCGCGAGTTCAGCGTAGCTTTTAACCTTCTTATCAAACTGTGCAATGACTTTGCTCCTCTGGTCCTGTTCTTCTTTGGTCAACAGTTCAATCTTGTTAACACGAGTCTTATAGAACACCGAACCTTTAACGAACAACTCGGCACGATAGAGGAACAAGGAGTAGAAATCCTGGAACATCGCACTCAATTGGTCAGCAGAGATGGGCTTGGTGTACTTCGGTGCTTTGAGGTCTTTTAAGAAGTTTGAAACGAGCTCAGAGAGCTCCTGTGGCATCCCCTGGGGTAGATCCTCTTCACTGTTGTTATCGGGGTCATCGTTAAGAAGGCGAATCCCGTTGGACAGCGGGTCTTCGTCCGTTGAAGAAGTGGTTGTTGTCCTTGTTGTGTGCACTGCCTTTATCGGTGGTGTATGGAACATCTCTGCTTATCTGCTCATAAATCTCTGCTTTAAAGCTCTTTTATCACGTATTTCACGGTTTAAAGAGAAAGAGACTGTTTGATCGCGAGCTGACTAAGCTGGTGTCCGGGTGTTTGTGGGGGCCGGAGAAGGGAACATTCGAGAAGAACTTACACCAAATGTACAAAAAGGCCTCATTTTGGATCATTTTGATAAGTAAACAAACGGTTTATACACACAGAGCAATGAGCCGTGTACACAAACGGTCCTTCTCACCGACCATCGAAGATCTACGGCAGTACAACATCAAACGACAAAGGATAATAGACGACTTTGATTCCCTCAACCTTACAAACTCTCCAATTCAGAAACCGTATGAGTCTCTAAGACCACACAGCACTGCAGACACCGAGTACATTCCAGATATCGACGAGTTCTTGCTATTGAACCAGGATGACCGGGACGTTCTCGAGTCGTCTAAACACATCGAAGATATCCAAACGGCAGACCCGGAGATGATCGTTATACCGGATAGACTCACACGCATCTCCGCAGAGATGAGTAAACAGGACGAGTTGATCTCCATTGAACGGATCTTGGGCAAGAAGAAGTTTGAAAGTCTCAAAAATGGGGCAACACCTTCAATCACCGTGGAGGAGATCCTATTGGATTACGAGGTGAGGATGAATTGGAGCTTGATGAAGTACAAACCACCACAACAAATCGTTTACGAACATTGGGAACGATGGTGGATGAACGTACACAAACTCGACGAGTTCATGAGACAGATGAACGAGGAAGAGGATAATGACATTATGATTGATGACTACGAAACGCCTTCAAGGTTTGATGACGACGGTGATATGATGGACATAGACTGATTACATGAAATCACCATGCATTTATGTAGAGTGTTCATAACAACCATACAAGAGTCGACATCATCAGAGCCAACCAACTTAGTGATAATGTACCACTACCACTAGTCTTTACCGACTTTGTCGTTCCGTTACCAACGTTATTACAAGTTGCATATGACACCGAATCATCCCAATAGGCGTAACTGGCATTCAACAGATCGGCATCCAATGGACAAGTGAATCCGAAATCTGAAGGGCAATCCCTAACGATATGGTAACACATATCGATACACGGTAACACCTCATTCCAATTCTCCGGAGGATCGATCCTATCACTTAACCCCGAGGTTCTCATCTCCCCCGCTGAGCGTTCAAGGAAATAGTCGTTTGCCTGTGTGGAACAACGTGGGATCAGCACACCACATAACCAATTCTTGTACGAGTTGGCACAGTCTTGGCATGTGGCAATTGGCGAAAACCTTGTGTCTGCTTCGGCATCACATGCAACTTGTTGAAGTGCGTAGGAGAAGTTTTGATAAACGGACGAGGCGTAATTATCGTACAAAAGTTTCAAAGCTGTCTTATTCTGATCTGCTTGGAAATCTGAGGATTGTGGAACCGAGTACGCAACGGTATCACAGAATGATAATCCGTAGATAAGTTCACATGCACCTTCCTCTTGTGTAATGAATTCAATTTCCCCATAAACGATACCACCCGTTTCATCATCAAAGTCGTTTGTGAAAAGAATATGATAAACAGTGGAAGCGTTCAACCCACTTACAAAGAACTGTTCTTGTAACCCACCATTAGAAGTGGTGAAGATTCTCTCGATGTCACTGTCATCAACAACGGTAACGGCATGGGACACTGCCAACCAACTCTTAGTCAAACCTTCCAAACTGGCATAACCTTCTTGGTCAAACACATGCAAGCTGATCTCACTTGTACTGTTGATCCATTCATGTTCGCTTGTCGTCGTAGTATTGAACGTATTAGTGACAAAAAAGGCCGAATCATCATCAGAATCGACAAAATTTGCAAAAGTACCGTTATCCCATTGGAATGCAATCTCATCGCCGGAGATGGCAAATTCCAAGACAAACTTATCCGTTGCATTGAATAACGACGAATTGGCGTTGAAATACGGTTGCACGTACAATACACCATCGAGTTTCTCCCTTTTATTTGTGAAATATGCGATATCGGACACATAACCTTCCGAGAAAGCCTCGACGTACCCACCTTGTGTAGAATTAACGTAGAATCTCATACCGAAATACGTTCTCATTTCGGCGTAGCTCCAGCTTTTAACGTCATCAATCGGGTATTCACCGATATTTGCAGACACATAGAAAGATGTGATAAAATTCTCAGTTTCAGTGGTGAAATCAAATGCATAGATCTTAGATTCTTCTCCAGGTGTAAGTGACACGCTCTGTACTTCCCAATCTCCAATTGACACGACATCACCGTTCAATACACCGGCTTTCTCTGAGAAAAGAGACCTTTTCTCATAGGGTAAATGTGAATTTCGTACGTGTGCACCCGTTTCCATCTGTTCTATCAGTTGATCTGAGAATGGGGAGTATTCCATCTCTTGTGACAAGGCACAGCCCATTACCACGGCTTGCAACAGGAAATGCCGTAGATTCATCGTCTTCTCCTTATTGGAAGTGTGTGCCCCTGGATATAATAAGAATAACAGTTTACCCCTGAATAAACAATGGAAACGGTTGTCAAATGACATAAAAATTGACACAATCTGTGTGGAAAGGTCGATTTAGCTAGCACATCCGAGGGCAGCCCCCCGGAGATTACCCTTTTGGGAGCGGCCCGGCTTCCAAGGGAAAACCAACGCCGGCGTCCGCGCAGAGTTTGAAGGGCTTAATTTGATACCGTTTTTGTATAAATACTGCTTGAATACAGCTGTTTTTACACACAAACACAAACACAAAGCTCAGACGATGAAGGCCGTGTTCATCGAGCAAGCTGTAAGTTAACTGCCTTTGTTTCGTCTTGGAAGAAGACCTCCGAGAGCCTGACTCATCGCCAGTTGTGTGTCAGATCTCTCCTGGGAATATAACTAACTATATACAGTGCGACTCGTGTCGTAAGAGAAAGCTCAAATGCTCCAAAGACTTGCCGAAGTGCACCAAATGCATCCAGCACGATTGGGAGTGTACTTATTCCCCGCGTGTGGTACGTTCACCGTTAACGAGGGTGCACCTCACCAAAGTGGAACATCGTGTTCGACAACTCGAGGCTCTGATCCATGAGCTTGTGCCAGACCAGGACGTGGACAAGCTGCTGGCACGCAACCCAACCAGGGTGAGTGTCGTGACACCGATCTACGGCTCGGAGACGGCCTCGCCTATGGACTCCTCCCCTGTCGCATCCGAAGGTCACTATCCAGAAGTACCCGAAGAGGACGTTCCAGAAGATGCCATCTACGGGTTCGATTGGGTCGAAGAAGACGTCGACGCGTTGAACGACGGTATGGCGGCGTTGAGTGTCAACCCTTCCAACAAAGGTTACTTCGGTGTTGCCTCGAGTGCTATGATTGTGAGAGCTTTACAGAATCCAAAGGATAAAGACACAGATGAATCGATGTCACCTTCACATGTGGAATCTCGTTCAAACTCTCGTGTGTTGGACTTGGACTCAACGTTATCACTCACAGCCAAATATCTCACCAATGAGTTCATCGAATCGTATTTCAATAACTACCACACCTCATACCCATTCATCCACAAGGAGACCTTCATGGCACAGTATCGTGATGAGATCCCTACCCCGAACCACGAGATATGGCAGATCCTCTTAAACACCGTGCTTGCCCTCGGAGCCTGGTGTCTCCATGGTGAAACCTCGAATTTCGACTTGTACTATTATCAAAACGCCAAATCGTATCTCTCATCGTATGTGTTTGAAAGTGGGTCGATCCCTTTGTTACAAGCCCTCACTTTACTATCCAATTACACACAGAAACGTAACAAACCAAACACAGGTTGGAATTATCTTGGTCTCGCAGTGCGTATGGCTATGGGTCTCGGTTTATACAAAGAATTTTCCAATTGGACCAGCTCTAAAAACCAAATGCAATTGGAGATGCGTCGTCGTTTATGGTGGGGGTTATACATCTTTGACGGTGGTGCTGCAATCACTTTTGGAAGACCCGTTAATTTACCAGACGCGAAGATGATGGATATTAACGAGGTGTCAAACATCGACGATAATCATTTGAGTGTTTCCGGTAACCAAGTACAACCCGTGGATTATCCCACAATTTATTCCGGTTTGATTTGGCAATCCAAGTTCACAATCATCTCCACTGAGATTTATAACAAGTTGATCTCAAACCCACCACCAAGTGCACAGGATTGTCTCCATATGAATCAAAGAATCGTTGAGTTCATTGGTGAATTACCTCCGTTCTTCTCTGAAAACAACATAGTTGCCGAAAGGGCATCACATATCCCTGGGGAATCGAAAGTTCCAGAATGGTTATCCTTTTCACGATACAGACTCATTTGGAGATATAAGAACTTGCAAATCATCTTGCTTCGTGCTTTCATTTGGCAACGTGTCATTGGTGTTAAGAACCCAGCTGTTTTGAAACTTGCCTCATCACCTGAAGGTAAACAATGCAGACGTATCTGTTTAGATTGTGCACATGAGACTATTCTCTCCGTTTCGAATTTCATCAACAACCACGAGGTATCTGTCATTGCATCTTGGTATGCTACGTTCTTCTTGTTCCATGCTTGCTTGATCAATGTTGTTTGTTTATGTTCTGAACCAACCTCCAAATATGCCATCCAATGGAAGAACGATATCATCTTATCTAAACAGGTCTTGACAAGATTATCAAAAGGAAACTCCCTTGCTGATAAGTTCATTACTCAGATTGACAACTTGTGTGGTAAATACCTTGGTGAAAACTCGTTGAACACCATGTCCGCCTCGATCCCAACGGCACGTTCAGATTCACGTACATACAAATCCAATGCAAACTCCACCACAATCAAGACGGAGGATGCGGATGAGATGCTCCCAGAGTTCGATTTCAATGATATCTCTAATAACAAGAACATCAACGACATCTTGAATTTACTCCCATCCGATATGGTCAACATCGAAGCCACAGGTTTGAGCGGTCTTAATGAACCAAAGGATTACTCAGGTTTGAAGAGTGAAGGTGTATTCAACCAAATTGGATCACTATTCTCCCATGTCCCACAAACACAATCCACTAGCTCCCTATTTGAGAATGCCAAACTTGAAGAACGGAACATGGCTAAGAAACTTGATGAGAAGAAGCGTGCTACAGCTGCTGCTTCTGCTTCTGGAAGCACCACACCTGGCCAACCTGATGATTTCTATTCGATGATGTTCAACGACTCGAACGACGTTTGGAACTACAATCCATGACCACCTTTTATAGATCTTAATGTTACGACTTTGATGAACTGAATAGAGCTAAGAGCGCTATATAAATGTGTCAAAAGAGCCACATCTCCGAACTTCGGGGATGGCTGTGTTGCGCCTATCAACACCCGGACACCGCCGCACTCGCCGCGCCTCCTTTACCCTAATCACTGGAATTACTCACCTTTTCCCTTCCAAAACACCCATAAGAACACCCGCTTTCAAGTTCTTTTATAAGGACAACTTCGTTCCATTATCTCTTCACACATACACAGAGTACTAGCTTGTTCAAGCTTTGAAGACACGCACACACACACACACACAGACCAGGCCCCGCAACTGATTTGCCACCGTCACCATGATGTTGGCTAATCGGTTAAAGAACCTGGCCCAACTCACGAGGGGTGCCGTCCGGGACGTTCGTCAAGTGGTCAATGAGCTTGCCGAAGTGCTTGCACCACGACCACAACCGTCTTTGGTTCGTATCCCCGTGAGATCGGGTGCTAGAGCTAAAACCCCGTTCAGATCACCTTATGGTGTCAGACAATTCAGTACTTCGAATATCATCAGAGCCAGTTATACACCTGGTATCAACTCAAGGTTTTTCAATCCATGCAGAGGTGGTTCTCTGGCTCAAAGAATCTGGCCTTATTCCGCTTTTAGACACTCTATGTGTGGACGAGGTCCTTTCCCAAGTGGATTGTATCGTAATTTTGTCAACCTTAATGCTAGAAATTTCAGCAGTTATGGTGGTTCTGCCTCGCGTGAAGCTGTTCAGAATTTGACCACTGGGTTGAGATGTATGTTCAATAACGGTTCTGATACTTTGATGAGTTTGAACATGTGCAAGGCCAAGTCTTCTAATTTGTCTTATCATGGAAGCATGACACAGAAGGAGGCTGAAAACACTTTCAAATTGGCTAGATGTGAGTCTTCCGATGTTGAGAGATTTGGTTCTTATGTTGAGTTCCAATTCCCAAAGTTAGAGTTGACTATCCCTTCTGTTACTTTTATGAGTTCGGAAATTTTGAGCTCTATTGAAACCGATTTTGAATTGGCCAAAGCGCAGATTGATAAGACCTCAAAGAGCATTCAGAGATTGTTCGATGCCTATGGTGCATTACCCATGGAGAGGCGAGAACAATCTGTTAGGGTTCATTTCCCAAATTTGGATGCCGATGAATTGGAGAAATTCTTGATCGATCTGGATATCGATGAAGGTATCGTTTACAGTGCAGAAGAGATCAATGAAATGTTTGAACACTCTTCTGCAAGTGCCTCATCCGTTAATCTTTCCGATATCATTGAAGATTATGTCCCAGATTTGTTGTCATCGGACTCTGAATCTTCTTCTTCTTGTTCGGACAGTTTGTGTTCTGAAGACTACTTCCCTATTTTGTCATCTTCAAGTGGATACCAATACGCTTCCCCTATCGATGTTGCCTCTGAGACTTCCGAACCTGTCATCATTGCACACAGTGAGAATTCATTCTCTGATATGATGGTGAGTGTCTGATATGGGTCTCTCTTTTTGTTTTTTACTGGGTTTTTATGATGATCTTTTCAGTGCATGGATGATGGATTGCACACACGGATATATTCTTTACGCTTTTATGATGTACAACGTCTTGTTGTCGATTTAGTTTATGAAATTTCACACGGTACTATACGCTTACAGTTCAATAATTATATAGTAATCTCGCTTAAGCATACCATACTAAAACGGCTGACATGCACCCTCATGCTTCATCGGCTGGCCAGCTGATGCAATTGATGGTTCTTTAAAGTTTTGGTTGGATCATAATCCCCATATAGTCCATATAGTAATTACAAGACGATAGTTAATTATATATGACCTTTTAGTACCTTTATAACGGAGGTGTGGCTCCTGCCGAGGGCTGTATACTTGTGCCCCTGGCTGGCCATTCCCACATTTACGCTGTAGAGCCGCCCCTTGCCGCAGTTAAGGATTGGCGGCGTGCGCGTAACCCTGAGCACGGCCTCGCATCGCGGCTAGAAACAGCGACCAAAATGGCATTTTGAAACTAGTTAAACCAAAAAGCACGCAGGGGCAACTAAAAAACACGACAACAACAGTGCTTCCCGGACACACACCACCTACCACTAATAACGAGCAGAGTATTATACAAAGGCGTTTTTCAAAGAGCAGCTTTCCATTATGATTAAGGTACGTCGCGCGCCCTCTATTGGGGGGTTTTTCTCGCTTGTTTTGAGGGGTTGCGACACACCATCCCTTCTTTACTTGTTTACTTGTTTACTTACAGGTTACTAACATCTACAAAAGGGTTTAAGAAAGTCCCTGAGGGATAAGAAGTCGGCCCATTCGTCGATCTCGTCTCCAATCTCCGAGCGAATGACATCGATCTCCTCTGCACAAGACATCCAGTTCCAAGGGAACTTACTCCAGTCCCCAAAGAAAGTGATCAAGGCGCTGTTTGACTATAAGCCACAAGGTCCAGGTGAGCTCGAGTTCTCCAAGGGCGATTTCTTCCATGTCATTGGCAACGAGGACGATCCAGAATGGTACGAGGCGTGTGATCCAAGGAAGAACGTTAGAGGTATGGTGCCTGTGCCTTACTTCGAAGTGTTTGGTAAGACTAGACCCGTTGCACCAGGGGCCCCAACTCCACAGAGATCCTCTCCACAGAGTAAGAAGCTCTCCACGGACTCGATGCCAACTTCCGTGTCGTCAAAAGGGTCCTCGTCATCAACACTGTATGCCATCGTCCTGTATGAGTTCAAAGCTGAACGGTCAGATGAACTTGACGTCAATGCAGGTGAAAACATCATCCTGTGTGCTCATCATAACTACGAATGGTTCATTGCCAAACCGATCGATCGTCTAGGAGGTCCAGGCCTCGTGCCCGTCTCGTATGTCTCCGTCATTGACATTCTCACGGGTCAATCCACAGAGAATGACGTTATAGACGATATCACGAGCGCAAATCTCCCAACCGTTGATGAATGGAAGAATAAGAACGCCAAGTATAAAGCAAGCTCCATCCCATTGGGAAATGTCGATGAGAACAACAACACCGCTGCGGTCACCTCGAGAACCCGTGAAAGATCCTCGTCAAGGGTATCCACAACTCAACGTGCCCAATCACAAGCCACTTTGGAAATGGATGTCGAAGTTGACCAATCTACACCATACATCGTGGACGCTTCAGTTGACTCGTTCCATGTTGATAACGGTCGTTATTGGTTCCATATCACGTGTGAGTTGTCAAATGGTGAAGAGAGATCGTTATGTCGTTACTACGAAGATTTTTATGACTTCCAAATCCGTTTACTCGAGTTGTTCCCTGCTGAAGCCGGTCGTTCATCACAGAGTCATAAACGTATCTTACCATACATCCCGGGTCCACTAACATATGTCACCGATAAAATCACTAAAAAGAGACAGATCGATTTGAACGATTACGTTAAGGAGTTGATCGAATTACCAGTGTACATTGCTCAGTCTAATTACGTGAAGAGACTATTTGGTTTGCATAACGATTTGGATCAAATCGTGGATTCTTCTTCATCAAAACCACGTCAACAACAACAACAAGTTTTCGTTCAACAACCCAACAGAGCCCCAGTTGGTGGTGCACCATCTTATGAAGAAGACCATGATGCCACCATTGTGAAGGAGGAATCCGTTGCCACATTCAACACCATCCAGCCACAAACACTCACCGCTGCTGCATCGGCAGTTGGTTCTGTCAAGTTGAAATTCTTCTATCGTGATGATATCTTTGCCTTGTTACTTCCTAGAGACATCACCGTTGAAGGGTTGAGAAATAAGGTGAAGACAAGGATTTATGATGAGGATGGTTCGAATGACTTCAAGATTTTCATCAAAGATGGTGATAGTGCCGGTGCTGAAGTTACTACAGAAGAGGACATCATGAAGGTTCTTGATAACAAATTGAAGATGATCATTGATGATGACTGATTCGGGAGAAAGAAAGAAAAAAAAAGGTGCAACCCCAAAAGACTCTTGTAATGCTTTTTTAATGACAAATTACCATGCCCCCACCAACAACATTCTACATCTTCTGAACCTCTAGGCTCGCTCATTTTAATGTTTCTCTTTTGTTTTTATGGCCTGTATTCTACTGTTATCTATCTTTGCATATTGTACCTTTGGCTATCTTGAATGAACATAACGTCATGTACTCACAGACTTATAGTCATACATTAATACTACATATGATCACATCTTCACACCCTGCAATCCCTTACCACTCACCACACTGAACCAATCACCAGTAGGAGACCAAGCCACGTTATTAACCTCCATTGTATCGGTATAAGCGAAATCTGGATGGTCCAGAGTCTCCATGGTATGCTGTTTCCCTACAGGTGTAGAAGTACCACGACGAACATCCCAAACCAACGCTTGACAATCATCACCACCGGATAAGAGATATGGTTGTGTCGGGTGCCATTCAATGGAGTTGACACTGCCACTGTGTCCTTGTAATGTGAGCACTGGTAACCCCGGGTATCTCATGTCCATGATTGAGATCTTGTCCGATTTGGCAGCAAATGTGGCAATGACATTAGCATCTGTATTAGAGGTAGCAATTCTGAGTAAAGAGATTGAATCACCATGGGAATGTGTTGTTGGTGTGGTGGTAGTTGTAGTTGTAGTTGTTGGTTCATAAATGATCGTTGAATGCTCTAAAGAACGGAGATCAAAGACACGCATTGAACCGTCACAGCCAACACTGGCAAAGATATCCGTTGAACCTTTGATGAATTGCACGTCAAACACCTCTGAATCGTGAGCAATGAGTTGTGTCTTTGCATAGTTTGGTCTTTGAAGGTCCCACACGGTACACGTTGTATCGATGGACGAGGTGATGACGAGATTGGTGTTGACTTTGTTCCAATCGAAACTTGTCAATGGCGCAAATGAGGTGCGTTGTGAATCAAATGGTTTGTTTGCAAGTGTAGCTCTCTTGATGAGAATTGGATCTTGGTTGTATTCATCGGGTTCCCAAAGACGTAGTTTGTCATTAGTGGTGAGAAGTTTGTGTGATGTGCCCGAGGGATCCCATTTCAACTTGGTGATTGGTAGAGCAACGTTGGCATCACACACTTTACTGAAGGTTAATCCATCACTTGTTGTGCCATTGGCGTGTTCAACGAGTGAGGAGGTTCCCCTGATGATCTCCACTTTGTTCATCGAGTCCTCTTTGTAGGTGCCCACGGCAATTGTGTGGACGCCATGGTTCACAGACGCCGGTGCCCACGCTGCACTGGACAATGGCCAATGGGTCTCGTAGTAAGCGGACCGGACAGGTAGTTGTGCTTGGAGAAGTGGAGAGTGTTGCGGCGAGCTGGTGATCTGTGGGTATCTGTCGTAGTCTGGGTAATTGTCTGTTGTACTGTTAGTATACCTTCCTCCCCGTATATATGAGTTGACTCACTTGGCTTGTAACCTGAGCCCATGGAGAATGAGCTTCTCTTCTGTTTACTCCAATCCATGACTTGTATCGTTTGTTATGGGTCGAAGTTGAGACAGTACAGTCAGACTCTGGCGGGGCAAACGGCAACGCTTTTTGATGATGGTGGTATATAAGGAGTACAATTGAATAGTGGAGACGACAACGCCAGTTTTTAACCCTTTCCAAAGATTTTGGTGATTGTTTATCTTTTCCTACCGGTGTGAAACCTGTCATTCGAACCGGCACGCTTTTCGTTGACAGCCAACTCACGCGGTTGGGGCCACACTGCGGAGACTTTTTTGATTGTTATGAATCAGCTTTGGTGGGTGTTTATACTTAGATATAACAGTCTTTATCCATCAAATAGACAGCATCATGTCTTTTAGTGGTTTTTTTTCTGGAGTGGTTTGCTATCTCGGGGGATCAAGGGGGACTCATTGGTGATCCTTCGATTGGGTCATAAAGGTTCGTGTAAGGCAAATTACCATAATTCTAACTGTCTATAAAGAGATACCACAGTGAGCTCATAAACACAGTCTACAAACACATAATTTCTCATTTCCATGGGAAAAGACTCCATATATATCTCCATTCACCCATGTGATATCTTCCTTCGCGGGTCATAAGCTGACTCCGTTATTTACACAACGCCAACAGACAAACAGACAAACAAACAAACTAACCATGAGACTCTACACAGATGTATATCATCACCAGATCTATAGATCTAAGCAAATACGAGTCACAGCTGTGTGTTTTTTTCTTTTGCAAAGTGGTAATAATGGACCTGACTCGGGGACAGATGCGACTGAGAGAGGTCCAATGACTCGGCCCCAAGCAGCACAGCGATAACGGAACCACGATTTCTGACTCGCCCCCCACACGATCGCACATGCGAAAGCGGATGCGCCCGAGTCAGCGCCATATCAAAATATCTCCTAGTCTCAAATAAAACCATGAGGCCCCGCCCTTTTTTGCTTCTTCTTCTGCTACTGGTAAACACACTCAACGATGCTTAGACTCAGAAGACCCGTGGCATCGCTCGTCAGGGTTGCCCACGTCAGGGTTTCCCCTGCTGCCACCTCCACACTGTTGCACCACCGCAAGCTGCTCTCCACGGATGTCTCCTCTGCCAAGTTCAACTCCGTGTACGACCGCTCCTTGACTGCTCGCTCTGCTACGGAACGTCTCTTGCCATTGGACACTTTCCAACGTCGTCACTTGGGGCCAAACTCCCAGGATGTTCAGCAGATGCTCAAGTCTCTCGGTTACTCCGATCTCGATGAGTTCATCTCCGCTGTGATCCCTCAAGAGATTCTCGTTAAGCGTGGATTGAAAGTGCAGCCGGCTCAAGGTTACACCGAGATGCAGATGATTGACCGTCTTCAGGAGATTGCTAAGAAGAACAAGGTGTTCAGATCCTTTATCGGTCGTGGTTATTACAACACAATCACCCCACCGGTGATCAAGAGAAACATTCTCGAGAAACCAGAATGGTATACTTCCTATACACCATACCAACCGGAGATCTCCCAGGGTCGTTTGGAGTCCTTGCTCAACTTCCAAACCGTCGTGTCTGACCTCACAGGTCTCCCAGTGGCTAACGCTTCTTTACTCGATGAGGCCACTGCCGCTGCAGAGGCAATGGCACTTTCTTTCTCCCATTCTAAGAAGAAGAAATCTATCTACGTTGTTGATAAGGACATCCATCCACAGACTCTCTCCGTGGTGAAGACAAGAGCAACTCCACTCCACGTTGAACTCGTCACACTCGATTTGTCTTCCGCTGAGGGTATCTCGCAATTGGAACAGATCAAGTCTAACGTTTGTGGTGTTCTTGTCCAATATCCAGGTTCTTCCGGTTCCATCACAGACTATAGTCTCCTCGAGAAGATTGCTGAGATCACACATTCTAACAAAGGTCTCTTTGCCGTTGCCACCGATCTCCTTGCTTTGACCCTTCTCAAACCACCATCAACTTTCGGTGCTGATATCGCTTTGGGTTCTTCTCAACGTTTCGGTGTCCCAATGGGGTATGGTGGTCCACACGCCGGTTTCTTTGCCGTTATCCAAAGTTTGAACAGAAAGATCCCAGGTCGTATCGTTGGTGTCTCTAAGGATAGACTCGGTGGTCAGGCTTTAAGATTGGCTTTACAAACAAGAGAACAACATATTAAAAGGGATAAGGCTACAAGTAACATTTGTACCGCACAGGCTTTGCTTGCTAACATGGCTTCAAACTATGCCGTTTACCACGGTCCAGAAAAATTAAAAGAGATTGCTCAAAGAGTTTACGGATTTACCACGTTGCTTGCTGGTGAAATTGCTAAAAGACACACCGTTGTTAATGACAAATGGTTTGACACTTTGACAGTTAAGTTGAATGGTATCACCGCTAATGAGATCCTTGCAATTGCTGCTGAGCAGTACCAGATTAACTTGTTCAAAGTTGATGACTCCACTGTTTCTTTGTCCTTGGATGAAAGTGTCACTGAAAAAGACCTCTCTGATTTGATTGCCATTTTCACATCTTCTGAATTCTCTTCCACCTCGATTGACTCTTTCCCAGAATTCCCAGAGGAATTGACTAGAACTGATACTTATCTGTCTAACCCGGTTTTCCATCTCCATCACTCTGAAACTGCAATGCTTCGTTACCTGCATAGTCTTCAATCCAAGGATATCTCCCTTGCTGACTCCATGATCTCTCTTGGTTCTTGTACCATGAAGCTTAACGGTACCGTTGAGATGTTGCCACTCTCATGGCCAGAATTTGGTTCATTGCACCCTTTCATCCCAGCTGACCAGGCACAAGGTTACGCTGAACTTGTCTCTGAATTGGAAGCCGATCTTGCAGATATCACCGGTTTTGCTGGAACAACTTTGCAACCAAACTCTGGTGCTCAAGGTGAATTCACCGGTTTAAAAGTGATTAAGGCATATTTGGACACCACTGGTCAATCCCATAGAAACATCTGTCTTATCCCAGTGTCGGCACATGGAACCAACCCAGCATCTGCCGCCATGGCCAATTTCAAAGTCGTTCCTGTTAAATGCCTCAGCAACGGTTCACTTGATTTGACGGACCTCGAGGCTAAGATCACACAACATAAAGACCAATTGGCATCCATTATGATCACTTACCCTTCGACATATGGTTTGTTTGAAGCAGGTGTTAAAACGGCTATTGATATGGTTCATGCCGCTGGTGGTCAAGTTTATCTCGATGGTGCAAACATGAATGCCCAAGTTGGTCTCACTTCCCCTGGTGATCTCGGTGCAGATGTTTGTCATTTGAACTTGCATAAGACATTTGCCATCCCACACGGTGGTGGTGGTCCTGGTGTTGGACCAATTTGTGTCGCTGAACATTTGGTTCCATTCTTACCAAGACATGACGTTAAAGCTGTTGTTGGTCAAACGGAGAGAAGTATTGATGCCGTTAGTGCTGCACCATATGGTTCAGCTTCTATTTTGCCAATTTCTTATTCATACATCAAATTGCTTGGTGGTGAAGGTTTGCCATTTGCTACTTCGATTGCCATTTTGAATGCTAATTATATGATGAACAGATTGAAACCATATTATGACATTGCATTTGTTGGATCTTCCGCGGAGTTTAAGTTCTGTGGTCATGAGTTTATCTTGGACTTGAGAAGTTATAAGAAAAATGGTCTTGAGGCTATTGATGTCGCTAAGAGATTACAAGACTATGGATTCCATCCACCGACTTTGGCATTCCCTGTTCCAGGTACATTGATGATTGAGCCAACTGAATCTGAAAACAAACAAGAACTTGATCGTTTCTGTGATGCTTTGATTCAGATTAAGACTGAGATTGACGCTTTAATTAATAACGAACCATTGGGTAACGTTTTGAAGAATGCTCCTCATTCTATGACTGATGTTGTCAGTTCTGGTGATTGGGAGACTAGAGGTTATACAAGGGAACAAGCTGCTTATCCATTACCATTCTTGAAGAAGAACAAGTTCTGGCCAAGTGTTGCTAGACTCGACGACACATATGGTGATTTGAACTTGTTGTGTACTTGTCCATCTGTGGAGGAAGTTGCCGCTGAGAACTGATAGATAATGACGATATAAATGAATGTTACTATTTTTGTATTGGCCTAGACCATATGACTCAGTCATATGAAGCGCGATCGCCTAGGTCGGGTGCCAGACCTGTCAAACTAATGGGTGTTTATATTACACCTCCTTAAGTCTCCAATCATCTACTAAATCTATTAATCTATTAATCTCTGCAAATGAATAGACTGGAACCCTGCCCCTGTGTAGTGGAAGCTCCTTTGTTTCCCCCCTTTTAGCCTATTGTTTACTTTTTTCCCCATCCTATTTATGTGTCAACAGACCGTAGATCCCGGATCCCGGATCATACGCATATGGAAAGGGGGGTGTATAGGGGGGTGTTCTCATAAGGTGTCATACGAACCGTAGGTATGACCTGAGACTATGGAGGTGTCATACGAATGACCCATAGGTATGACCTTAGACTATGGCCTGGAAGATATAGACTAAAGGGATAATGACTACAAATGAGTAACAAAGCATATGTTCGTAGCAATTGATGCTTATACCAAGCATTGTTAAAAAACCAGACAATGTATATGTCATATGTTAGGCCAAAAACCTATACCCAAACCTGAAAGTGAAAACCCTGTAGAACCCGAAACTGAAGTGAAGAAAAGTCATTAGAAAGTGTTGTCGTTAGAAAAGTTGAAGAAGATCAAGTCTTTATGCATCAGTGAGAGCTTAACCAGAGCTTGTAGTTGTTCTTCAACGACAGTGTACCTTTCTCAATGGTTTCTTCAATCTCGTCACTTTGTGTCAGTTGATCAAAGATCGAGTTTGTAGTAGAAGTGTGGCTTGTGATGTGCAGCACCATTGGCTCTTGTTTCAGTGAGGGTGTGTGTTGTTGCTCGGTGTTGAGGTCGAGGGTATCGATCATGTGTTCCTCAATGGAGGGCACCAAAGAGTTGTGACGAGATGTGGAACCAATCTTTGAGTCGTAGAGAAGAGGAGTGCGAGCCTCATCGAGCTCCGGTAGAGAGGATGTGGTGCTTGAGAGGGAGCAGGAGTAAAGATCCTCTTGAGGCTCAAAGTCAAGTGTGAAGACGTCCATGTTGTTTGAATTGTTTGTGTTCTTTGTATAGAGAAGAGAAAGAAAGAGTGTGGTGAAGGTGGAACAAAGTGCTTATTTATATCTCAGAGTCATAGACGCATAGGCGGGCGCGCGCTTGTGGGAAATTGCGCAATTGGAAAAAAATGGCGACGCCCTGGGTGGGAAGGCCTCGCCACACCTTTAGACCAACAACTGTGGTGGTTACCAATTAAGCGACCAACCACACACATTTTATGTAACTACAAAGGTTGTCTAGAACATGAACTAAACTTATATACAAACATTGATCTATTATTAAACAATATTAAAGAATCCATTAACCAGCCGGGTTATGGGTGTATGAGTCGCGCTTTTCTCTATACGATAAGATAACGCGGTCTAAAAAGTGTGACCCGGCCAGCGCTTTCATTAACGCGTTTGGGATCGTTGACGGTCGGGAAGAGTCACAATTTTTTTTTCAACGATGACGTGGACCCCATGTTTTCTCTGCTGTGTCATCTGTGTAAACAGTGTAACAGTGTGTAAACAGTGTGTAGAAAGCAATTGCGTATTGTGGTGTCAGACAACGTGGCCCTAGCACAATAGACAGGAGGGGCAACACAGCCTAAACCTGTATAAACAGGTGCCAGCAAACAACCAAAAGCTGTGGCACACTGATCCATACATAGTAAAACCTAATGGATCTACAAACTGTGTCATCCCTTTAAAGTCCTTTGGCCCTATGACTCAAAGGTGTAAATGTTGAATGGAACAATAGGGCCCAGATGATGACAATAGGGGGATGGGTCTAGGTCCCCGCGCTATATCCATCGGTCCACGCTCCGGTTCTTCCACACAACCCTCATTTCAATTGTCCGGTTTTGTGTATGACGTGTAAAGTGTGTGACCAATTGGCTAGAACTAATGTATGATGGCCCTGCTGAAAAGCCTGTCAACTTTGACAGGTTCATCTGGGCCTAGTGCATATACTAATTCGCGCATGATGATGTCGATGGCCTAGCTGTGTATTATAATTAGTATTAAGGCTTATGATCTAGAATCTGGTTGTATACATTGTGCATGGATGTAAAACTGTATTGTTTTAGGGGATAGGGTTGATTTAGGCAGTCTGCAAAATTTCAAAGTTTAGCGGAAAAGGTGAGTCCATTGTTCATTTCATATTTTCAAATGACACATAGCTCAAAATTTGTCTTTTAGAAGGTTCAAATAATCCATAATTAAGTCAACAACAACTTACTTAACACCTATTATTACAGTAATAAGCAATAAAAAATCACTAATAACCGTGTTTCATGGTTTTATAGCCGCAAAAACTGAAAACCCACACACCACCGAGCCACACCTGGACACCACCGCGTTTCGCGCTCTCCACCCCACACTAGCCAGTACATTGTTATACAACTTCAGTATTACCTGTATATCCGTACCTCTAAGTTGATATTATATTGAGTTATAATAGATCAAACAACTAACAGCTGAACGATCTGTATGCCCCGGCTACTATCCACTTTCTCCGAGAATTGGAGAATGCAATACGAATCACTTACAAGTGCACCGGAGTACTCTTATGATACACTCCTTAAGGAGTGTATATTTGAAGAAGTCTCGTTGTTTGACATTATAAAGTTTGTTGAATTTATCCATATTGCATCAGGATATATATATACACTATGTCAAGACATTGATGTCATAAAATGGGTGGATCACCAGTGGAATTCGTTTATTGATGTGTTGTTTGGTGTTGATGATCAGTTTGAATGGGATGAATCGATACAGATTGGGGTTCTTTATAATGGAGTTATTGGTGATGTTGTTAAGTTGGTTGTTTCATGTATGTCTAATAACATCAAGCAGTTAAGAGTCTATGACTTCATCGATGAGGATATATTGATGGATGTGTTGATTTGTTGGATCCAAAGGGATGTTTCTATGCATTATCCAGCTGAAGTGGTTCGTGTTGATACAGTGGGGGGACATGTCCAAGTACAGAGCTTTAGTTCAACTGGTGAAAAGAACTCACAATTTGACATTTGGTTTAAGAAGACCGATGAACATCATGATGACTTAGGGATGTTGATTGTACAAGATGAATCGTTGGTGGATGTGTTTGAAGGTGTCAAGACTGTACCATTGACCAAGGTGTTATACTAATGCTTATGGCTAGATTTTATAGACTAATGAATAATTGCTAATGTCGAAAGACACACATAGCTCACCGGTGACATCTCCGATCTCGGAATAAAACCATCAGATGTTCACCAACCAATCATTCAATACAATCATTAATAGAACGAATTTGAAGCTAATAAATCATTGTTACGTGGCCTTCTGGCCATTAATGCTCCATAAGCCGCTGACGCGTAGTTGCGTGCCGGAAATCGGCGCGCGTGCGACGTGTTTTGTTTACGCTGAAAATGAGGGAAAACAATTACCCTTTTCTTCTTAACCGCCAACAACACACAGCTTCATAACAGCAAAGAAACCAGAACAATGGCAACAGACGACGAGTTCCAGGACGCCATCGATGAGGCCATTGCCGCTGCACAGACAGCGGGGAACGACACCGCCCCGGCCATCGCACCAGACAACGGGGCGGATGCCACTCCCGAATCACCCTCTAAGAAGAAGAAGAACAAAAAGAAGAAGAAGAAGCAGGCCAAGAACGGATCAACGGATGAACTTTCCATCGCGGCGTCTACAGCCACAGAAGAAGACGGTGAGAATGTGAAGGAGACCGAGAATGAGGAGGACTCCGTCCCGGCCGAACCAGCTGATCAGCCTCCGGTTATCCCTTCCATCACCAAATCGTCTTCTTCGAACAGCGTCTCTTCCCGTGTTAAAGGCATGATCGCACAGTTTGAAGCCCCAGAAGATAAGACTATGACTACGGAGTCTGCCACCGCAGATATCCTCGCCGACGATGACGATGAGCCAAAGTCCACAGGGGAGCCTTTAGGTGAGTCCACACAACAGTTTGAAGTCAGTGCTCAAGACCTGGAGGATTCCAATAAATCGCTCGAAGAGAAGCTCGATATGTTGAAGATGTATGACGATGATGATAACGAGGAATTTGCTGATGCTTCCCCAATTAAACCAGATGAAGAAGATGTTAGATCCATTAAAGAAGAGCCATCTGAACCAATTGATCTAGCATCTACAGAAGCGGAGATCATTACACCAACGACACCATCGGCTCCGGAGCTTCCATCTCGCTCAAACGTTGCCAAACCGGCACTCCCACCACGTCATGAAGTAGTGCCACCACTTCCATCCCGTGATCACGTTGCAGCACCAACCCCACCTCCACGTACACCAGAGGTCCCAGGTCGTTCCGTTCCAACTAAATCAACAGACCTTTTCAAAGCTGCAGCTGAATTACAACCACCACCACTGCCACCACAACTTACAGATAGACAAAAAGCACATCATAGAGGAAGCAAAGGATCAATCTTCCAAAATTGGTTCACCGGTTCTCGTAATTCCACTTCATCCGCTGATCAGAAGTCTTACAATGAGAACTACGAAGAAAACTACGATCTCCTCTTATCCCGACTCACAGAGAATGCCGATGATCTCAGTGCTAAAGACGACACAACAAGGGAACAGATCAACTCTACACACGACACACTCAAATCTTCATTCATCCACATCCAAGATGAATCATCAATGGATGAAACTTCAATTGATTGGGCATTCTGGGCAGAGGTTGTTAACGATTATGCGACCGTTGTCAAGACAGATCCTTCCAAATTGAGTAAAGAGTTGAGTAATGGTATCCCAAGTCGTATTCGTGGTATTGTCTGGCAATTGGTGTCTAATTGTAACACTAAAGAGTTTGTTGGTGTTTATGACGAATTGGTGCAACAAGAATGTGCATTTGAAAAGAACATTCAAAAAGATTTGGGAAGAACTAGTTTCGCCGATGTTGGTGGTGTTGATAAAGAGGCTTTATATCGTGTCATTAAGGCTTATTCTAATCAGGATAAAGACGTGGGTTATACCCAAGGTATGGCATTCATTACCGTTCCTTTGTTGATGAATATGAATGAGTTGGAAGCGTTCACAATGTTGCATAAGTTGATGTACTCTTATGGCTTAAGAGAGCTGTTCTTACCGGAGATGCCAGGTTTGTTGTTGAAGATGTATCAGTTTGATCGTCTTGTTGAAGACTTGTTGCCAAGTGTTAGTGTTCATTTCCAAAGACAAGGAATCAGATCCTCCATGTATGCATCTCAATGGTTTTTGACGTTCTTTGCTTATAAGTTCCCATTGGAGATCGTTTTAAGAATCTTTGATCTTGTCATCACCGAGGGTATTGAATCTATTTTGAAATTTGCCGTTGCATTGATCCAAAAGAACGAAGAGAAGATTTTGAGCTTGAAGTTTGATGACTTGTTGGAGTTCTTGAAGGATCAACTGTTCTACGCATATTTGAGTACCCCAACCACTGCTGATGATGCAGAATCGACTTCCAGTGACAAACTTACTCAACCAATCCTTGCAGAGTCTTATCAAGTTGACCAATTGGTAGAAGATGCTACAGAGGTCAAACTCTTACCAATCACATTGAAGAGATACGCTGATGAGTGGGAAGAAATCTATCGCGAGGAGAAGGAAAGACGTGAGGAAATCGAGGAACTCAGACTTAGAAACAATCAAATGAAGAAAGAAATCAGAAAAGTTGAAGCATCCTATACCATTTTGAACAGAGAACATGTCCAAATCGCCAATGAGATGATTGCTGGAAGAATGAAGATTGCTGAATTGGAAGATGAGAATAAGGATCTTAAAGATCAAAACGTCATCTTACGTGAACGAGTCAAGAGTTTACAGAACCCAATTTCAGAAGATGTACCAGTTCCTGCAGCTTTGGAAGAGGATCTCAAGAACACCATGGAGCGTAACTTGGAGGTGATGAGCAAGAACCAAGAGCTTGAGGATCAAGTACAGGAACTCTTGCAAGAAATTGAGACGTTAAAGGCTGAACTTCAACGGGAAAAGGATAAGGATGGCGTCACAACACCACCATCTCCTGTGAAGACACATTCCGGTGGTCTTTGGGCTAAGAAGTTGTTCAAATAATGGAAATAGTGAATGACTTTTTATATTCAAAATTATGTAGGACCTACGCACGAAGAGTATATAGAGCGCGGGTTTATACTGGTGTGGCCCGTACCACCTGAAAATTATCGAAATCGCCGAACTAATAACCGTTGTAAACGTACAAACAAAGGAACCGAGAAAAGGCTCTTCCAAACACCACAAAAAATCAATCAATCACCATGTTCAAGCCTTTGAACTTCACAAGGGCTTTTTCGTCCACCACACCGGCAGCCAAGGAGTGGAAGAACGTGGTTAAGCGTCGAGTCGCCGAGAGACCACAGTATCAAGTTGGTGATTCCAAACCAAAATACATTCCAAACAGATCCACAACTCCTGAATATAAGTATGGAGACTCTGCATTCTTCGTGAGGGGTAACCGTGGTTTGTTCGGTGGTGCATTTGTGAGATCGGGTAACACCATCTCTGAGATGGGTAATAAGAGTAGAAGATTCTGGAGACCAAATGCACACAAGAAGAACTTATGGAGTGAGACGTTGAAGAAATCAATCTCTTTCCAAGTTACTGCCAAAGTGCTCAAGACCATTGACAAGGAAGGTGGTTTGGATAACTACCTCGTTAAGGAGAAGTCTGCAAGAATTAAAGAACTTGGTCCATTTGGTTGGAAGTTGCGTTATGAGGTTTTGAAGAGAAAAGCACAATTAGAAAACCCACCACACAAGGATGCTAAGACCGTTACTCTGGCGGATGGTAAACAAGGAACAGTGTTCTACCCATCTGTTCAAGTAGAAGGTATTGAAACCCCACTGGATATTGTTGTTGGAAGAAGAAAATTGTTGAAAGAATTGTATGAGGCTGAGAAGAAGGAGAAGTTGGCTCTTGGTGAAACTCTTACAGGTAAGCAGTTCAACGATCAGTTCAGAGACCTTCCTGCCAAGCAAATCATTGAAAAGCTTGCTGGATACGGTTACAATTTCTCAAAAGTGTCTCTCCAATAGATAAGAGAGTGACATGTTCATGACCTTTCAAGATGTGTACATAGAGAGTCCTTGTTCATAATAACTACGATGCATATGAGTAAAAAACATCTGGGTGTAGATTCTGCCAATTCCCACTGGTTTGTGTGTAATCATACGGCTCTGAGTAGATCATATAGTTAATACTATCCCTAAATCCTCATATGTTTTGACACATTTGTGGAGAACCATTAAGTACTGTGTAAGTGAGCCCGCGAATATAGCATTAGGGCAGCCTTACTCGCGCACGTGATGTGACTGCGAGCCCTGAAATGGAAAACAAAACCCGAACACCATCACAACCCCGACGCAACTTTTACTGTACGTTACCATGCCAACGCATTCGCGAACACCGCGAAATTTCTTTTTTTTTATGTAAAGGGTTAGCAAATTCGCGAATTTGGGCCCTATGGGAGGCTTCGGTGTGGCAGGGGACGCGGTGAAAAATAAAATCAAAAGTCCAGTCCACACACACACACAGAGGTCTTATAAAGAAACACTACAACTACATCAAAATGGCCGCTAAGTCTGGTATGTGACGACACACAAAGGGATTAGCAACACGAGAGAGAGAGAGCATCACACCATGGGTAGAATAAAGGGGGCCACGATTTCACCGTCTATATCGATGAAGAGATGTTCACCAATGTTTGAAGATTTGAAGAAGCACAAGGACCACCGTTAAAGCACGCACTCACAGCGTTGAAAACCATTTGAAACGTAACAATCAAAGTACTGCATATCAAGAAGCATTTTCATACGTCTATTTTAATCGGAGTTGAAGGCCCATATTTGTCATTTCCCTATTCCTTCAAAAAGTTCTCACATGAATTATCGATACATACTCTCTCGCAATGCTGAACCCATGTCTCTTTTTTTCAACAGAGATCAGTTTACTAACATTTCACACAGGTATTGCTGTTGGTCTCAACAAGGGTAGAAAGGTCGAGTCCCTCGAGAAGATCCCAAAGATCTCTTACAGAAAGGGTGCTGCTTCTAAGAGAACCACCTTCGTCCGTTCCATCGTCAGAGAGGTCGCCGGTCTTGCTCCATACGAGAGAAGACTCATGGAGTTGATCAGAAACGCTGGTGAGAAGAGAGCTAGAAAGGTTGCTAAGAAGAGACTCGGTACCTTCAAGAGAGCTAAGGCTAAAGTTGAGGAGGTTAACAACATCATTGCTCAGTCCCGTCGTCACTAAACGTGTCGAACGCTTGAATGAAAATTTGGGTTATGTGTTGACTTTTTTAATGTAAATTTACTGCTCTTATGGAAATTTGTGATCTTCTGTAGAATTAAAAGCACATGCCGTTGTATAAGCTGGTTGGCCTCAGCTGCTGGCTGTTGAGCGCGGAAATCTCGAGGGGCCGGGACCTGATACGTAAATAAGCTGTAGGCACACAAATACCGACAACATTAAAAGGCTCATCTTTACACCCAGAAAAGCTGACATTGCGTACATCAGAACTATCCATTTGCCATTAATTATAACAAAGCTACCATTTTTGGTTCACAAGAATTAAGCATCTGAATATCGATCTCCCTGCAACTAAGCTATGTTTACACCAACAAGGTCCCTCAGGCCAGACATTGGCTTCCGTCTTTTAACACGTCACTACACTTCTAAACCACCAACATACTTCTCGGAACATCTAGGCACACCACAGCCTAACACACCGGCACCTTTGTTTTCATCACCGCAACCATCTTCTACAACACATTTGCAACATAACAATAACGCCACCGGTAACAATGAACAACAACAACCCCGCACAATCTTTCGTGACATTTCCATTGTGGTGTCAATGGTTGCATTGGCGTTCTTTGCATTGGACTCATATCGTGCTCGCACCGTCTTGGAACAGAAACTAATGGATCAGAGTGTTGCCCATATGAAGAGCATCGCAGTGGCACAGAACAACTTCAATGCACAGAGAAAGAAGAAAGAAATCATGGCTCTCAATGAGAGAAGAGCTGCCCAGAAAAGGGAGATGAAGATGGCTTATCATATAGCTATTTTGAGAAAGCAATTGGTTGATAAAGGGTTAAAACCAGGTGAGTATCATGACTAGGAAACCTCAAGGAACGTTGGATATACTAACTATGACGAACAAAGTGGAGATTGAGGAGGCTATGAGAGAGTTTGAGAAGAACGTAAAGATGGAAACTTCCATTAGTAATGTCTCTGGAACAGCACTCTGGGTGATTGATGAATCTCGTGAGTATACCTGTATAAGTGATAGTTGTATGATATACTAACCAGACACAGCAATGAAACCATTTGTGCCAAGCACCCACGATTATGACTCACCAAAAAAGTAACACTCAGTTTATTACACGCATATTCTAGATTCAACTAATTATTCATAGACACTTATATTCATCAATTAATCATACTGATGGAAAGCCCTGATCTCCACGTGGTGTCCGGGTGTTCCTGGCAATTCGCGAACCGCGACGTAGAAAAAAATTCATTCTCGAGGCTGTTTCTCCTTCTTCCTTCACACACCTTTTCCCTTTTTTCTTTTTTTTACAATGTCTTTTACATAGGCACCCAGAGTCACGGTTCGGTCGTTTTCTTCCTTCGTCGTACAAGTTTAGGGCCATGTTGTCCTAGCTTTTCGTGCTCGCGGTAGCCTTAGATAGATCCGGTCGTCTCCATCGTGGGATGGCCTGTTTTGACCAACTCTAGTTGTCGTGTCTCTCTTATATTGGTTGACTACGCAGTTCTAAACGCACATGTCCATTCGATTTGGGTTATATAGAGAAATGCAGGAGAAATTGAAAGGAATCATTGTTTGTAGACTATCGTTTTTTGTGGAGAAGTTTAGCGTCCACTTGTTCCTCTTGTCGTTGTTTGATTTTGAGCTCGAGTAACGAGGGCACGGGACAACATACAGTACGTGAATCTGTGCCGTTCTCGGCGTAGAACTTGGTACAACACGCGTAGAGCTGATCAATCACTTTAGTGCACCGTGACTCGTTGTAATTGAACTGCTTCAGGCAATCTGTGGTTTGTTAGCTGTGATTTAGATGAAGGCGAGACAAGAGTACATACCTTGAATAGCACATGCTTGGGCTTTGCAGGGATCTGATTGTGACATAATAATGTTTGTGTGCTTTTCGGGTTTCTAATTGGTTTCTCGGGATCTGTTGATGGGGATTGTTCAATTGCAGCTGGACAACTGATTGTTCTGCGTACGCGAATGGGCGTTAACTATGGAACAGTGATTATATCATTCGTGATTACATAATCGATTACGTAATAAGGAATCCTGGTAGCCGGTGATCTTAGTTGGAGGAGAGAGTAAGAACGGGGTTATCAGACACCAGCATTGGCGTTCAATGATGAACAGCGTCGGGGAGAGTGGTATTCCTTGCCTTACACCTCTGTGAAACAAAGTATTGTCCGATGAATCCCGCGAAGGATCCAGACATTTCATTGAAGATTGTTCGAATATATCCATTCTGTGGAGCTCGTTTTTTTGTTTATCGATAATATGTGGCCAGTTTACAATCTCAACTCCTTCTATGAAAGTTACATCAATTGACTTTGAGACTATCACTAGAAGGTTTATATGCCTGAGTCTTTGTGCAGGAATCGCAGACGGCAAGCTATAATGGCTAGTCCCATTTGTGCTGCCAAAGTTCTCAATGCAGACAAATTTCTTTCAGCTTAGCTGTTAGACCTACGAATCTTACCGTGTAGCATTTATAGGTGCAATCTCCCATTATCACAAGATATCCTCTTCATGGCACACACCTCAACCTATGTCTTCAACGTATTCTTCCAAATGTCTATCTTCCCTGGGAACCTTCGAGATCTGTTTTTGTAACTACGTTCCTACCTTCTATTGTACTACCCTTTAGACTATCAACACTCTCAAATAGGCAACCGATACCAAAACTCACAACAAAGACATTACCATGTGATCTTTCAATGTTCCAGTGCGTTTAAAGTAGACCCAAACTTCCCTAAGTAGTGAGAAGATCTGCCAAATATGACGTGTCAATTATTCAGTGTCTTGAGATGAGGACTCTCGATGACCACTCTACCGATAAAACAAACACCTGTTCCACAGTCAAAATGAGCACAGAAATCCCAGAGATTAAGCCTAACGGCTCCCTAATCCTTGCATGGCAAGTAAAGAGTACGCATTTTTCTTATATCTCTGCATGATTGTGGACTAACACTACAAAGACCGTCATGTCCTAGTTGTTGGAGGTGGTGAAGTTGCTGCTAGTAGGATCTATCACTTGTTGAATGCCAATGCTAAAGTCACCGTTATTTCGCCAAGTATCAATGAAGAAGTTGCACAGAGGGAAAAAGATGGATTGTTGTTTGCAGTTCATAAACGGTCTTTCAAAGAAGAGGATTTGGAGATGTATGCTCAAAGTGTTGCCAAACCGGAGTTGAAAGAATACTCTGCTGAAGAGTATGCTGAGATGGATGTTTATTTGAGAGAAACAAGGTTTGAGATGGTTCTTGTCGCTATTGATGATCCTGTTGAGAGTAGAAAAATCTATTATCAGTGTAAATCCAGAGGGATGAATGTTAACATTGCAGATGTTCCACCTCTTTGTGATTTCTACTTTGGTGCTATTTTCAGAAAAGGTGATTTACAGGTGATGGTTAGTACAAACGGTAAAGGTCCTCGTATGGCAAGACTGATTAAGGATAAGATTGGAGATATGTTTGCCGATTACGAGATTGACAAGACTGTGGAGAATATCGGACAAGTGAGGAAGTTGTTAAGACAAACATGCCCTGGTTCAGAACTTAACGATATTTCAACGAGAATGGAATGGATGACAAAGGTAACGGATAGTTATAGTTTCAAACAATGGAGTGTGATGGACCCAGAGAAGGTCATAAAGTACTTCCCTGATATGCCACCAAAGTTTGACGATTTGTGATCCTCTACTGCAAGGTAATTTAAAACATGTATGTATATATGGAAGAATCAGAAAAACTATGAAGGCATAAACGAATTCAATGATACTTCGAGTGAATGTAAAAGAGAAAAGATGTATAACACGTGATGAATAACAAGAACCACACGTGTGGGGGAACAATATGTGTGGAACGGTAAAGCGTAATGAAACAACTTTGGAAAAACAAATCCCAACAAGTAAAACAACCAATTCAAAAAAGGAAATACCAAAGTGTAAAAAAGAAAAGAAGACTGATGTACAAAAATAAAGAGAATAATGTAAGAAGCGATGGAGTAAAGCAGGAAGAGCAAACAAAAGGGAAGAAGTCGTCGAGACGCGTGAGGGAGGACGATTCAACAAACAATATGATCATAAGCACTTTAAGACTGGAGACGAACAACATATCAACAATTGTAGAAGATTATCAATGAATGTTATTCTCCTAAGGGGAAGGTTTCATAAGCCAAAAGAGAATAACACACCAAGAGACGAATCAAAAAGCAAAAACGGAAACAACGGTAAAACAAGGTAGAACGTAATCAATTTTAGATTTGCTGTGTTTCACCACCTCAGTTCAACGAGTCGAGCTTACCAGCAGCAGCAGCCTTATACATCTCCTGCAACTTTGAACCATTCTCAGTGTCACTTGGAGTAGCAGAGTTCTTCTCCTCACCTTGGACATCACCAAACTCCATCTGTTGTTGGAATTGAGGGTCAACTTGACCAAACTGGTCAAACCCGGTGAATGGCTTCTGTTCTGGCAAGAAGTACATGCTGTTGACAGGTGGCACCATCTGTCCAGCGAATCCATTACCTGGGATACCACCCATACCTGCGCCTGGAGCAGGAGGCATAGCACCCGTTGGAGCAGCACCGGCCATTGGTGGAGGTGGTGCACCTGGTGGGATACCATTACCTTGCATAGCGGCAGCCATGGCGAATTGCATTCTGTTCTGGTTCTGTTGACGACCCCAACTGAGACGGATGCGAGATCCACCAACGACAAATCCTTGCATGGCATTGATGGCATTGACGGCGTCTTCACGGTTTTCGAAACGGATGAATCCACAGCCTTTGTTCTGTGGGATCTTGATGTGCACGATTGGACCGAATGGTTGGAACAAAGTGGCCAGCATGTGTTCGGTGACACCGGCGGCCAGACCACCGACAAAGACAGTGGTGTTGTTTGGATCAGAGTATGGGATCGATGGGATAGCACCTGGTGCACCGTTCACTGGTGCACCAGCGGCGGCGGCGGCAGCGGCAGCTGCTGCTTGATCCTGATCAAAGAATTGCATGGATGGCACTTGTTGATACTGATACATAACCATATCTGGTTGTTGTTGTTGCTGGGCGAATTGGCCTGGGAACTGGCCTGGGAATTGACCACCAATGGCGTTGACACCGCCCATACCGTTACCGCCCATGCCATTGGCCTGGTTTCTTGGGGTGGCAAGGGCAACCCTAAGTGGTCTTCCAGCACACCAAACACCGGACATCTCCGTCAGAGCACGACGACGTTCCTCCTCGTCGCTGAAACGAACGAAACCGAAGCATCTAGAGGTTCCACTAATTGGGTCGGTCATAACACGAACGGTCTTAACGGACTTGAAATGGGTCTGGAACAAGGCAAGCAAGTGAGCCTCGGTGGTTGAAGGGGACAAGTCACCGACAAAGAGTGAAAACTCTGGGGATTGTGGGATTGGAGATGAAAGGGTAGCACCGGAGGCCCAATTCAATCTGAAGTGTCTGTTGGTCTTTGGGATTTGAGAACCGTTCAAAGCCAAAGCGGATTTAGCCTCATCGTAGTTCTCAAACTCAACAAAACAGTAACCTGCATGGCCGGTGTTCAGGTTAGCAGCTGGTGTACCTCTCTTGGCCTTGATCAACTTCACCAAGACACGCTTACCAAGCGACTCCCAAAGGTTTTCAATGGCCTCTTCATCTGACCATGGGTCAAGATCACCCATCCAAAGCGTTCTTGGTGGCGAGGATGATGTAGATGCGGTGGCGGATGGCGGGTTTGGAATTGGCAATGGGGCAAGGAACTCACTTCCACCAAGCTGGGCAGTAGGCTGTTGTGGTATCTGTGGTTGTTGTGGAGTCTGGGACTGTGGTGGTTGCTGCTGCTGTTGCTGCTGCTCATTGATTGCGGCAGACGATGCCTGGGCACCTTCTTCGTAGTTGCTAAATGGGGCAGACATTATGAGGGGGGAAAAAACAGAAGAACGGAAGATAAAGCAGATGTTACTTTTGTAGAATGCTCAACGTGTGCTGTGTATATGTTGTTTTGAGCGTCTGTGTTTGATCTAAATGGGTGAAAAGATCAAAAGTATAAAGCAAAGTACGGGCAAAAGACAGAAGAAGACAAACTGGAGGGGGGGAAGAGGAAAAACAGAGGACAAAGAAAGGAGACAATCTTTTCCAATTAACTCAACTTTGGCTGTGTGTGAATAGATATATAAAAGAAAGCAAGCTCTCTTTAATCTCTCTCTCTTTATCTCTCTTCTTTAGGTGGGAGGGGAAAAAACCAAAAAAAAGGGACGGAACAACGGCAAGAGGATGAAAGCGGTTTTAAATTATTCAATTGAACTTGTGTCTGTGGCCGTCAAAAAAGGGGGTTTCAAAGGCTTTTCAGTTTCTAAAACTTTGTTGTTTAAAGAAAGCTTTTTGATGTTCTCTGGGGTTTTCCGACGTTGGGCAAAAGTGTGCAAAAGGCATTTCAAGTTGGATTGAAAATCGTCTCTCCGTCGTGATCGAATTGTCTATTTTAGGTCTGTCGAGGGGACAAATCGCCACTGTACTCGTCGCTCGCGCGGTTCTTTCCCCTGAGCTGCTCGCCGGACAAACGACGTAGTTTGTGCAGGCTCTTTGGGATTTAATGCCAGTTTTGTGATTATTATATAGTATGGTCTACGATTATATATAACTGACAGCTAAAGCTTCATCTTTGCGCCAACGATATAAATGGGGTTTTATATGTGCTCGGGATAGATGGGGGCCTTCCGCCGATGCTGCTGGACAAGGCGCGGCTCTCCGCCTCCTCTATTCCACCATGTCTTTTTATTGTTCACCGCTCAAGCCTTGGTGAAGAGTTAGTCCTGAACATGGAATTCTAGCAACATCAACATTTCAATGGAATAATACTTTTGTTCTTGTTAGCGAAGTCCCCTCCAAAATCATGACATTCGACGGTGCCTGACTTCATGTTGTCCCCTGTAATTTGTCCCATTAAGCTGTCAAACGCGAAGTTGCCCCTGACTTTGTTGGTTATAAGTCATTGAGGGGCCGATCGATCATTTCGACAATAACCGGCCGACTTGAGGTCCCAATATATTTGAGTTGCAGGATCACTACTTTTATAATGGTCTTCTATGGGTATCAAAAACTTATAAAGAGCTTCCTTTCCCAAAAGATCTATTGATCCGGGAACAAACCTTATTTATATATGCTTCTTCCCAGTCTCGGAGACCCGCGCGCAAGCTTATATAACCATCGCTCAAAACTCGCCCCTCTACAAGTCTAAAAGCATTGCAGGCTAGGACATCTCTGATAAACTTTATATACACCCAATTGAGTCCGACAATGTATTCCCCCACAATCATAGTTAAAAGGCGAGCTACACATATCATCGCGCTAGGCTGCAGACAAATCCTTCGCCAGAGAGCTGTCACCCACCGGACTTCCATCACTGACAGTTGATCCGTGCCATCTTTTACAGTCCCCCCTCCCCTCCCCCATTTGAGACAAGATTTATATCTTTCCGTTTATGTGTGTGGAAGCCCCCATTGGAACCCCATAGAACAAACTTTCCTGTTTTTTATGGGTTTTGGTTCCAGGACATCGACACAAACCATGTAATGCTGTCACGTTGCCCTGGCGATGGAAGATCAAAAATTCAAAAAAAAAAAAAAAACGTCATCGCTTTGTCCCGCGAAAAAAAAATTCTTCGTTCCGAGAAAGATCCGATTCGCGGAGTTTTGCGCGAACTCGTTTTATATTTATGAGATCTCCGCGAACTCGTTCGATGCAGAGACAAATTTGAGATTGGATTGTTAAGTCCGTTTTAGGAAACTTTGTTGATCAAACACCATTGAGATGAGGCTCTTAATCTTTTAATTTATGAACAAACATGTTTTTAAACAGCCAATTGCCAATAAAATTTCATATTCATTATGCTCTGCGTAAAGTGATCTATAGAGACAAACCACAATATGCTTGCACCATCACCAACCACTATCGCTACAGAATCGACTCTCGGTTTGTCAAATTACACTGGGGAGAAAGATTTCAAGCTCTACAATCTTGATATCCACCAGGACACTGCTGAAGAAGAAGAAGCTAAGGATGATGATTACTACGCTAGGGTACGAAAATCCCGTATCTTCATGTTGACTGAAAAATCAGATTTCCCTTTAATAATCGTTGGTGGACTCGCTACAATCATTGGTGCCCTTGGCCCTCCAATCTCCTCCATCTTGATGGGCCGTGTGTTTGATGTGCTCTCCAATTTTGTCACCGGTGAGTACAAAACATACTCCGAGTACATGCACAACATCACATTGGCTACCATGGCGTTACCTGCTCTTGGTGCAGGATCAATTGCCCTCGTTTGGCTCACAATCACTTGTTGGATGATTATCGGTGAGGTCCAAGGTCTTCGTGCAAGACAACAAATGCTCAAGACTTTCTTGAAGAAACCTATCTCTTGGTATGAAGGTAACGATAAAGTCATGGGTGATTTGACTCAAACCAATAGATGTGTCGAAGAGTTGAGATGTGGAACCGCTGAGGCAACGGCTTTGACCTTGCAAAGCATCGTCTCTGCTATCGCGCTGTTTGGTACATCTATGTACTACTCTTGGTCAGTCACATTGATCACACTGTGTTCAACTCCGTTGATTGTTGTATTGGTGTTCTTCTTTACGAGGTTGATTGAGAAATACGTCAAGCTCGAGAATGATGAGTCTACAGAGGCTGCTAAGATCCTCGATTGGTCTTTGAACTCTGCTAAGCAAGTCAGGCTCTTCTCCACGCAAGATTTGGAGACCAAGAGATTTGGTGATGCCGCTACAAGGTGTAAAGACGCTTTCATCAAAGTTGCAATCACTTCGGCCGCTAACGTTGGTACTTTGAGATTCATTATCCTTTGCATGTTTGTCCAAGGTTTCTGGTTTGGTTCTCATGAGGTACGCAAGGGTAACGCCACGGCAGGTGACGTCCTGACGTGTTTCACTTCTTGTCTTATGATTGGTGAAGTTATCAAGAGTGCCCTTCCACAACTTCTTGCTCTCCAAACTGCAAATGTTGCCATCAAGAAGATCCAAGCATTCATTCAACTCCGTGAAACAGACATCGTCAAGAACAAATTCACCAAGAAGTTCAACAAAGAAGATGCAAAGAACATCCTCCTTTACCCAGATACTTGCACCGGTGATATCAAATTCAAAGGCATCACTTTCGCATACCCAACCAGACCTGATACCGTTGTGCTCAACGACGTCTCCATCCATTTCCCTGCTGGAGAGACAACATTCCTTGTTGGCCGTTCCGGTTCTGGAAAATCTACACTCGGTTCCCTTCTTCTCAACTTCTACACCCCGAAGAAAGGTCGTGTTGAGATCGATGGCTTCAGTGTCAACTCCGTCAGCTCCACTTGGCTCACCGATAACATCACGCTGGTTGAGCAATCATGCACATTGTTCAAAGACACACTCAAGAATAACATCTTGATGGGGTGTGTCTCCTCCGGTGTCGAAAACGTCACCGATGACCAATTGAAAGATGCCATCCGTATGGCTTTGCTTGAAGAAGTTGTTCGTGATTTGGATGATGGTTTGGACACCATGGTTGGACCAAACGGTATCACACTCAGTGGTGGTCAACAACAGAGGGTTGCTATCGCAAGAGCAAGATTGAGAGATACACCGATTTTGATCTTGGATGAGAGTGTTTCAGCTCTGGATATCGTTATGAGAGATTTGATCATTGCTGCTATCAAGAAGTGGAGAACTGGGAAGACCACCATCATTCTAACTCATGAGTTCTCTCAGATTGGTGATAACGATTACGTCTACTTGATGGAGAATGGTGTTGTCGCTGAGCAAGGTTATAGAAAGGACTTGAGTGGTGATGGCTTGTTCCAACGCTTGGCCTCTTTACAAGTTGGTGGTCACGATGAATCGGAAGATGAGCTTGCAGAGCCAGCAGCTTTTGACAGAATGGTTGATACCTCTTTCTTCAATAAGGTTGGTAACAGAATGTCCTCCCAGATGCTATCGACCATCAACCCACTCAGTTATTTCCAGCAGCACAATGACTTTGACTTCGAAGCCGATGACAAAATCTTACAAAGACCCGTCCCAAGGAGATCTAGACGTGCCGATGTCGTTGCTCCTCCTAAAGACATCGAAAAAGGTGATCTGGGTGATGATGAAAGACCAGATCTCACCCCAATTACTCAAATTGTGAAGCACATGATGAAAACCGTTGATAAGAAAATTTTGCTCGTACTTGGTCTGGCTATGTCACTTCTTAACGGTGCAGTGAGTCCCGTCTTCTCATATTGTTTCTCCAAGTTGCTGGGTGGTATCGTTCCACAAGATGATGACGTTGGAAGCAACTCATACTTGGTTAAATGGTCCTTGATTGTGCTGGCTTTGGCCTTCTTTGATGGCTTCTCATTGTTTGCTAAGGATTTCCTTTTGCATTATTCTGCTGAGTTATGGGTCTATGGCTTGAGGCGGAAGGCTTTCAAGAAGATATCACAACAAGGTCTGACCTGGTTCTCTGCAAAGACCAATACCGCTTCCGAAGTGAGTGCTTTACTATTGAACGATTCCAGAGACTTAAGATCACTGGTGACTCATTTCCTCTCTGTGATCACGACAATGATCGTTCTTGGCTTTATGGGTATCATCTGGGCATTGGTTGAAGGTTGGAAGTTATCTCTTGTCTGCATCTCTCTGATACCTGCCTTCGTCTTAACCTCTGGGTTGTACGCTGGTTTGTTGCAATCTTCTGAGAACGAGTACAAGAATGCCGTTGCTGACTTGGAGAATCAGTTATATGAAACTGTGACCGGCTTCAAGACCATCAGAACTTTGAGACTGGAATCGTATTTTGATAAGAAGTACCAAGAGAAAGTTTCTATTTTGAAAAAAGTTGCTCTACGACGTGCTATCTACACTGGAATGGGTATCTCCATCACAAACATGTTGACCTTTGTTGTTCAAGGAATACTGTTGTACTATGGCATGAAGCTTGTCGGTAAGCAGGAGTACAGTACAATGCAGCTCATGGAGACTTATGTTCTCTTGGTTTTTTCTATTATGAACTGTGTGCAATTGATGAGCGAGGTCCCAGACATCAGCAGAGGTCAGAGAGCAGGCACTTATACGTTCCGGATTTTAAATCTAGATGCAGATGACGTTGAGACAGTTGGCTCCTCCATTCCAAGTGACAAACCTACAAATGTTGTTGAATTCAAGAATACCAGTTTCTGTTACCCATCCTTGCCAGACCAGAAAGTCCTGAAGAAGGTCAACTTGAATGTCTCCAGAGGAGAACATGTTGCTGTTATTGGTGAATCCGGTTCAGGTAAATCCACATTGACCCTTTTGATTACAAGGTTGTTTCAAGCATCACCAGGTTCTGTGTTCTACGGTGGCGTTGACGTTAATGAGATTGATGTGAAGTGGCTCAGAAGCCGCATTTCTATGGTGGATCAAAAGGCCAACTTCTTTGATGGGACTATAAGGGAGAATGTTGCTTACGGTCTGGTATCTGTGTCTGATGATGACATATATTCTGTTTTGAAGCTTGCTAACATCTACGACTTTGTGATCTCTTTGCCAGAAGGTCTCGAGACCAGAATTGATACCCAACTCATGTCAGGTGGCCAAGCACAACGTTTATCTATTGCTAGGGCCCTGCTCAGGAAACCGGACTTGTTGATCTTGGATGAGTGTACATCGGCTTTGGATGCTGAGAGTACCCAAAAGATTGCTGAATTGATCTCCGAAAACTTGAGTGAATCTCAAATGAGTATTTTGATGATCACGCACTCCGAAGAGATGATGAAGGTCTCTGATAGAGTCGTTGTGATGAAGTCTGGTACTGTTGCCGAGGAGGGAATGTTCAATGAACTATACCATGCCCGCGGTGAGCTCTTCAGAATTGTGACTGCCGGTGTATCGAGCTCGAGTTAATGACCGATAACTATGACAATCTAATAATGTATTCTTACGAATTATTCCATCATGTAGTGCTCTCAAGCAGATGTAGACACACTGCACCCACGGGCCGTTTTCAGGATAACACCGATAACTCACCGCTTGACACAAAGATGCCAAATACGGTCCACCAGGTGGCATTTCTGCATAACCTAGTATTGAATGAGAGATTCTACCCACTACGCAGCCACATACGGAGTCTTCGGAGATTGTTTTGGCTGGCCATCCAACTATGAATTATGCTGCACTATAAGGTAACCGGCTTCCTACATGGAGACTACCCCGTCCTTTTGGAACCACGCAGGCACAACCCGGAGACTTGTTCCTCTGAATACCTGAGAGACACACCGGCTTGGAATGAATCTAATGAAGGAAAAGGCCATGACGGCTTTTTTCGGAATTAACAAAGTTGTCACAGCGATCGGCCATCTGATAAAAAATTAGGGTCCGGTACGCGCACGTTTTTGGGTGAAGTTTCCATGGTGACCATTCTGTTTGTTGTTCGTTAACCGAGATTGGTTGCTCCTAAAATGGAACTGCTCGGCTGAAAAGGTCAACAGTGACTGTTCTAGCCACTCAAGTTGAATCCTCGTGGCCGATGGATGGCCCCTTTGTTGGTGTCAAATGAGTACCCAGCTCGCGGCCTCACACGGAACCCACCTCACTTGTGAAAGATCGCCATCTTACGTAAATAAGGGCACTAACAGTTAACACACCCAGCACGTTCCCAACCATAACCACACCTGTTGATCTGCTGAGATTGTAAGCACTCCAGTCTTTATTTCAATCCGGGACGTCCTTGAACCCCGCGCTCCCTGGGACGCTTCTGTGTGGGGTGTGAAATCTAACGCCCCTTTCAACCCCAGCAACTTCCAGGCTTTTCTATAGGCTTGAACCAGCTCCGAACATTTACAAAAAGAGCATCTTCCTCCGAAAAGGGTGCTTTCATCCGTTTACGGCTTGCGCAGTCCCGCATTTGTTTGCATTCACGGGGCCTCGAATGCGGGTGGGAACACATGGCCGAGAACACCCAACTAGCAGTATATAAATCGTTAAAGCTTCCCCCATAATTTCCAATTGAACAATCTTTTGTTACAAGACACACCCACCCAAAAATGCAATTCACTCGCTTTGCTCTTGCTGCCCTCGCCGCTAAGGTTGTCTCCGCTGCCGCTTCCCCAGACGCTCTCCCATGGGCCAACGCTAACCCACAGGCTGCTGGTGCCGCTGCTGCTTACGCTGATGCTTACGCTGAAGCTCTTGCCATTGCTCACCCAGATCCACAAGCCTATGCCCTTGCTGCCTCCGCTGATGACTGTGCCACCATTGCTTGTCACGCTGCTTGTGGTATGTTGATTATCTACGGTTCCGACTGTACTGAGAACACTGAGAACCAATACGCTGGTCCATACAACACCACTTGTCTCTGTTCCGATGACTCCGACTTTGTCAAGCAATACCCAGCTTGTATGGCCTGTGGTTGGACCTTGTGGAAGTACTACGGTGGTTACGTCTCCTCTGCCTTGGCTGCCTGTGGTACCCTTTCTACTGAGCCAACGGGTACTTTGAGATGCTCCACCACCTTGACCGACTCTTACACCATTGACACAGGTCTCCAGGCCTGTGAGTACACAGGTGGTTGCACTACTACTGATGATGCCGCCTCTACCACTGCTGAGCAGTCTACCTCCGCTGCTGAGACTACCACTGCCGCCGAAGAGACCACCGCCGCTGAGACTTCTGCTGCTGAGACCACCACCGCTGCTGAGGAGACTTCTTCCGCCGCCGCTACTACCGCCGCTGAGGACACCTCTTCCGCTGCTGTCGCTGACTCTACCACTGCTGCTGAGACTGCTGATGAGTCGTCAGCCGCTGCTACTTCTGTAACTGAGGAGAGTACCACTGCTGTTGCTGATGCTGGCTCTTCTTCTGCTGCTGACGAGACAACCTCTGCTGCTGAGTCCTCCGCCGCTGCTGTTTCCACTGAGGGTTCCTCCTCTTCTGCTGAGGTCTCCACCTTTGAGGGTAAGGCTGCTTTGATTGGTTCTTCCGCTCTTGGTTTGGCTTTGTCTTTCTTGTTGTTCTAAGCAACCTGTCTTGATGACTGACAGCTTAAGCGGGCTAACTGTACTTTAGCTGGTCCCGATGCCTTTTTTTTTTCAATTCGGGTCGTCTGTATACCAACTTCTAATTCTTATGATATCTTGAAGACATTCTCCTATACACTGTAGACAAGGGGTTAATCCAAGACACCTAATTCTAATAAAAAATAAACAAAGCGTCTTACACCCGCCTCCCCGTGCATCGTCGGTGTTATCGCTCAGTACAATAGTCTCTTCAAGGAGCGCTCAAAGGTTCACCAAACCGCATGAGGTTGTTTTGATTCAAGGATACAACTACCTTATACGGAAGGCTGCATACTCACTGTACTATTCCCAAATGTCTCCATCTCTTCAACTGTGAAGAAAACCAAACAAGTCGAAAACGTCCTCGTGTAGTAGAGAAGTACGCCTGCTTCCCTAAACGTTCGGCCAAAAAGAAAAAAAAAAAGGTGTCAAATTACCTTGCTCAGCAACATCCTGTTTTCCGTGTTTTACATGAGTAAACAGTCCATCCTTCGAGTGGAATAGGGTACTACTCTTTGAAACACTCACCACACTCCCCAATTTTTGCGGAGGTGAAGATCTTTTTGGTGTCAACTTCTTTATCAAAACGATCAGCTAATGCGGGTTGATGCACCCTTCTGTACCCCCTTCCAAGCATTTAACCGAACAATTGGAAAGCTCCGACCCAGTTAAGAACAACCACTACGCCTATTTAGCTCGCTCAGAAGTGGGATAAAAAGCAGGAATTAATAGTTCATTGGACTGTACATCCGCAAGTGTTTGTTTCTAGAAAGTGTTTGTATGGTCCCTCGATCTGTGTAGTGCAAAAGGCGGAGACGACCGCAGATCCACCGCAAACTATGTCTGTCAATTCAACGTCAAATACTCATCTTATAACTCATTGGGTAAAACTATATATACGCAATGAAAATAATACATCGAAGGAGCATCAGTTCCACCTAAAGAACTTTTCATAAGCTTGAGTGAATCCTCTCCTCATCTGCTTTCAGCATTCTGACGCACAATCGCCCAAAGCGGAAATAATCTGAAACATCCGAAGTGATCTACGACTACAAAGTGACGTCTGCGCATTTGGAAACCAGCCATACCAGTCCATCTCCTCTCCCAATAAAACATATATACCTTTAGTTCTGCCAGTGTGTAGCTCCCTTAGCAGTAATACTCTTAAGGAGAACGATTCTGCTAAACTTTGCAACAACCAATAGTACTGCCTCGTCGCCACAGAGATCCGCCCAATCAGAGCTGTTAGAACGCGTTCAAATACGTTCATCAAGTCAATACTCACTTCCTACAATCCTTTTGGTTCCCTTTCACCTGAGCCACCTGACTTATAAAACCTCGTGGTTCCTACTGGTCTTTTCCATCTGTCCTTCTACACCCACACTAGGGAATTATCACTCAAGAAAAATGCAATTCACTCGCTTCTCCTTTCTCGCTACAATTGCCTCTCAAGTCACTGCCATTGCAGTCGGCTCTCCGGATGCCCTTGCCTGGGCTGATGCTAACCCTATGGCTAAGGCCGTTGCTGGTGCCTACGCCAATGCCTACGCTGAAGCTGTCGCCATTGCTCACCCAGACCCAGTTGCTTATGCTTGGGCTGTGGCTGCTGATGATGATGACTGTGTCAGCTCTTCCTCCTGTCATGCTGAGTGTGGCTACATGATCGTCTATGCTCGTGATTGTTCTGACACCGCTGGTACAGATGATCAGGACTCTGGTCCATGGAACACCACTTGTTTGTGCTCTTCCGACTCCGACTTCATGGGACAGTATGACTCTTGTTTGGAGTGTGGTTGGTCTTTGTGGACTTACTACGCGGCCTACTTGACCTCTGCATTGGAGGCTTGCTCCACTTTGTCAACTGAGCCAACTGGACCAAGTGCGATCTGTGCAACTGCCTCCTCTTCGTCCTCCTCCACATCCAACTTTGCTGATTCATACTCTGCTTCATCAGAGAGTACATCCACTGCACTCGCTGGGTCTTCCTCTATCATCTCTTCTGATTCATCTATTACTACTTCGAAGACTACTTCTAATGAACGCGTCAAGTCTTCTAGTGAGATCACCTCTTATGCCACTGAGGAAGACATCTCCACAACAGTTGTCACTATCACCTCATGCTCTGACAACGCTTGTTCCACCACTGCTGTTACCACTGGTGTCACTGTCGTCACTGTAACCTCTGAGGGCGCTGTGACTGAGTACACCACTTATTGCCCATTGACTGCTGATCATTCCTCTTCTCAGGCTGTCGCTACTGCCACTGCCTCTTCGGACATTACAGAGACTGAAATGTCTATCACCACCATCACCACCACAACATGCTCTGCTGGTGTCTGCACAACTTCTACAGCCATTGCCACCATGGCTGCTGAGGCAACTACCTCCTCCGAGATTGGGGTATCTTCGTCCACTGCTGCTGCTTCTAACTTCTCCTCTGTTTCTACTGAAGCTACTGCTTCCACTTATGAGGGTAGGGCTGCTGTTGCAGGTACCTCCCTTCTCGGTTTGGCTTTGGCCATCTTGTTCTTCTAAGTCAGTGTGAAAGGACCCAGACAGTCTAGAACGTTATATGTAATTGTATTAATAGATTACTCTGTTCATCTGCTACTCTGTCATGTTATCATATAGTGTAATTTCAGATTCATTAAAATTATGCCACTACTCACTTTCTAGCATAGCGTACTTTGAGTTCCAATGCAATCCAGCACACAAGTCTGTATATCACGGTGATACCAGCGATAACACCCATATCAACAGCGTAGCTGCTCTCCAAATTATAGTACTTCAACACCTTCTCACCTGTGCTCAGAACACAATTAGAACCAACAAGACACTTAAATTTCTGACCTTCAAATCCAAGTTTAGAAAGAGCAAGCACTGCCCACTTCAAAGGTGAGATATAGTTGAAAACCTTCATCAACACAGGCATATGAAGGGACATTGTTCCTGCCATGAAGATACCAATGACCACAAAGTTAGATAAGAAGTTCATGGCGACACCAACGTGATCAAACACCGTATTGAAGATTATTCCAACTGACTCACCACAGTTCAGAGTGAGGAAAGACATGTAAAACATAGTGAAGAACATCTTAGCAGTACGTGGAAGACCAATCACCAGAACAACGAAGATAGAGAAGAGGAACGTTGCTATGAGCTCCGTTGGAACCTCAGTAACAAAATAGACCACCAAAAACACAAATGGCGAATAAAGGTTGTCTTGATACTCATGGTAGAAGATATTTCTCACACCTGGATAGAAAGACAAGTTGTTGAAAAGGCCAGCGAAATACATGTTCATAACCTCCTGCACCAAACCAAGTCTGTTACTGATAGATTCAGATGTATTCTTCAAAGGGGAGAAGTAAAGAGCATGTAATACACCAAAGGCCAATTCCTGTAGCACTCTGGCATAGAGAACGTCTGGAGTTCTCATCAGAACCCTGGTCTGACGTTCCAACACAGGCCAAAAGACAACTGACATCGGTTGCTGTCTCTTGTACAGGTACGAGAAGTCTGTCTTCGAGTATCCTGCAGACGTTGGTGCACCATCACTCGCTGTATTACTCTTCAGTAACCAAGCACCAATCAACCTTTTCATCATGTCCTCTTCACCACGCTCAGATATAGTATCCAATACATAGTCTGCAAAATTGACATTCTTATCAGCCTCAAATCCCAGACCGGCAAAGTAGTCAATCAAATCCATCGGCTTCCCATCATAGAGCACGTTACCATCACCAAGCAGAAGAACGTTATCAAACTTCTGGAACAGTTCGAATTTCGGTTGATGGATAGTCAAAATGATGGTCTTCGCTTCCTGCTTAGCCAAGTCATCGAGCAAAGAAATGATTTGGTTCGAGGTGAAAGAATCCAATCCTGAAGTCGGTTCATCCAACAACAACACTTTCGAGTTGTTCAACAGTTGCGTGGCAATGGAGACTCTACGCTTCTCACCTCCGGAAATACCTTTAACAGAAGCATCACCGACTGGGACATTAGCAACATCGAGCAATCCCATTTTCTTCATCAGATCATGAACGATAACTGGAATGTCTATGTGTTGTTCCACTGAGAGTCGTAAACGTGCCTGGAACTCCAATGTCTCCTGAACGGTCAAACTGGGTATAAGGAAGGAGTCGTCTTGAACGACATAGGACGTGATCTTGTAGAGGGAAGAGATTGGAATTGACTCATTGTTGAGGAGCAGATCACCTGTTACAGAGATTATGGACGTTCTTGTACGTCCAGTGAGGAAATTGAGAAGTGTTGTCTTACCAGATCCTGAAGGTCCCATGATAGCGTTGACACCTGGTTTGAACGAGATGTTGATGTTGTCAAGAAGAGTCTTTGGTGTGAATGGACGTTGACAGATCTTGTTCTTGATGAAGCTTGGCTTGAGGGAGAGGGTAGTATTCTTCAGAGAAAGTGTCACGCCAGATTCTGTCTTGTTGGTATCCTTGTTTGAAAGAACAGCTTCGGTCTTGATAATACGGGAACGGTCGCTCAAGTTGAAGACATTGTGTTTTGGTGTGCGTTCTTTGACAATTTTAACGGTATTCTTGCGTTCTTTCAACCAGAAAAGTGCCATGCTGAGAGCATAGAATCCAATAAACCAACAAAGACTCACACACAAGGGAACGGTGTGCCAATGACGTGGGTAACCCAAGTTTTCCAACACTGCCGCACCGGAATACTCGAAGCATTCATCCTCTGTACCGACACAATCACCCATGTAATCTGTGAACTGGTTGGACACAAGGGATCCAAAGTTGTACCAGAACGAGGCAATGTACTTGGTCCAGCGAACGTACACTGGCATGGTCTTCGCATTGATGAAGTAACCACAAGCAGAGTTCTCGATCTGATAAAAGATTGAGGACATCAAGGAGGAGGTTGAGAACCGGTAATTACCCAGAACAAAGCAACTGTGAGCCTGCGCAATGCCAATGATACAAAGGAACAGGTTGTTGAGGAAGTAAATACCGAAATTGGAACTTCCCTGTAATCCCCACATATAGAAAGTCACCAGTGACCAAACAAGTGATAATGGGATATCCTCAAGGAAAAACTTCGCAATACGTCTTCCAATAAACCAGCCTGACATGGAATAGACACCTTCTTTCTTCTCTCTGACCAAGAACTTACCATCGATGGAACAAAGACGTTCAATCTCGTACATCATCGGAGTGAACCCAATAACCTCACAACAAACGTACATGGAAGACGTCACCGAACGGATACCGGCAAGGGACCCACCTGGTTTATAGAATGCATAGCCACATGCAATGGACATCACAGTGGTCACACCCAGCATCATAATGAAACTCTGAGAGTCTCGAAGTGTGATCAAGGAGAATCTATGCGCAAGAATCCATGACTCTCTCCAAAGCGGGTTCTTCGGTGTGTAAACTGGGAACAACGGGGATCCTGATTCGAATGTATCGGTAATTGGGACTTCCGGTAGCTTCTGGTGATCTCTCCATGATGTGACGAGCTTTTGAACTCTTCGTTGTGTCCGTTGCTCGACCTCTTTAGTCAACGTCTTCTCCACCGATGAGATGTTCAGTAAGAAATCTGCAAAATTGGATTCATCACCCTCGACGCCAATGTTCTCAAAGTATGAGTAACCTTCCTGGAGAGAACCAAAGAACATGGGGTTTCCGCCTTTAGCAAGAAGAAACAACTTATCAACTGTCTCTAAGATCTCAAACCGAGGTTGGTGGATTGTCAGAATAATTGTGATACCAAACTCTGAAGCCAGCTTCTTCACCATGGAAACCAGGGCAATGGATGTGTGTGAATCTAAGCCTGTGGTTGGCTCATCTAAAAAAAGCACAGACGGTTTCGTTAACAGTTGAATTGCAAGGGAAACACGTCGACGTTCACCACCTGAAAGCGTACTCCTAAACAGGAAATCACAAACCATGGTCTTGCTGACTTTCGCTAAGCCCAATGAGTTGAGCAAGTAGTCAATCAAGTCATTTCTCTCCTGGGCCGAAGCTTTAGCTAGTCTTAACTTTGCAGTGAACTCCAAAGTCTCACGAACAGTCAACCCGGGGACGAATACATCCTCTTGTAGCAGATACGACACGTTGGGATTTTTCTGAGAGTACTCAACCAAACCGGAGAACCTGAATGGGTTATCGTGTGCTTTAGACAAACTCATCCTGGAACTCAGCGTGTTCAAAAGCGTAGTCTTTCCGGAACCCGATGACCCCAATATGGCCAGTACCTGGCCTGCTTCCAAATCGAAGTTCAACCCGTTCAAGATGACCTTCTCATCTACTGGCCTTTCCACATCTGTGCTCTTCTCTCGCTCGTCCAATGGCCTCTTCCACCACCACCACTTCTTCTTCTTCTTTTCCTTCTGAGACTCTTCAGAAGAGGGTTCGTTGGTGTTGAGAACGACCCTGAGATCACGGACCCTGAGAGAGACTCGATCCTCTGCGGGAACAAACAGCGAGCTCATCTTTCAGCGAAGCTCCTCTCTTAGCTAGTAAAGAGTCCCAACGTACTAAAAAAGTCCCTAAAAGGGTCTTGGCCCATAATTATATGTCATCGCTTTGCCCGAAAACACTGGTGTTGCCCTTACCAAAACGGTCTGGCTGGAGTTGCCCTTTTGGGACAGGGTGCCCGTCGGTCTTGCCAAAGGGTTCTTCTTCATAGCAAATTTCCTTTCAATTGAACGGTAAAATCCGTGTAAATCCGAGTATAATGTGGGTTTTGGGTGTTTTTAGTGTAATAAATGACTCTTAGTCATGTGTTTAATGTGGTAATCTTTATGGTTGAAGAGCCAGACAGCTATATATACAGGTCTTATGTCATCACTTTCGTTAATTAAAAGCTTATATATGATCAAACATAATGATGCTTGTACATATCATCACAGCGAACCTTTGTGCTTCCGAAACTGCGTCTGTAGCAATTACAAATCAATCTTGAGAACTCATCACCAACTTCCCAATAGTTCCCTCTGAAAATCTCCGAGATCATCTTGAGTAAACCTGTCATATGGTGCTTGTTCTTGATCTGTGGCAACTTGGAGGCCATCAACCTTATGGTATTGTGGTATTTCACCGAATCTCCCGGACGCGTTGTGTGAACGTACTCCCCGGCAAATCTCGTGAACTCGTCTCTAATACGGCGAAGATATGCCAACCCACTCTCTTTAGGCACCAGTCTAGTCTCCCTAGGGTCATGTAACAGCACACGAGACTCCGGTCCATCGGTGCTGTAGTTGTAAGACCATACCAGCAGAGTGACAAGTGCCAAAACGTTCAATCTCTCATAAATGGCCTCATCATTAGAATGGAACTTGTACTCAAATTGTCTGGCTGAATCCTGAGGTGATAAGAACATCTCAAACAGAAACATGTAGGCATAGATAACAGAAGTCTTCCCACTAAACGAGGCTGCCCATTCCTTAATTTTCTTATCCACCAGTTCATAATCAGATGCCTCCGCCTCAACGTTCATTCTCCATGGAGCACCAGCATAGATATAGTAATCATAATGTTGGATCCTCAGAGTGATTTGAGCCATATGATACACTGGGAACTTACACCTGGTGTCATCCTCACGTAGAGACAACGGTAACCCATGTTTCCTATCGATGTCCTTCCAATATATGGCACTATCCGTGTTGCAACAACCATTCATAATGTCACAATTCCAATAGTCAAATGCCAATGACACAGAGTCCTTCCAAGTGTCTCTCATCTCATCAAGCTCAAGTAATGAACCTTGTAAATCACGTTGTTGCATTTGAAACATGATAGTTAATAACCCTGATAACAAGATCTTCTTACCGAAACGACTAGTCTGTACCGGTTCCCTGTTTAACAGCTTCTTCAATGCAACCAAAAAGGACACCTGTTCACTCTTATTTGGGATCTCTTTTGGTGTTAAATAGGACTCCCATAACTCCTCATCACAGGGTAATGACAATTGGATCTGGTGAGTGAATAACATCAATTGATAACCAAAGACAATGCCGTGTGTAGAGTCAAGGTAAAAAGCAAACAGTGCGGTTCTTTTTAAAGTCTCAAATTCAATCCATTTCTCCCAAATTGTATTACCTTGTTTCCCCTCGTAATCGGTCTTGTTATTCAATGGATTACCTCCCAAACCTGGACTTCTTCTCAATAATTGAATTGTGGTTCCATGATGCACGTACGCCCTTTCATGAAGCACACGATTCGTGGATAATCGTTCGTATTGCTCTAGCAGCAATAAGCTCTGGATGACCCATACCCTCGATGGTGGTTGGAAATCCCTCGAGGAGAAGATGATGGCTCTAAGTGGTTCTGCGATGAGATCACCGAGCTCACGTGGAGATCTTTCAAAGATCCCATCAGGGTTCGAAGTGTAGTATGCAGCACCGATCATGATGATGGCAAGTAAAAGGATAGGTGGACACGTTTGTGTTGAGAACGAGGGCTTATGCAAAATGGGGTACTGTGTATGGAACGAAGTCCAGAATGCCTCTAAGAACACATCGATGTGTTGTAGATATTCATGTGCAGCGAGTTGTGGGATCAGGTTGATGAGTGATTGTGTCACCTCCGGTGTAACCGTGGTTTGCTGTGCCGGGTGTGGGAAACTTGGAGGTATCACAAGGATATCGTTCAATAAGTCTGACGAGAGACCAAATGGATCATCATCTGGGTTGAAGAAATTACCGTTGTTCATGTGTGGAACTGAGTCTAAACTGCCCAAGTCGTTACCAATCTGGTCATCAAATAACCAATTGATCAAACGAGCAGGACTAGCAGCACTCTGTGGTGTATCGATGGTGTTGAGTTGCGCATTTGATGAGGGAGGTGTAGGTGGATTTGTCAAAAAGGGGTCATTAGCACCGAGTATACCGACTCTTGAATGACGACGACGTTCAATGAGATCACTCAAATCGTTGGATTGCAAAGCGTCAACTTCACCTCTAGCAGCACTGAGATGATCGTCGTTATCGTAATTGTGGATGTTGATCGGGGCACTGTCCTCGATGTTTGGAAGGATGATTGAGTCAAGTGAATTGATGGGTAGTTTCTTAACACTTGTCTCCGGGGACGGTACTTGTTGTTGTTCATCGGGTTTGGCTCTAGCTCTCACTGTACGTCTTCTCTTTGGTGGTTGTGAAGCAGCTAACCGTGCCTTTGTCTCCTCTTTCAACTTCCTCATCTCGTGTCTCTTCACATGGCGTTCTCTAAGATCACTTCTTACAAAAGACTTCTCACAGCCTTCCCAAGTACAGTTATAGATGACGGTGGGGTTATGGTTAAGCTTATGACGGGCAAGATGCTCTTGTCTTGTGAAGATCTTGTCACAGCCTTCGAAATCACAGTTGAAGACACCAACGGGGCGACGTTTGCGTCTTTTCTTGCCTTTACGTTGCGGTTGTGTCTTGTCCGTGGCAGCTTGTGCCTCGCCTTCCTCTTCGTCTTCAGAACTGCTATCGAGTGCTGAGTTGGAATTGGCACCGGATTCCGTGGATGGAGCTAGCTCCATGGGCGTAGGCATCGGCGTTATAGCAGTGTTCGTCGAGACAGCTGGAGACTCCATAGTCTCCTGTGGTGTTATGTCTTTTTCCATGGATGTTGGTGATGATGAAGCCGAGGACTTAAAACGATAATCTCCGATAGCAGATTTTAAGACGGACAACAGAACGGACAGAACAACGGACGGCGGAGACAAAAACACACCGTTGTTTCCTTTCCTTCCTTCCTAAAAGAGAAAAAAAATTCGAGTTCGCTTTTAAGAAACGGCGTTTGGTAAGACTGTCTTCCGCTCTTTCCCGGGCTTTTGTTCCTCCCCCTCTAATTTGCCCTCCCCAATTCTCGGAGATGGTAAATTTTTCGGTTGGGCCACGCCCTCTAATAAGCGAGACCCGGGTCCTCTATATGCAGTCTATAATCTCTTCTATATCTAGTCTCATCCATATCATCATATATATAGTCTCTTCTTTATATCTAGTCTCATCCTATATATCGGTCAACGAATCAATGATTGAAGGACTGAATATTGACTCCGACCACGATACAGCCGTATAATCAGGGAGGGACTAGTGACTACGAGTCTTAATCATCGTGTGCTTATGTATTGCAGTCATAAGCCATTTAAAACCAAAAAAACGTCGAGAAACCCCAATAAAGTGTACAAATAAACTCCAGTGCATGGAGCTTGGTAAAGAAACAAATCAGACGGTTATTAAAAAAAGAGGAAAAAACAATCAACATTAAATGTGTATAACTGTGTGTGCGTTCGTGAATATAGCTGACCAATAACTAACCATTTGGTACGAAGAATGGAAATGCAAGAAGATGATCAGAGAGGGTCATGACAATTAAATATGAGGATGATGCAGATCTAATTTAAACCAACAAAACGGCGTTAACACAACCGTCTCTATCTGGTTCGTTTGTGATCTGAGCATATTTACCCCAAACAACTTTACCACCAGCAGTGACCATACCAAGTTCGGAAACGTTCACCTCGATGATGGTACCTTTTGTCAAGACACCCAATTGTGTGTACATTGGACTCTGTGGGTTCTTCTTAACTGACAAAATTGGCAAGAACACAGTGACACCAAGTTCTGGGTGTGTGACATTGGCCTTCTTCTGTCTAAGAGCCGTTGGTCTAATGATTCTTTCCATCTTCACTGGTCTTCTTGTGAAACCTTCACCAACAAATGTATGTTTTGTGATCATTCTCTTCCAAGCTTTAGTCTTAGATTTACCAGTCTTGATAACCTTGAACATCTCCTCTTCGGAAATACCACGAACTTTCGGAAGTGGTACTGAGAATTTATCAGCTTTTTCTAATCTCTTCTGCTTAATAGATGACGAGATGGCTTTAGCTGTGTTTGTCTCTTTACGATCAAGCAAATACGTTGGTAAAGCTTCACCATCATCTTCAACAGGTTTCTGTGGTCCTTTGACCTTGGACTCCTCGTGGGCTCTGATCTTCTTCTTCAAGGCAACCTTCTCAGCGTAACGCTTCTTAGCAAACTGTTTACCTCTCCAACCCTTCAAATTCTGGGCATCTTTGGCGATCTTATGACCTTCACGGGCCAATCTCTTTCTCTGTCTCTCCTCGTGATCGAGACGACGACCGTGCTGCTTGATGTGCTGCTCAATATACTCGTTCTGAGGCATTGTGTGTGTTGGTTTTGGTTGATACAAAGACGGTGTTTCTTTAACCTATGGTCATAAAAAAAAGAGCCTTAAAATTTTTTTGGTGTCTTGAAGGCGTGCGCGTACCGATGAGCTTTTTAAACTGAGCCGAAGGTTCAATTTGAGCGGTATATTGAAGTAAAATCTGGCACAATTTATAACATTTTAGCAGTTTGTAATCCAACATATGTAAAATTCCAAGTTTGGCAGATAAATATAGAATATTTGCTAAATTCGAAGCTATCTTCCAAATTACGCCAAAACTGTATCGGTACGGACACGCATCAGATACAAAAAAAAAATTTCGGGGAAAGCAGAGCCCATTTAATCCTTTACAATCATCGTAATAAGCACAACAACCAAGATGTCTGAGTCCCTTGACACAGTGCTGAAGTCCATCATTGCATCTGCTGACTCCACAAGGGAGGCCCTCGGTCTCCTAGAGTCCAAACTCGACTCGCCGGACCTACCAGAACTCGTTCATGATCTTATGACCAAGACGGGGATGTCTATGCCAGAAGGTGTTTCCCTGTTGGATCTTAAGAACAATGCAATGCTTTCATATATCAACAACTTGGCACTGATAATATTGGCACGTGTTGAAATGACAAAGACAAATGATACGAAGAAGATTAATGAGATGAAGGATAAAAGTGTTGAAAGTTCAATAACACAAAGAATCGTCATGGAAAGGGGTGTCAAAGGTTTGGAAAAGAAATTACAATATCAGTTGGATAAGATGGTGAGAAACTATAACAAGATGGAGAAAGACTCAAGTGCTGATGCCGTTGAGAAGAAGTTGAAACAAGCCGAAGATAGTGATGAAGATGAAGAAGAAGAAGAAGAAGAAGACAGTGAGGATGAAGATAGTGAAGCTGATGATGAACTTAACTATAGACCAGATGCATCTGCGCTTGTTGACTCACTTAAAAAGACCAAAAAGGATGCACAGAAGGACAAATCAGAAGGTAAGACAGAGAAGTATAAACCACCCAAAATCGCTGCAGCTTTACCACCACAAGAATTCAATGACAACGTTAAGAAAGTTAGAAACAAAGCCAAATTACAATCTATGGAGGAATATCTTATGGAGACTGGAGATGCTCCGATGACAGAAGCATCTATCGGTTCTACAATCATTAACAACGGTCGTGGTGGTGAAAAGACTGCAAAAGATCGTCAAAAAGAAGCAGAGATCCAACGTTTCGAAGAATCCAACTTCACAAGATTATCAAGTGCTGTGTCTAAAAGGGAGAAACAGTCACAAAAGAGAAGACAAAAAGATTCATTCTTCGGTGAAGATTGGGGTATTTTCAATAACAATAGAGACGATCACGGTTCTTCCTCCAAACGTTCCAAACCAAAATCTGCATGGGATAGAGCCAAGAAGAGAAGAACAGATTAACTCTAAATGAATCATTTAATTAGCATGAAAGAGAAGTTGTAGTTATATAACGGGGCATCACGTTATGCACTTATAAAGTACCATCGCGATGGATATCGCGCAAACAAACAACCAATATTTAACCGTCAGCATCTTTCAGCCTTTTCTTGAACCAATTACACATATGAAATGCTTAGAGCAACTCGTCTCTTCTCTACTGCAAAAGTCATGTCTTATAAAGCCACACCAGTGAAGATCCATTGTCTTGCCGACTTGTGTCTTGTTCCAGTGAGTCTTATATGCCTTTGTACCATGAACAGATAACTAACAAAAATGACAGATTGGAACAGCTACACCATCGGTGTCGGATGAAGTTGCAAAGATTGAGCTTAAGATCCAAGAATCAGGTTTAAAACACACTCTACACTCCGCTGGCACGACAATTGAAGGTGAATGGGATGATGTTATGAATTTGATTGGTAATCTCCATGTCTATTTGCATAAAGAAGGTATCATGAGAATTCAAAGCGATGTTAGAATTGGAACAAGAATCGATAAGAGTCAAACTGCAAAGGATAAAGTCGACGTTGTCAATGAAAAGATGAAGAAGGGTTTTAATTAACTCCAATGTATGGTATGAACATAAGCGACTGATCACTATAGGAATTTATCGGCTACAGGCACGGAAAACGCCGCGTTTGCTAGGATCAATACAAACCTTGGCGAGAACTTCTATAAAATGAATATGATCATTCGTTAACCCACTGACTTCTTTGTATCCTTTGAACCATTGGTGTTAACCAGATGTGTGTGGGGGGTGGTCAATCGGACTGTAAGTCGTGGGGGCCCGGGCTATATAACACCATATGAATAGATCTTGAGTAGATAATGTGTGTCGTTTGAGGACAACGGGACAGAGGGGACGAAGACTAAGGACTAGGTTATTAACGAGTGGCTGTGACACAGGGCCCACATGTTTCCGGGGAAATATACGATCATCCCGGGGTTAAGTTATCCGGGTTCATTAGACTTTATAGATGGACAATCGGGTCAGTCCTTTGTCCGGTTTGTCTTATGCAGTTGTTAGTGATCAGTCTATTAACCATATACATAATAGACTAGATATAGATATTACATATAGAGAGAATATATATATAGAGAATGGACTATATATAGAAAAGAGACTAGATATTATAGATGGATGTATGATCGCCCAATGCGGGGTTGAAGCGCAAGTCTTCTTCCCCCACACTCAGCGCTCGTAGGCTGCCTTTTCCAAATCTGTCACGCTTTACAGTTATTTAACTTCTCAAATCTGGGGAGGCTTCTTTTTGTGGGGTACACTACATATATAAAAAACCATCATCCCCCTGTTATATTTATTTATCTATATATATATATATCAAGTCTCTCTATATAAACATAACAGAATGTCCGAGACTGAAGAACATATGAGTACAGGCCGTTACTTGAAGACTCGTATTCCCTCGTTGTTTACGCTGCCAGGTACACCTGTATCGTGTCTTAACCCATTCCCTGCCCTCTCGGAACTTACCCGTTCGGATTGGAATTACTTCTTTATGGGCTATTCCGCTTGGACTGTTGATTCATTTGACTTCTTTTGTGTCTCTGCATGTGTTCCTGCACTTGCCGCATCTTTCAACCGTTCTGTTCATGATATAACATGGGGGATAACACTGGTGTTAATGACCCGTTCCCTTGGTGCAGTCATATTTGGTTCCCTTTCTGATGCTTATGGTAGAAAACCAACCTATCTTGCGGTGATGCTATTGTTCTGTGTCATTGAAATTGGTACAGGGTTTGTCCAGACATATGCTCAATTCCTCGTTGTTCGTTGTATCTTTGGTGTTTGTATGGGTGGTTGTTATACAACTGCATCTGCAACTGCTTTAGAATCACAACCTGTTAGAGCAAGATCATTCCTTGGGGGGATTTTCTTACCAGGTTACAGTCTCGGTTATATCCTTGCAGTCGCTTTTTACAGAGCATTTGAGTTCACTGAGCATGGTTGGAGAGCTTTGTTCTGGTTCTCTTCCGCACCACCTTTACTGCTCTTCATTTGGAGACTTTGCTTCCCTGAACATCCACATTTCGTTGAACACAAACGTGTGCAACGTGAAAAAGCACTTCGTGATGGTAAAGAGGCACAAGCCAACTCACCAATAAAGCAATTGTTCTCCGATTTGAAAGTTGTGCTTAAGAAACATTGGTTAATATTCTGGTATTTGGTCATTTACATGTCATTAATGAACTTCACCACGCATGCATCCCAAGATTTAATGCCCACGATGCTCCAGGCACAACGTGGATATTCTTCAAACAAGCGTACAGTGATAATGGTTGTCCTTAACCTTGGTGGTATGTGTGGTGGTCTCATCATTGGTACCCTCACGGAGTACACAGGTCGTCGTCTTGGTCTCTTGGTATGTACAATCATCTCCTCCGCGGTGATTTACCCTTCATACATGGTCACTTCGACCGCTGGGTTAATTGTGAGTGGGTTTATCCAGTACGCTGCCGTTATGGGTGCTTGGGGTATCACCTCTGTCCATTTGTTAGAGTGTAGTGTCCCTGCATTCCGTGCTCTGTTTGGTGGTCTTGCTTATCAATTGGGTAATCTTACTTCGTCTGCATCTTCAACCATCGAAGCAGACATTTCAGAGTCTTTCCCCTTGGGTAATGGTATTCATGACTACGGTAAGTCAATGGCTTTATTCATGACTGCTGTCAATGTCGCTTTGATCGTTTGGGTTGTTCTGGGTCCAGAATACTTCCATAGAGATTTCAGTGCTGCGGCTGAAGCTCATGAACTTGGTTTGGATGACGTTGCAGAAGCTAAAAGATACGATAGTGCAGATGTCGAAGCTAGTTCTCTCATGTCTTCTGAAAAAGCAGAAGCTTATCACAGAGAAGAAGTTACTGCGGTTTAAATCTATGGCTTTATGTTTGTTTCAATAGTAATGTATTACAAAGAGTTTTCAGTCCGACTGGATGACAATGGAACGTTTCCAGATCTCTTTCAATGCCTCATTGAACACATCAATGTTATAATCAACAATGGCCATTGCAGAATCGACATCTGTATCCTTGATAAGTGCAACGAGAGCCAATCCACGGATCATCTTATGGAAAGTGAGGATGTAACCATTTTGCAAAACACTCGAGCATTTGAGTTGTTCCTGTGGTGTTTGTTGTCCCTGTTGGTCTTTACTCTCGTACAAGTCATTCAAATCAACGGTGACATCGATGAATTCGGCACAAACTTCATAAGTTTGGATATCAACGGGACTCGAATCTGTAGCAACATAGATCTTAGAATTCACATCGAACAAGAAGGCTTTTTCAATCTTGGAGTGTTGAACCAAGTTATCCAACAAATTCTCGAGACTTGGTAATTCAAAGATCAATTTTTGAACAATTCTAGAGAATGCCTCATAGATACTATGATCAAAGATAGAAGTCAAATGGAATGACACCTGGACACCTTCAATGCCCAAATCCAACAGTTCATCACCAATTCGTTGCATGATGTCTCTCTGTGTGTCCAATCTGAAATCCTCACTCAATCCATCAACTTTATGAATCAAAACCTCGATGTGAATTTCAGGGTTAACTTTGTAAGCATACTCGATGATCATAGCCAAATTTGTCAGCGCATTCAAGTACTCATCCTGTGAATCGATAACGTACACCAATGCACCAACACTTTCAAACAACTTCTCACTGTCATAACTTGGTTCAAAATAGTTCAATTGGCCTGGGAGCTCCATAACGGCAAGATCGATAAGGGATGAATAATGCTCCGTTGTAGGTTTGGACGTGGACTCCAAGTATAGAGTGTCGAGGGGCTGCATGTTGTGGAAGACGACTTTACATATCGAAGACTTACCACCTCTGTTACATGTTAGTATACAAAAGAAGTTGGTGATGGAAATGTGTTTGGCATACCTTCGTAGTCCCATCAACAGGATTGTGGCACGTTCCGGGTCGTTCTCCGGTTCAGTTAAGAGGCGTGGTTGTTCCATCTTCTGTTGTAACTATTATATGGGTGGATATGACCTCCAATTGGATTTCCTCTGTTCCCCCAAAATAGCCGGGGTTTATGCTATGGTTATCAATCACAGGCTTCTCGGCCGGCTGGCTGATAATATTTTCGCGGAAAATATGGTCACGTGTATATCACGTGCCTTCCGCGAACTCGTTTTTTTTTCCATTTCTTTAACCGCAGAAACGGTGCGCTGCTCCACAGAAGCTTCAAAGGGGGTTAGAAATACAACTTCAACAAACAAACAAGCAACAAACAAGCCCATCTCAGGAGGTTTTTTCATCGCTGTCTTCCACCGTACCTCTGTTTTCCCCCGCATTCAAATCATCGCTCGTTTTCTTTGCTATATATACATAGATCTCCTTGCAACATACCCAGTATAACAACGGAGAGATGCCACAAGACGACAAGAGTTTCTTCACACCGAGCTCCCCTTCGCGGTCGACTTCCGCTGTCAGTTCATCGACGATGTTGCAGCAGTCTCCACGGCGTAAGAAAGTGGTGTACAGTGATCGATACATCCCGAACCGCAGTGGTGTTGACCTTCAGGCCGCTTTCAGTTTGAGCAACAACGACGTGCTGAGGAAACCACCTTCCTCTGGGGAATCAACGGATTTGGAATACCGCAAGGAGGAGGAAGCCAATAGAACGTTCTCCACTGTGCTTCGTAACGAGCTCTTTGGTGATAACATTCCTCTGTCCGCTGGTAACAACGGTAATACCAACAACATTACCACAAACAAATCAAATGGGGGAGAGAACGAATTACAAATAACTCCACCACGTTCATCTTCGGAGAACACCTCGGTACAAGTACCGAATCTTCAAAACACACCACGACACGCTACAAACTTGTTCTCATACCAATCACCCAAGAAGAGTAGACCCACGTCTACTTCAATTGAAAACGATTTGTACTCGTTGTCCCCTGTACGAGTTGACTCCCAAAAGCTTCTCTTATCACCTTCAAAGAAACCGAGAGCCATCTCCAAAGTTCCATACCGTGTGCTCGATGCACCTGAGCTCGTTGATGATTTCTATCTGAACTTGTTGGATTGGGGGTCACAAGACATCTTGGGTGTTGGACTCGGTTCAAGTGTCTACCTTTGGAACGCCGCGTCGGGTTCCGTTGATAAGTTGTGTGATTTGGGTCATAACGATAGAATTACAAGTTTATCATGGATCGGTGCCGGTACCCATATCGCCGTGGGTACAAACACTGGTGCTGTTCAAATTTGGGATGCAACCACTTCCAAATGTACGAGGACTATGACGGGACACTCAGCTAGGGCATCTTCTCTCGCTTGGAATGAACACATCTTGACCTCGGGTTCCAGGGATAGAACCATTTTACACAGAGATGTGAGACAACCCGAACACTACATGAAGATGATCAATTACCATAAGCAAGAAGTTTGTGGATTGAAATGGAACGTTGAAGAGAACAAGTTGGCCTCGGGTGGTAATGACAACAAGTTGTACGTTTGGGACGGATTGAATGATAACCCTTTACACAAATTCGAACATAACGCGGCAATTAAGGCTATTAGTTGGTCTCCACATCAACGTGGTGTCTTGGCTTCAGGTGGTGGTACCACTGATCGTCGTATCAAGATTTGGAACACTTTGAACGGTAACAAGTTGAGTGATATCGATACGGGATCTCAAGTTTGTAATTTGGTTTGGTCTGTCAATTCCGTTGAACTTGTATCCACCCATGGTTATTCTCGTAATCAAATTATGGTTTGGAAATACCCACAGATGTCGCAAGTGGCTTCACTCACGGGACACACTTACAGAGTACTCTATTTGTCACTGAGCCCTGATGGACAAACCGTTGTTACCGGTTCAGGTGATGAGACATTACGTTTCTGGAACGTTTTCGAGAAAAACAGACACGATGCTGGTCCACAGTCTGTATTACTTGATGCTTTCACTCAGTTGAGATGAAGCCTCTTCTCTTATTACTACGTTGATTTTTTTTTGGGATGGTTTAAGATATGAACAGTACTGTTATTGACAGATATATCCGGAGTTATTATTGTTATGGGATTGAAAATCATTATAATTTATGTGCTTGTGCTTTTTTTTCATTTCGGGTGTGTTCGTTATGTAGCTGGGATAGTTGTCAGTGACAAACTTGGATCACATATGCCTTCCTCTTTGTGTAGCATCGTAAGCACGTTGAGGTTGTTGCATCTGTTCCGGTGAATCGTTATTACTTGCAGTGTAACCATAAGTTTTCTGTGGTGTTTGCGTTTGTTCAAGTTGATTCGACTGATTCAACTTTGTCACTTGAATATGACCGTATGGTTGTCTGTTTTGGGTCTCATGTGCTTCCCTTTCACGTTTCATTTCCCTTTTCACCAAGTAGGTATGTACCAATGCTGCATTTCTTGTAGAGCACGCATTTAGCCAGGCAAAGAGACTTCCGAGAATGGGGACCATGGAGATTATGAGATCCATGAGGATATTGGCATGCATCTTCGTCACGAGTTCGACAGGCAGGTTATAGGACTTATCTGCAATGGTAACGAGACGGCCATGAACGGCAAACATCAAGAGAGGCCCAAGGACAGGAATCAATGCCGCTAGTGGGGCAAGACCGAAACCGAAATCAACTGGGTAACAACCAAAGAAATTACGATCGTCGAGCCAAGCACGTTTCTTGATTCTTTTCCAAGCTTTCTGCTCTTCTGTGGAACAAGTCTCTGGTGCTTTACGACGTTTCTTCTTGCCATGAATTTCGACATAGAATGGATCTTTGGTTTGATACTTCTTCTCGGCTTTTTCACTGAACCAATCCATGGCCATGTCATAACCGGGGATACCCTCGAGTTGTTCGGTGAGTTGATTGATTGTGTCCATTGTAAGAGAGTAGATTCCGAAATTGCCCTTTTGGTGGAACGAGTGTGTGTATCTTCAAATTGTCAGCAATTCCTCCCCACGTTCATTCAGCACATCAACGATCCTCGGCCAATGGCATACACTGAGACAAGGTTCCAATGGGTTCGCTGACAGGGGTTGATGGAGAGATTTATGTCTGAGTCGTTGGCAGGGGAGAGAGAGCGTAGGATGTAAAAAAAAATCGGAGGGTGTGGCTATGTACTTACCACTTCCCGATTGTCCCGTGTCCGCGTTGCCCTCCCAGAAGCAACTATGTGTGATCGAGCCCATCTCTTACGATTCGGCTAAATGACAATAGAGGCTTTAACTTGGCGAGAGAGAGAAAGAGACAGCACTTTCAATACATTTCGCATAGAAATTGACACAAACAGAGAAGAGACATTGAACATAGAAGTCAAACATGGAGTATTAAGAAAAGCCTACAACTTGGCACAATTTTATTACACAGGAGAAAGCCGCGCGGGGGCTCCGTAACCATTTGTGGTACGGCCACTCTGTGCAACGAAAATTTTAAGTCGCCGTGGCAACGGCGGTTTTTTTTCGCGAAACTGCAATGGGCAGCTTCTAGACCTTCACAATGAAGAACAACAACATCAACTTCATCAACGACAACAACCAGCAACAAACCAACTTTTTCAGCGGGCGCTACGAACAACACTGCTGTTTATCGGTGTCTTTGGGATCCTTGGCTATCAATACCGCGCTTGCCGCCGCTGTTTCTTGTCCGCAATTGAATCAGAAAGAGCGCTGTCTTTTTATTCCAGCCAGCCATCTAAGAGAGAGGAAACACTACACCAGACACACAACTCCCATGCCAGAACAGCCCAGTGAGGGCACCACCCCCAGTGAACAGGTGCCCAAGCCACCCGGTTCTGCTCCGGTCACGGCAGCTGTGCCCAAGCCGCCGGGGGATGCCAATGTGTCAACTCCAGTGTCTCCAGTGAGGGAGTCCTCCGTTGAAGTCAAGAAAGTAAGGTCATTTACTAGCTACATGTCCAATGTCAAACAACGGCAAGTGGAGCTTGCAGAGCTCAAGCGTAAGGAGGCTGAAGAGGAGCAAGCACAGCGAGAAGCACAGGAGGCTGAACGCAAGCGCATTGCCGAAGAAGAGCGTCTTAAATTAGAAGCTGAACAGTTGAAAGATGAACAACTACTCAAGCAGCGAGAGCACAAGCTGGAGAAAGAGGAAGCAAATACAAGTTCCGCAGTTTCAAGTTCACGACTGGTTCAAAGTTCAGAATACACAGATACCTCCGTGAAAGATGACACATCGACAGAAGTAAAACAAGACGATACACGCAAGTCTAACTCACCAGTCAAACCCAAGATATCAGTTTCTCCAAGTTCCACACGTTCCGACTCTGATCCACCGGCAACTCAGAGTATTGTGTCTTCAGAGCTGTCTCACCTGCCCAGCAGTGAAGCTCATATCGAGTATCCAACCACCATCCCAGAAACCACACCGGAAACCACACCAAAGAAGGAGAAAAGAGACTTACCACCGGAAGAAGACTCCGATGCTGAAACGGTGCATGATGGCTCTCCACCAAAGAAAAGAGGTCGTTTGATACGTAAGTCTGAGATCGACAGTGGCTCGAAGCCGGTAAAGAAGGTTGACTTTGATGAAGACGACAACGAGTACGATGACAACAACGACGACGATGATGAAGAAGAAGACTTCGTCCCAAAGAGAAAGAAGAAATCGTATGGCGCTCTTCAAAGACATTCAAGGTCTTCTTCCCCTTCAAGACATCATTACAAGAAACCCAAAGGTGGTATTGATCACTCTGGTCGTCAACTTCTTCAAAGAGTTTGTGAAAAGGGTAACTACCAACAGGCAAAGGACCTCATCCTCGATGGTGCTGATGTCGACCACAAGGACTATGCTGGAAACACTGCTCTCCATGAGGCTGCACTTATGGGCCATACCGATATCGTTGAGTTGTTATTACAGAATGGTGCATTTGTTGATGTCCAGAACGGTCCTGATGATTTGGATACCCCATTGATCGATGCCGCTGCTAATGGTCACGTTGATACCGTGAAGGTTCTTTTGGAGTACGGTGCTGATCCAAGAATTGAAAATACTAAAGGTCAGAATGCATTGGATTCCCTGGAGGAAGGCGGTGCTGCTACTGAGAATCTTAAGAATCTGCTTCGTGCCGCTACTGTAAAACTCACCAAAGAGGGCAAGAAGTCTGGTCATACATCTGATGCTGATGAGCGCTCTAGATCTAGGTCAAGACCTCATGGTGGTCGGAGAGTCCTCAATAGAGCTGATATTTTGTGGATGGACTTCAGTAGCAAAAGTGGTCAAAGTGAGCTCTATAAAAGAGCCACGGAAGGTGACTTGGAATTTGTTGGACATTATCTGCAGAACGTCAAGAAACCCGATGTTGAAGCCCTTGCTATTGCTGCAAAGTTTGGTCACACGGATGTTGTCAGTATGTTCTTGGCTTTTGGTGCGAAAGTTGATCTGCCTAATGAGCACGGTCAAACAGCATTGATGCGTACTGTTGGAAGAGGACATTTGGAGACAGTGAAGCTTCTTTTAGATGCTGGCGCTGATGTCAACAAGACTTGTGAAGACGGTAAGAACGCTTTGACGTATGCTAAAAACTCTTTGATCGTTGATGATAAGGAGATTGCCATGTTGGAAGATGCTATGAATGGTAAACCGGTTCAAATTCCACCAAGTAAGGAGAAGAAATCTGTACCAAAGGAGAAAGATTCACCAGTTGATGCTACATCAGATGCCAAGAGGGATCAACTGAAGAAGCGTAAGCTTTCGCAGAAGGATGAGACCCGGGACGAATCTGCAGATGTTAAGAAGAAGAAGATTGCTAAGGTTGAACCACTAACTGATCAGAAACCAGTCGAGTTCAAACCGAAGAACATTGAACGCAAGTCTTCTGCTCCTCATGTGTCACCAACAACGCTCAAACCAGAGGTCAAGAGAGTTGTCAGTGCCCCTAAACTGGATCACAAACCAACCGTCAAGGAGCCAGAGGCTCCACCACCTCCACCACCAGAGACTGAAGAAGAGAAGCAAGCCCGTCTTGAACGTGAAAAGGAAGATCAGAAACGTCGTGAACAGTATGAGGCTGAGAGACTTGCCAAGCGTAAAGCTCGTGAGCAACAGTTCCTTAGTAACTTTGAGTCTGAAGAGAAGAAGAAGGAGGAAGAGCTCCGCAAGCTCTCCCAAATGGAACAAGAACGCAAGCAGAAGGAAGCAGAAGCTCACGAAGCCAAGTTGAAGGAACAAGAGAGACTCAAAGAGGAAAAGATGAAGACTGAGAGTGTTGAAAAGAAGCAAAAGACAAGAGAGATGTATCCAACTGGTCTACGCCAAGCTTCCTTCTCAAGTGAGGTGAGATCCAAGGAAGACATCATCCGCTACCTTCCGTTGTACAAGATTCCTAATTCGGGTGTTGATTACGTTGTTGATTTACAGGTGATTATGTGCTTGGGTATTGAAGACTTCGTTTCGAGATACGATTCGGAGTTATATTCTGGTGCTGAGATTCTTTCAAGTGCTGAGAAGAGTAAAATCTTCAGATTCTTGTATCCAATTCTTGGAAACACCACCATATTGTCGGTTCCCAAACAACTGGAGAACTACAATGAGGAGCTTGCTAAGTTCCAACGTTTGAAAGTTAGATGGATCAAGTATGATGCTTTCATGTCTGTGGTTGAAAGGGACTTTACCGATTTGTCTACTTTGCTCAAGTCTAACACTGTTGAGATTGATTGGGAGTATACAGTTTCCTCTGGTAGTGGTGACTTTATCAAGCCAGCTGAATCTAACCCAGCTCAAAGAAGCATTTCTGGAAATGTTGCAATTCTGGATATGAAGCAGAAGCTTCCGTTGGCTTTAAGTGTCCGTACTGCTGTTGTAAAGACTTTGGCTCGAAACAAGAAGTTATGGTGATTGTGTTTTTCTACTATTAGTTTTTTGATGACGTTATGAAATGTACTATGTTAATACTGCTTTTGCTTTCTCTATACAAACTTTGACTGTAGATATTTACACACAACGTAACGTATATGCTGCTTGTACTGCTTATTACTTACCCCAATGCTTCATAAAACACCCGGACACCAAAACCTGACACCTGAACACCCCGGGTATTTTGAAACGATAAAATTAAATACTTGCAGTCGGTTTTATGCTACTTTTGTTATTCCAAAAATCGTATTCAGTCTAGCAGTATGTATCAGAGGTATAATTAAGCCCAAAACAGCCTTTTTAAGGCTGTCAAAAATATTATCCTGGAGCATGTCACCATTTCAATTTTCATCTTCATGGTTTCGACTCCATTTTCCCGAAGATTTGAAGAACCGCCGGCGCTGAATATACGCTTAAAATTTGGCTAATAATGAGCAGAAAGTCAAGATATCATGACTTCCTGTTTTGAAATGCGTAGGGAGAGGTAGTTCTAATACTGTTTCCTATCTATTGAAAGACAAAGTCTGCAGATAACCCCCTGCACACCACCAGGAAAAGACTACCGTCAACGAGGGAAACCGATGTCTTGTTGTCTTTATCAACTAAATAGAACTACAGAAGTGACGAAAGAATGGGAAAGAAAGGCACTTGTGAGAGCGTTCATTCAAAAGAAAATAGTTATGTTATCAGAAGAGTTTCAATCCTCCTTATGTCATAGTGTTGCGTTGTTAGCCACACAGATATGGAGGATTGGTAGCTCAATCGACAGAGATCGTGAAAGTCATGTAGATGGTACATGGTATAGATGTGATCACAACCTCCATAGTATTAGAATGCGGCCACCATCATGATATTATAATATGACAAAAAAATAGAAGAGCAAGTAATATTTTTTCAAAAATGCAGTATAACTGCTAAGTGAGTTAATTAACGTTTGAAACAAAGAGGATATTGACGTCAAAAACGGCATACAATTACAGACAAATCACTTTGATCGAAGCCCAGTGACTTGAAGTTGTCTGAACATTGAAGGGTGAAGTATTGAAAAGCTGGCGCTTCAGCTTTTAAACACCCCGGTGATGCCACAAAACCGGAGATCGCGGCCCTAAACTTATTCGGAGTTCCGTGTACTCGACTCTGCAACCTTGAGTGAGGCAACAACGAGTTCTTAGTCTCTTTCTGGGAGACAGAGCCATGTAGTACCAGCCCAGAGGGAAAGATTATATATATATATATATATATAGAGCTAGTAAGAAGCTGACGATGCAATAAAACTAATCGAAGCACTGGATTTGAAGACTTGGTCAATACTAGGCCATGAAGATCTCATGTTGACCCCATTCCTTGAAGTAGACCCCATGGCATAGAGTTATAATGGAGATACTTGTAGTTTGAATCTTGGGGGAAAAAGACTACCGTCAACAATCTTTACTAAGTGAAAAGAACTACAAATGTTACGGAAATATAGAAAGAAAGCCTCGTCGATGAGTGCGTTAATTCAAAAGAAAATTGTTTATACGTTATCGGAAAAGTTAATTTGACCCTTTTTGTATCATGATGTTGCGTTGTTGATATGAAGGATCAGTACCCCACCCGATCGAACATGATTTGGAAAGTGCCAATGCAGGAGCATAACCTAGATGTGATGCATAGCAGTGCAAATGTAAAACTTCTTTCGACCAGTACTCTATGACCCGACAATGTACGTCCTCTGTTGTGGAAAGCCATATTTTCAAGTGAAACAATCATACAAATTTCAAGAAAACAATCTAAACCCCTCAAAGAGTTTTAGAAGATCCAAAGTAATAAACCAAAGCGAAAAAAACGGTTTTAATAGTTAGATTCCCTCGGAGATGCCACAAAACCGGAGTTCGCATCCCGATCTCTTAAGCGGAACTCCGCGTGGACTTGTCAACCAATAGAAAATGAGATACAGTAAAGTTGACTGATAATAACTGTCTACAATATCGAAAGTACAACAAGCGATAGAAGTATATTGTTGAGCAAAACGGGACATCATAAATTCATGGTTCTATCCTGAAATCATTCCTGTTGTGTGATTTTCATTTCCTGAACTTTGTATGGTTTGTTTTTATAACCGTCTTTGAAGATCAAATGTGGTTTTCTCTCTGCAAGATCCAATATGGTCTTACCAAATTCTGAATTAGCCCAAGAGAACCATGGTCTTGTGTACTTCATTCCACCAGGGAAGTTGACATGGATACTCTCATGAACCAAACCAAGATGTGCAGTGTTTTTCAAAATCATATCTAACATCTCGAGAATTTCTTCATCGTCGTCTGTGGTTCTAATTTGAAGCATCAAGGACATTGGCCAAGCGTTATGGATACCAATGTGAGGACCACCAATACCTTTGAAGTGGGAACCGACCAAATAGTATGGATTACCCTTTTTCGACAAGATCATCTTTCTCGTGTTTTGATAGATGACATCGTCTTCATCGAGGAATCCCATATCTGGGAGTGCCAAAAGGGACGGGATATTGGCATCATCCATAAACAGCGCACCACCATAACCATCAATCTCATAGGCAAACACTTTACCCCACACTGGGTGGTCAATGACGGCATGTTCATAGATAGCATCCGTGATAGTCTTTGCAAAACGGCCGGATTTCTCAATGATCTTGTCAATCTTATCTGAAAACTCTGGATCGATATTGTCTTTAGCATCGTTCAATGTGTCAACCAATCTCTTCAACTCGGTAGCCATGTGTGCATTACCAGGGATGAAGAATTGATAGATGCAAGCATCATCCGAAGGTCTGAAAGCGGAACGAATCAAGCCGATACCGAAATTGACTGGGTTACCAGAACCTGCCAATGGCAAAGTCTCCGTTCCGATGTTTGTGTTTCTTTGGAAAGTGTAGTAAATTGGGAGAACGTTACCGGCTTCATCGAACGATGGTGTTGATTCCCTTTTTAAAACGGTCAAAAGATTGGTCAACGCACTCACCCATAGCTTGTTGAAAATGGTGGCGTCTTTGGTAACTGCATAGTAATCGTTGGTCAATGTCAAGAAGGAGGCAAGTGAATCAACTTCCCATTTACACTCAAAGACATACTTCCATTGTGGGGTAGGTACGACTTTGTCCATCGCGGTGTCACCTTTCTTGATACCTGATCCTGGAGGTGGATGGAACGCGTTGCAGTATGGACTCACGAGGATATAGGAGGCCTGTGTGTTGAGCGCACCACGCATCAACTCTTTTAAATCGTCGTCATGTGCGGTGAGCTTCTGGTAAACGGACAACTGTCTAGCGGCATCACGGAGCCATTCCGCGTGGATGTCTCCGGTGACAACAAACGACTGTGGTAAGGACCCCGTCTCTTTGTTAGTCTTCGTGTGGTAGAGGATGGTGGTGTCCAACGTGTTGGGCAATGCATTCTCAACGAGTCTGGCCAAGTCCGGGTTCTCGATGCGTTCTTTCAAGTCATCGATCAACGACTCCACGGCGTTGGAGACGAAAGTACGGCACTTCTGTGGTGGTCTCTGGAAGGGTAATTGCAATGGACCTTCGGATGCTGGGTCGTGGAACTCCTGGGAATACTCCTTGTAAGGCTCACATTGGCCCGTGGACATGGAGTAGAAATGGTGACGTGTCTTGCCCTTCCTAGGACGCTTATCGGCGTTGGCGGCAATTGCCGCCGCCTGGATCCCGTCGTCGTACGTGACTTTCTGGGCATCCAGATTGGCCTGGTAAAGCCTTGCGAGACGGGCATTGAGGAGCTCTTCCTCTTCGTCCGCACCGGTGCTCCGTAGCCAGGCAAACAGCAGTAACGCCACGAGGAGCGCTCCGGCGATCTTGAGCATCCGCGCCCGGCGGTACTGTTGCTTGAGCAGCGGTCTGTAAGCGGGCATGTGCTGTGGCAGCTTTTGTGGCGTTACCATCGTGCAATTTAAAGAGCAAATGTAATTTAAGGGGGTATATATCTTCTCTTTCCCCCGCCAAAAAGGTCGCGATCATTTGCGCTCGCCGAGATGTCCGGGTGTTCCCTCCCGCGATTGTGCTGTCCAAAGCTTTCTTTCAATATCTACGAAGCATCAATTGCCCCGGTCAGCCTGAATCAATTGCAACAATGGCTGTTCCGGATCTCATCATTGACCCGAGCTTGAAGTACTGGGTGCTCGTGCCCATCTCGCTTGCGCTCGTTCTTTTCGGCGTGCTTAGACAGTCCATCAACGTGTTACTCTCACCGGCTCCTCGCCATACACAGATCGGCAAGCTTAGGGAACAGCAGTACCTTAAGAAGGCCAAGTTGCTCAAGTCCAGCTTCTGGAACTTACCCGAGTCCGAATTCCTCGCTAGACAGTCGTATCTTTACGCCAAGCTCAATAGTGGCGATTACCTTGCTGAGAAGCCAACAGGTGAAGTCGACATCACACAGAACCCATTCACGGATCCAAATGCTGCAGATGCTATGATGGAGATGGCCAAGAACTCCTTTGGTAACATGATTGCCCAGACGGCGATGATGGGCTGGGTTAACTTCTTCTTTGCCGGGTTTGTGCTCATGAAGTTGCCATTCCCTCTTACACTCAGATTTAAACAGATGCTTCAATCCGGTGTCAACACAAGTGATCTCGATGTCAGATGGGTCTCCTCCATCTCTTGGTATGTCATTGCCATGCTCGGTCTTAACTCTGTGTCCAACGTTTTGTTCGGTGATGGGAACATGGCTAACCAGATGATGCAACAACAACAACCAATGGCCACCCCAATGATGCCTGGTAATTCAGGTCCAAAGCCTGATAAATTGATGAAAGCTGAGGCTAATGATATCCAGATCATCCCATATAAGCATGTCTTGGAGAACGTTGGCAACAGGGTGCTGAAAATGTACTCATAGAAATCCATCGACTTTTGAAAGGACCTGAGACCATATACCTCCAATATTACGACCTATTCTGCATGTAAAAGGCATATATCTAAAATGTAGCTACATAAGTCATTAATAGAAAAAATTACATTATAATTAGCAATTATAGAAACATTGACTGAACAAGAGTCAGAACATAGGTGCAATTAGCATCCCCAAAGAATCATAATAGCAGGGTATAATTGAAGCACGCCACTCAGCTGTATATAAGCAGATGTGCTCCACTTTGAAGAAAGTTCAAAGGTAAACGAAAACGAAGGGATAAGACAAAGACATAATCACATAGAAGTGAAAGACCTCATTATAAAGTGACGGACCAGACGCTTAAGCGATGGTACAGACAAACCACTGACCACCCCAGAGGAGCAAGTTGTCAGAGTTCTCGGTGTTCTCCTTTGGAGCGGCGGAAGAGGAAGCGTTAGTTGGCTGCATTGTAAGTAGTTGTTGTTGATGGAGAAAGGAAAGAGATGTTCTACGGAGTCAATTGAGGGAGACAAAGGGACACTTATATATCTGACGGAGATTTGAGGCAACTCCATCTCAGATAATCCATAAAGCATATACTAATGCATTCAATCTGACCAATTGGGTAAGAAATCATGTAGGAATAAGCGAGAGCTCGAGATGGCCGGTCTCATCCCCCGCGATCAGATTACCGCATTGGGATGACACAATGATCTCTGCTTCACAATAGGCAGCCAACTAAACCGGTTGGTCGTAAAACAAAGCACTAAATTATCGTAATTTGAGGCTTTCCTTTAATCATGTGCTTGTTTTGAAGCTAGCACTTGCATAATTCATATGACCATGCGCATAAGCTTGTGCAAGCTCTTAATTCCTTCTCATTCTACAATCAAACTGAAAAATTCAAGTACACATCCCTGCAACAAATGTTTTATCTTATTACTCATGCAACTGGTTTTTCAGTACTCATCCTTACCACTGATAATGACGTTGTTGATCTTCAAGATCATTCTAGTAAGCTGTGTAGCGAGCAACAACTGTTGTTTCTTACCAATGAGAGGATCGACAACAAAGAGCTCCTTCATGTCGTTAGAGCCACTGCCCAAACAGTCAACACCCAAATGGGAGTTAGCCTCCTTAACTTGTTTAGACTTAACGTTGGCCAATGTCTCAATTGGGTCCAAACCGGAGTTTTGAGCAAGAGTCATTGGGATTTGATCCAAAGCGGCAGCGAAAGCTCTGAAAGCGTACTGGTCAATACCCTTCTGCTTATCGGCAGCCTCAGAAACAGCCAAAGAACATGTAATCTCTGCAGCACCACCACCATACACAACTCTGGAATCACGGATCAAGTTACGCACCACACAAAGGGAGTCATGGAGAGCACGCTTGGCCTCCTCAACAATCATTCTGTTGGAACCTCTAAGGAAACATGTGACAGCTCTGGAGTTGGAACATTCTTCAATAACCAACATACGATCTCTAGTAGTACCGAACTCCAATTCATAAACCTTACCGGCAGAACCAAGCTTCTCGGAACTTAAATCTTCGAAACGTGGAACGATACGACCATTTGTGGCAATGGCAATCAATTCAAGTTCTTGACCACCAACCCAACGGACAGCAGGAAGTTGATTTTGTAGAAGCAAATGGTTGGCTTCATCATCGAAACCCCATTGACAAATGACAAGATTGGCACCGGAATCCTTAACCTGTTGCACCATCTCTTTGAACTTGTTCTGTTCATAGTCTTGTAAGTTCTTGAATTCTTCCACTGTGGAGATATCAAGCTTGTGTTTAGTCTTTGGCTTTGGTGGTTCAAATGGACATGTTAATATAGCGAGTTTGACATTTTCAATTCTCTTTGGCATTTGAGGATGGGAGAAATCTTTATCCAGAATAACACCTTTAATGAGTCTAGAATCCTCCAAAGAACCACCAACTTTACCTTCAACTTTGATCAATTCGAAATCAACATCCTTTCTCTCCTTGTCAGCAACGGACAAAACGGCATCAACGGCCATCTTGGCAAAATGTTCATGGTCCTTGGAGACAATCTTGGAACCCAAAGATGTCTTAGCAGCCTTCAAAAGTACATCAACGTTGTTTTCTATGTCATCGGCAACACTGTCGAGCTGGTCAATGGCGACTTTACAAGCTTCATCGAAACCGTTAGCGATTTTAATTGGGTGAATACCCTTGTCAATGAGTTCAAGAGCCTGATCGAGTAAAGCACCAGCGAGGACAACGACACCGGTGGTACCGTCACCAATCTCATCATCCTGGGACTTGGACAACTCCACGAGCAACTTGGCAATCTCGTTATCGAGCTCCATCTGTGAAAGAATAGTGGCACCATCGTTGGTGATGGTGATCTCTCCATCTGGGGAGATGAGGATCTTGTCGAGACCTCTTGGACCCAAGGAGGTCTTAATCACGGATGCGACAGCACGGGCAGCGAGGATGTGTGACTTCTTAGCTTCGAGACCGTGGGCTCTCTGCTTTGTGCCTTGGTCTCTGACAATGATGAGTGGTCTACCCATCTCATCCTGAGCCACGATGGCATTGGACATGTCCGGCATCTCCATCATCTGTTGTTGAGCCATTTTTTCTTCTTCTTTCTATGAGGGTATGTGATAATGTAATGACAGAAAGGAAAGAAAAGGATCAATTCACACGACAAAAAGGATGCTAACAAAGAGATTAAATCAATATAAACGTCTTTCGATGGCGACGCGTCCAACTCGAAAAAAACGCGGCCGCCACCAGAATGCCAACCCATCACGACCGGGTAACCCTCTCAGAAATTTTGATTAGGTAAGCATACACCCAAGGATTACATAATAATGGTACGGGGACACATCTCTGAAATTTTTTGGTTTCGAGAAGTAGGCGATGGATTTAATGTGTCTCGGAGGTTCTCTGTATAATCTTTGGGATTCAACACCACAGAAGATTTTACCACAATGAGTGTCGTCGGGTCTCTCATCTTTTGCCTCGATTGCGGTAACCTCCTCGACTCCGCTGCCAACAAGAAGACCATCACATGCGGTGATTGTAGCAGATCATACAACTCCAAGGACTTCTCCGGTTTGAAGGTTGTCACAAAATCTGCAGACGATGCCTTCCCCTCTGCTCTTAAGCTCAAGAAGTCTGTGGTGAAGACAACTTTGAAGACAAATGACCTGGAAGAAGGTGCCACCATCAAGGAGAAGTGTCCACAGTGTGGTAACGAAGAGATGCAATACCATACCCTCCAACTTCGTTCCGCAGATGAAGGTGCCACCGTTTTCTACACGTGTACCGGCTGTGGTTACCGTTTCAGAACTAATAACTGAAGAGGGTTTTATTGGAGTGCTTTGGGTTACGGTTTCATGTCATGCATATATAATGTCATATCTTTCTTTTCTGCTTTCGTTTTGCTTTTGCTTTTAATAATCAGTACTGGGTCTAGTCCCTTTAAAAAAACACATACACACAAATCTTGTATAACACAGTAATAACTACATGTCTGTAATATTTAACCATAAGAACCACGTATACTCATAACATAACAAACTCCAGAAACGGACACATAAAAGAAATAAAAGGAAAACTATGCCAAAAAAATACATAAAACGATATAACTTAGGCAGCAGTGGCGTACTCGAGTTCGTTAGAGTTCTCATACTCGTACATGTCCAAAGCAACGATAGCAGAGTCTCTAACAACCTCATCGCTGTCCTTAGCGAAATCCTGAAGAATTGGAAGAACATCATCTGTGGCAATAGAACCCAAAGCCTCGGCAGCCTCGTGTCTAACCATAGGAGCCTCCTGATCGTTCTTCAAAACCTTGACCAAAGATGGAACGGTAACTGGGTTACTGAGCTGACCAAACACATAGGCGATTTCGTGCTTGAACAATGCAGATGGGTCATCGAAACCTGTAGCGAGAGCAAGACAAGCCTCATCACTACCAATGTCTCTAAGTCTGAACATGGCTCTGTAACGCTCGAACAACGGCGTTTCCTGAGAGTTCAAGATCTTTGTAAGTTTCTCAATCTTATAATCTTGGTCCAGAGCCAAAGGTGGGGCTGGATCGATAGAAGAGTAAGCACTCTCTTGGAGTTTCTCGGACTTGGCCTTCTCAGAAGTCTCCCACTTAATTCTCTCGATAGCAAGCTCACATGTCTGTCTGATCTCAAGAAGTGGATCGTTCTTGAAGTACTCCTCAAGGAGAGGAAGGGACTCAACGTCGTTAAGGGCACCAAGAGCCTCGGCAGCCTCGTGTCTGACCATACACTGCTGGCCTTGCTCATCGGTCAAGACATCTCTAAGAATTGGAGCACCGTGCAAGTTCTTGGTCTGGCCGAGAACATAGGCAACCTCGTGCTTGAGCAACTCAGAGTCGTCTCTGAAACACTCACCAATGTACTTAACAGCGGTGTTGGCTCTCTCAGGGTCTTCTTTGAATTCAGAACCGATAGACTTCAAGTTGAAGAGAGCTCTAAATCTGACAGCGAGCTTAACATCACCGCTCTTGTTGATCAAAATGTCACGGAGTTGCTCCAAAGTAGCATTATCGACGTCCTGTTCAACGCTCATCCTGAATAATCTTTGATTAAAACGTTGGAAAATTGAATTCTGCGGGGGTAAAAAGAGGTGCAAAGTGTCAACAATTTTTTTTTCTTCATGTCAATAAGACCACAAAAAGAAAAGAAAAAAAAAAGTGAGCTCATCGCACTGGGCCCCACAAGCGTAAATCTGAGAACGTTCGCACCGTGGGGAGATAAATAACTAGCGTAAATGTCAGAACAGCATAGAATATAAGAGAGCTGGAGGGTGCTCAGAGCTTTATTCAGAGAACAATTTTTGAGTAGAGATCTAAAGAAAGAGCCATTTGAACAATACCTCTTCAATTGACTATTTATATATAAAAAGCCTCCAAATAGTGACATTTCTGTAGTTTTGTTATCTATTTCATCTAATTCGCGCACTGTGGAAGAAAGCTAGCGCTAGGCCGTTGATGAACATCAACGCCACCGGAAGACTTCAACTTTTTCAAATAACAAATCACTTACCAGTTTCCAATTGACACCGGAAAGATGGTTGATATATACCCAGTATCGCCAAATGTTACCAAGGATGACCTTCTGAGTTCTTTCAAAGGTGCTAAGCTGATCGTTCCTTCTGTCGCTATTGGTAACGTTCCCCAGCTTTCAGCAGATCTGCTTTTACACAACCTCGGGACCAAGCTCGTTGCTAGACTTGATGCAACCCTTCTCTATCCCTTTGCATCCCCGGTTGACTATGTCGCTGGATCATCAGATTCCACACCGAAAGGCACCAGTACTGGTCTCGAGCTATATTTCAATGAAGAAACAAAAACTGTCATTGTTCAACAGAGATCACCAATTCTTCCAGGGTATGCAAAGAACTTCCTTGATTATCTTGTGGAGTTTATCAAAGATTCCAATTTTGCTTCTGTTAATGTACTGGACTCTAATGATTCCGCTTTGAGAGAGGACATCAACATTGATAGACCACTTGAGCTTTACTCCAATAACCTCACAGAATCTTTCAAATCGCTCAAGGTCACGTCTTCTGGATCAGAGGATAAACTGGTATCATCGTATACACCGTTCGTTGCCTCCTTTGTCAAAGAACTTCAAAAAATCAATAGCATCACGGTTTACGCTCTCGTCATTTATGTGTATGAAGGTGACAACTTCTTTGATGCTCAAGTCCTTGCAGATGAGGCTACGGGTGTTTTGGAAATTGAAAAGCCAAAAGAATGGCTGAGGCCAGTATCATGGAGTGGGGCTTATGGTGATAGACCCATCCCTGTTGGTTCGAATGAGGGTATATATGGTTGATTTGGTTATGTGATTTAGCTCCTTTTGCCTCATATATGCATCTTTGGTCCATTGTAATTGCCCGTAGAAGGATATTTTAGGCTGTTTAGGGGCTTGTTCAACGATATGGTCGTCCGTTCTTGTGCGCTTGCACCCAATATGGTCTCGCACGATTTAAGCCCATTGTAGCCTCAATAATGCAATAATACGCATTACGAAAGTTTAGCTACTGGGAATTTAACCATTCTTGTCTACTACAATATCTGTAAGTTCCCTGAGAGTTGAGGAAAAAAATTCTGATCCAGAGATCATTGTTAGTTCCGAATGCGGAAATGTGTCGGGGATGGGGAGATGGATCAAACAGACCTGTTGGCTGAATTCGGTTAAAACTCTATCCAAAACGATTAATACAATGCATAACTACATTATTTAGTTTGTGCCTCAAATGAATCCGACGAATATATAAAGCACAGCCTTGAGACCTGTTTGATCGCAGTCTCAGAACATCTCTTCTCTCTTCATCACATACTACTTATAACAATGCAGCCAACTTCTAACGCTTCCTCTTCCGCCGCTCCAAAGGAGAACACCGAGAACTCTGACAACTTGCTCCTCTGGGGTGGTCAGTGGTTCGTCTGTACCATCGCTTAAGCGATCTGCTTATGGCAAGTCCTTGTGGATTAAGAGTTCATCTCTGACCTACCTATCTTCTTTTTCATTTTCGATACTGCTCGCCAATACTTTTTTCAATACGGTGAGACATCCACTTATAATTCTTCTGTTGGTCAAGATATGGTTTGCTGATTCTATACCTCGCTGTTATGCTGACTTTGAGATGCTATTCACGATCTGGTTTATTGTTTTTAATAACTACCTGTCTTTTAATCAATGTTTCTATAATCATCTACTTCTAGCCCGTCACTTTAAGAATATTAAACCACATTAAGATTACACATAACAGTTCTAAATGATCATAAATTCATGTCCGTGTCATTTTGATGACCTCCAGTCTCAGCTCGTTGCTGCTGAATGAGTTCATCAACTTCAATCTTCCACCTGTTTAGAAGAGAATGTCCATCTTCAGGCAGTTTCAGATCCTCATCAAAGTATCGCCTGTTGAGAACCTTCTTTATGTGAAGTTCCTTTTTGGCGATGGCTAGCGTTTCCATGGCTTTTGTACCAGTTGCACCGTTGAACGAGGCAAGAAGCTGAAGAGCACCCATAATCTTCCCAATCTCTAGACCAATTGTTGCACCGTCGGGATACCCATCGTCGAAGCCTTTTTGTAGACTATCCTCTTTCGAGCTACTGAGACCGTCCAAATAACCTTGTTTAGCATGGATTCTCCTCAGTGCAGCCGTTTCAGCGTCCTCGGGGCGATCTGTTCGAACTCCATAGAAGTCACCATCCTCCACTTCTGGCCTGTAGATCTCGCCATCGCTCGCCCAAATGTCGTCATCGCTGATATCGGGGGACTCCGTCTTGGGCCTTTTCAAAGATCTATCAACTTCACCCATATTCGGCCAGGAAACCGTGCCTTTCCAGAACAAATGTGGAGAAGAGAAAGATAATTAAAGAGAGAGAGAGAAAAGTCGCGAACCCGTTTGATGCCCGGAACAGGCGGAGCGCTTTACCGAGAAAAGGTTACCCGGCGACAGGCCCGAATAATCGACGTGTGCGGATATTCGAGAGCCCCTAACAGATCTTTCTCAAACAGCCATTGAACCCACACAAACTAGCTTTTTAATCGTTCAAACACCACCACAATGTCCTTCACCTCTACGCCTGCCGTTGTCATGGGTAAGTTTCCCGGTTCAATTTCGTGCGCTCATTGCTGTTTACTAACAACTCCTTTATAGACAAGTACGTTCTTCTTCCAACCCGATAGATTAGGAAACAGCTACTAACTCGTCATCTAGCGGTACTGGTCTCACAAAACTTGGTTTTGCCGGTAACGATTCGCCATCGTTCATCTTCCCAACTGCCATTGCCACGCGTTCGGGTAATGGTAAGCCTGCACCGGGAACGAAGCCTTCCTTCTTAGGTGGATCTGCCTCCTCACAATCACAGGCATCATTCCTCTCTTCCAAGCGTGGCACCGAGGATCTCGATTTCTACATTGGAGAAGAGGCAATTGATGCCTCCAACACACAAGCATACTCCCTGTCGTACCCTATCAAGCACGGTCAGATCGAGAACTGGGATCATATGGAGCGTTTCTGGGAGAATTCCATCTTCAAGTATCTCCGTTGTGAGCCTGAGGATCATTACTTCCTCTTGACTGAGCCACCGCTTAACCCACCGGAAAACAGAGAAAACACTGCCGAGATCATGTTCGAGTCCTTCAACTGTGCCGGTCTTTACATCGCCGTCCAGGCCGTGCTCGCCCTTGCTGCCTCTTGGACATCATCAAAGGTTGTTGATCGTTCTCTCACAGGTACCGTTATCGACTCCGGTGATGGTGTCACCCACGTCATCCCTGTGGCCGAGGGTTATGTTATTGGCTCCTCTATCAAAAACATTCCTATCGCTGGTCGTGACATCACTTTGTTTATCCAATCCCTCCTCAGAGACCGTGGTGAAGCTGACACATCCCTCAGAACAGCAGAGAAGATCAAGCAACAGTTCTGTTACGTCTGTCCAGACATTGTCAAGGAGTTCAACAAGTTTGACCGTGAACCGGAAAAATTCGCCCAGTACATCGTTGAGACAACCAGATCTAAGAAGGTTGTTGACGTTGGTTACGAACGTTTCTTAGCCCCAGAAATCTTCTTCAACCCAGAGATTGCATCCTCTGACTTCCTTACACCGCTCCCAACTGTCGTTGACCAGGTCATTCAGGCTTCTCCAATCGATGTCAGAAAGGGTCTTTACAAGAACATTGTCCTCTCCGGTGGTTCCACCATGTTTAAGGACTTTGGTCGTCGTCTCCAGAGAGACTTGAAGGCCATCGTCAATGAAAGAATCGCTGCATCTGAGGTGAGCAGTCACACCAGATCTAGCGGTGTGGAGGTTGAGGTTATCTCCCACAGAAGACAACGAAACGCTGTTTGGTTCGGTGGTTCTCTTCTTGCACAGACAAGTGAGTTCCAGTCTTACTGCCACACCAAGCAAGATTACGATGAGTATGGACCAAATATTGTTCGTAACTTCTCTCTGTTCAGTATGCCATGATTGATACTTTCCATTGAGATTATGAGACTAGAAAGAGCACCTTTTGGGTGGGTGTTGATTGTTTTTTCCGTTTGTGTTTTGATTTAACCACCTGAAACAAAACTTGTATACGAAAGTTTAAGATTTACTATGACCAGACATTTTCCGTACTTCTACAACTCCTTTAATAGTCGTAACCTAATTAACATTATAAATATAACACACCACCTCCTTCCAACATATACGTGAAAACAATCACCAGAAGGAACACCATCCGATGTAGTGCTGACACAAGTTTTCAACAGAAGTAGCTTGCTGGATCAACTTATCAACCTGACTTGGGATATTCAAGTCCTTGTAACGACGGAAATCATTACCCGTCAACTTATCCGTAATTCTCTTCAACACCAGTTTGGCTCTAGCGTTTCTAATCTCAATCTTTTGCTGAACCTCCAATCTGGCAGCTTCCTGTTCATCGATCTGACCACGACGCAACAATTCAACTGTATTCACTTGCTGTAAGTTGATACCAGTAGCATCAGCGATGGTCTGAGTTGGAAGGTCGAAACCCCAGTTGATCAATGGGTCATAAGCAAATGCTTCCAAGATGGCCATCAAGGATTCCTTGTTGTCACGCAAGACTCTCATAACATGCTCACAAGTGATTCTGAAAGAACCTTCGATACCACTCACCTCCATGGCATAAGTCAACATTCGGGTTAATCTGAATGGGACCTTTTCTGGATACTTTTCACGAAGAATAGCAGCCTCGAAACAATCACCGAAATCAATATGAATAACCTTACCAGTAATTCTATCCAACATCAAGTTAGAAGGATGACGGTCACCAAGACCAAGGATGTAACCAACCATAGACATGACAGCAAGAGATCTCGTGTATGTCGTTCTTCTGTCCAACCAGGACTCAGATGATCTGGATTTGAGCCACAAAACCTTGTACAAGTCCTGACCTCTTGTGTTATCGAGTGCGTACGTGAAGACCTCAACCTTCTGTAGCAGGGTCAAGTTATCATAATCTGGTGCCATTTGAAGCATAATCCGATGTTCAATGTTCAGAATGATGTTCCTAGACTCACGGTACTCTTTGATAAGAACATGGAAAGTGTCAGAGCTTGGCACCCAACCCAAAAGACCAGACTTTGGAGAAAGTGGAATAGCAGGGAACTGTTGAATATCCAAATGTCTCTTGAAACACTCAGGATCGTTCAGCAAAAGAGTGTTGACCAAACCAAATAGTTGCATAACAAGATTATCTTGACGGATATCTTCATGACCCTTCAGCAAGTAGTAGTATTCCTTACCATCACTACCTTTAATACCACAACGACGTGGTCTCTGTTTGGATGAGATCACAGTGAATATTGGCTCAAACTTCATAATTCTCACAATAGGTTTACCAGGTCTATACGTACCTGGGACAGCCAACTCAAGATCAGACACAGCTAAGAGCTTAGGAGAGACGTATTGCAACTCCAGCATCTGCAACTGCGGAAGCTGTCTATTGATACGACGGAAAACGTTGTAGTAAATATCCCAAGCTTGGTTGAGCTTAGAGATATCCTTAGTTCTCTTGAAGGCAAGACCCCATTCGTAAGCACTGGCCAAATCTCTTCCGAATGTGTTTTGGAACGACACCTCTCTCAGAGTCTCAGCACCCCTCTCAAGCATCTTGTGCAATGGATCCAAAACAGTAAACATCTTGTCAGTATTGTGTTCACCAAAGAACAATCTGGAAGCATCCTCCAATCCCTCATGCCAAAGCTCATGCCACAAGACAGCAACTCTGATAAGCTCGTTACTCACAAGCTCAGATTGAGAGATCAAGACTGGACTGTGGACTCTCATCTTGTCAATGATGGTTTGAGCAGCTCTTTGTCTGGAAACAGAGTCAGACTTAACAGCAACAGCCAATGGATAAACCAAAGCCTGTGGGTGAACCTTACCAAGACCAGTCAACAAACCATGAAGAGATCTGCTAACAGTCTGATTTGGTTGATGGATACGAGAAATCAACTGAGGAATAACCTCCAACCAGGTATCAATCTTAACCATGTCGAAACCGTCAGCCATAGCCTGTGCAGCCTCCGGAACACCACCGAAGGTGAACCAAAGGGTCAACAATCTCAAAGTGTCTTGAAGTGGATTCGCAGCAGACAAGGAAATAGAGTGGAAGAAACCCTTAATTGCTGGGATCACATGCTGCTGGATCAATTCTGGAGAGTACTGAGAGTCACCCTCAGTACTTGTCTCACTAATGGAAGACTTGGAAGTCAACAAAGAGATAACCTCGAAGTTAGCCAATGCCCAATTGTGCCAAGCTTTGTACCACTTGGAATCAAAGTGTGTTGCAAGCAAGAACGAGCCTAAGATTGTTTCAGAGTTTTCTGTTCTCCAGTTATTTTGCAATGCCACTTGCCATTCACCTTGCTTAAGGAAACATCTAGCCAACAAATTGGTGTATTCCTCAACGTTCTTGATGCTGCTATGCGAAGGCAATGGTTGTGTGATCAGATCGTCTGGGTTCAGGCCCAAATCATGCGACATTCTGGAAGTGAAATCAATCAAGTGACTCAATGCTTCTCTTCTTGAGCCTGTAGCCCACATGTACTTCAACTGAGCATAGACAACCTGAGGCGGAGCCTTAGAAGTATTTGGATCATCACCTTCTTCCAACAATGAGTTCAAAGCTTTCTCAGCTAAACCAAGTCTTCCAGACTTTCTGCACAAGTTGGCAAACTTGATCCACATCTCCATATCTTGCTTTGGTTTGATGACGAGTGTACGGACCTTCAACATTCTCTGCCAGATATCAACGTTTCTCTGGCATCCGAGCAATCTGGCATTCCAAGTCTTTCTCATGACACCACGAGCTTCAGAAGTCTGTGGCAAGTTCTTGTACTTGATAATCTCTTCCAACTCAGCGAGCATCTGAACTCTGACAACCACGCTGTAAGCACGACTATAACTCTCACTCACTAAAGCAGTAATCTCAGTAACCAAAAGATCTCTGGCCTTGACAATGTGTCTCGAAGCCTCATCAAAGTTATTACGATGAAGACACAAGATAGCGTTGAAGAATGATCTGTCTGGAGACTCTGGCTTCATAACTGTGATATAAGTGTCCATTCTTTCCCATTGACCCAAGCCCCAAGCAGCAGCAGCGGCAAGAGGAGCAACAGCTCTCTTGATATCCGTGGAAGAGTTCGTCCACTTCTCCTGAGCCAATTGAGATAACTGGTCCCATTCACCCAAAGCGTGCAAACAACGCATCTTACCCATAGTAGTCTCAATGGTATCTTCCCGTCTCTCATTGTATGCCTTCAAAGCATCTTCCCATCTTTGAAGCTTCTCATACCAAGTCTCCTTCAATTGCAAGTCATGGTGTTGTTGAGCATGCTTTAATATACCGATAGCAGCGTCAGACTGTTGAAGTTGGTTGTTGATACTGATGAGCGCTTCAATGGTTGGTGTAGATGGCTCCTGACTGAACTCCAACTCCTTGTAGTGTAGAGCTTTAGCATAAGCGTGACACTTCTGAGCGTACTGGCCCAAAGTAGAAATATGGATCGGCAATGGTTTGTCATCATGTTCCATGAACTCGGCCAAGTTCAGCAAAGTCTGATGGATCTCAGGAGGATTGTTTGGAGAAGACAAAGCAACGCACAAAGACTGAACAAGTTCTTCTTGATTTTGAGTGTAGAGTTCACTCCAGCAACTGGCAAAACTGGCGTTAAACAAGTCCTTAGCCAAAGGATAGTAACTGCTTGCCAAACCAGAACAAGCTCTCAAAGCATGTGAAGGAGATTCTTTCAATAACTGAATACTGAGACGTCTGTTCCACTCTTGCCAATCTTCCTTGGTACGGCACTGTGAGCACTGCCAAGCATTTTTCAAAACATGCTGGTTGACAGGCAACTTTTTTGATGGTTGTTCAATCGGCTCAGCAGCATCATGAGAGTCAGCATCCTTATCTAAGATGAGGTTATGTGGCAATGGTTCATCTTGCAACAACTTGTGTACCAACTGATCATAGACAGAGGACTGGATCTTGTTCTTGACAAGTACCTTGTTTATGACTGGAATAAAGACAGAAAATTCAGTACCCATCTGTAATAACAAGAAGCACAAAGTGTTCATAGATGCCTTGGTGAGCTCCTCATTGCGAGTAGACAAAACTCTCATCAAAGTGTGGACGATTCTCGAAGACATGTCATTGAGGTTCACAGTTCTCGAAAGCTTTCCAATTGTGACGATGGCAGCCTTTCTGACATTTTGAGGACCATACTCAAACAATCTGACAAGATTTGGAATTATCAGATGAATATACTCTTCGATGTTTGAGCCAAAGACAACGAATGCCTTTAACACACGGAGGGAAACGTTTGGAATCTTCTCGTTGCCCAAAGCATCAAGCAACAGTGGCAAAACAGAGGTCAAATGCATCTTGAATTCACCACCAAGGGCCTTGGCAATAGACTCAACAAGAGACACAATAGTCACCTGGAGATTCTGCAAATGGAAGAACTCCTTAATGACAGTGAACACTTCCTCGAGGTGTGGTCGTATGTGCTGCTTCACAATGCTGATCAAAGCACTGAGCTGTTGGAAGTAGAACTCCAACATCGATGGAGGGCAAGTATGCATCACATTGATAATGGCAGATATAGTGGTACCGGTAAACTTGAGGCATGTAATAGTGATGGTTTTGAAGATGAGAACAATAGTCTGGATACATGAAGAGTGATAAGCAGCTAAAGATGGATCCTTCAAAATCTTCATGAGCGTACTGATAACGACAGTAGGATAGTATTCCTCGTTAGAAGGGCTCATACCCTGCATCAAAAGAGCAACATCAGTCGGTGGACCTTCAACGGCAATGTTTTTGGAATTTCTCTCAACCTCCTTGTGCTTGTAAGGGTCCAATGCACCCAAGATACCAATGAGTCTGACAGTCTCTCTGCGAATGGCTGGGGAGTTTTCTGACTTTAAGATGTTTATGAGGATACCGAGAAGTTGTGGGTAATCGAGCAATGGCTGGATGACATAACCAGATGATCCGGCCAACTGACCCAATGTCTTCAAAGCAGCATCTCTTTTGAAGGACGAGCTTTGGTCTTGGAATGTTTCGAGAATCAATGGCATCAAATCCGGGATGAATGGCTTAATGTCTTCTCCTGCAACGACAGAGAGTTCACCAAGAGCCGAGATGGAACTGGAAGCAACAGAAGCTGACTTGTCCCTAGATTTTGGAAGAAGAATGTCAATAATTGGTTTCACGTATGGCTTAGCCACGTTTCTGGATGAGTTGATGAGTAGCGAAAGCAAAATAGCACTTTCCTCCTTTTTGCGACCGGCAGTGGAATATTCGAGCTTAGTCAATAGCTGAATGAGCGTCTTTCTGAGGAACGGAACAATGTAAGCGGGGTTGATGGTAGACAATCTTCCAATGATTTGAATGGCAACCTTTTGAATGGCAAACACCTCATCGTTCAATGCCATGAAGAGCAACCTCACATTATCGGCTTGCGAAAGTTGAGGGTCAAAGTTCTTACCCAATGAGTTCAAAACTTCCAATCTGATCTCTGCGACTGGATCTGTAATTGCAATCGTCAAAAGCTTATCCAACACCTCAGAGACAGCATTTAATGAGTAACTTGAAGTTTGGAAACACACAGAGTCTTTCAAGAACAACTCACAAGATGTCAAAGCGGCAATCTTCCGCACCTCTGGATTTTCATGTTCGATGTAAGTAATGGTACAGTACCGCACAAACTCAAACAGAGACTCATTCTTAAAGTTGAAGAAGTTGAGCATTTTCATCGCCTGGATGATGATAACGTCGTCATTAGACATTCCATTGCGAGCAATCATAGCCTCTCTGTAGTGGCGGGCCTGTTGTGGGTTCATTCTGTTCTTGGAGTTTGGAGCACCTGGTTGTGCGAAAGCAAAACCTGATAAACAATAACTCAGTAAGTTCAAGATCTTTTGGTTGATGATTGGTTCCAGAGGTGGGATTCTTTGAGAGAGGGTGAGAAGACACTCTCTCATGTGATCACTCAAAGAGCACGATAAAAGCATGTCAAGAATATCTCTTTGTAAGTGTTTTGTCAAAGCTGGGCCAACGGCATACGCGAGCTTACCAATGCAGTAGAAGATAGCTGGTTCAATATCTCTGCGTGACTTAGATCTAGAGCTGAGACCATCACGGATGTTATCAAGAATGGCATCAAGGTATGTTGTTACATGACCTTCAACTTCAAATGCAATGTCACCAATCGAAACCAATATTGAAGCTCTCTCGTTCTCCTCTTTCAGTTGGAGTAAATAGAAAAGAAGAGTACGATGCAAGTATCTATCAACAAACTTCTGAGAGTTGTAGGCGGCAAGGAGAGGGATGATGTGTGTAACTTCTTGTCTGATGATGTTGTACTTGTGCTCTCTGTACTTATATGATGTTTCGTAGATAGCATCGTACTTGTCTTGGATAAACATACCACCTTTCTTGACCAATTCTTTGAAAACGAGTAAAGAGCCATGGATAGATTCACTTGTGTTGATTTTGAACCCCTGAGAAGCGCCTTCAATCAGTTTGTTGAACCAACTCTTCTTCAGGTTCAAGTCACGTTCGTAGATAACATCAAGACACTTCTCCAAAGCATAAGCGGCATCAATTCTGATGATGAGTTTTGAATCTCTGAGAGCTGACCAGATGTTTTCCAAAATGGTGTTGACATAGCTGTAGAAGAGTGTCGGCGAATTCTCTGCGATGGATGCAATGATGAGCACAGCTGCGTGTCTTTTAGGTTCGCTCTTCTCTGTCTGGAGCAACTCGATAGCGTTACGGGTCTCATGGTCAACAAAGTCAGACGTCAGAGAGCCACCTGGAATAGCCAGCTTACCAAGGGTCTTGGCAGCCATCTTCATGATCTCGACATCAGATGAAGGAATGAGATAGCGGAGGTAATTGGCCAGTCGTGACGTCTGGTTCGGGAGGTCTTCCCCGCCAAAGAAGTCAATCAGCGTGTCAACAGCAAGGATACCGCCAATGTTCTCAGACGGGTCACTGCCATGAATCAACTCGAAGATCTTGTTATTGATCTCATTGTTATAACGGGCAAATTGCTCCGCTGAAACCTCACGAGCAGTTGTGGTGAGATGCGCTCTCAGTTCAACCACGGCGGCTGCGCGCTCCGCCGGTTGCGGGCTCCGCAGGCCCTGGAAGATATGTTGCAGGGCAAAGCTTTCAGCAGGCTGTGACATTGGAGGCCGGCTTTGTCCCTTTCAGTGTTGCTTTTAGTGTATATAACTACGGAGCTCGAGTTGAGTTTGTTATCAACTAGGCCCAATTCCCGAATGCTGGAAGTCGCGCGGTCGCGAAATTCGCGGGTAGCGAGAAGTTACCCTGCTTGTTTTTCATCTAATGATAGCTTTTTATTAGAGATTGACTGTATTTTTTTTCTCATTTTTATAGAATTACCCTTGAGTGTTGCTGATGTATTTGGCAATGTTCTCCGCAGTCTTACTCGAGGCTTCCTTGGCAGTTTTTTCATAAGCTTCCTGGTAACGAGCCTGTAGAGCAGCATTGGAGTTGTCTGTGACTTCACCGTTTCTGTCCTCTGGGAATGTGTACTCTCTATCAGGAACAGCAATGCCTTCCTCTTCATCAGGTAACACCAGGCCATCTTGTTCACCTTCCTCGTAGCTCTCTGTGTCAGAGATCACGTCAACTTCATCCTTCTTATCACCCCCATTGATACCTAAGTCATTCATCAAATGTGACAAGTTCTTCTCCTTTCTCTTCTTCTCCTTCTCTTCTTTCTCCTTGAGTATTCTTTCTCTCTCGGCTTTGTAGAACTTCTCGTACTCTTCAACCTTGTTATCGACAGCATCAAGGAACTCATCGAAACCTGCACCTGTGAAACTCGAAACACCAACAACATCCAATTGAGAATAAAACTCCTCAAGCATAAGAGACATGGAGTTGACGAGGGAGTTCATATATCCACTTCCTGAACTTGTCTCAGCATTGAGATCCTCATCTTTTCTCAAAGCCACTTGGAACGCCTCAAAGTCTGTCATCCACTCCTTAGCGAATTCTGCGTCTTGAACATCAGTCTTGTTGAAAACAACGATCATTGGAAGTTTAGTCTTGTAAAGGATCGAGCATGCATAGAGCATATTTGAGATGAATGTGGTTGGGGATGTGTTACGCGGTGTATCCACGATGTATGCAATGACGGTGGGGAAAGTAGATGCGAAAGCTTCAGTGATGATGGCACCAGATGCGGACCAGATGAAACATTCAATTTGACCAGGTGTATCGATAATGACGTTTTTGAACTTGTCGGATTTTTTCTCAACAAGTTGAATGACTTGATCGATCTTTGTGGAGAAGAGATTAAGAGATGTGACAATGGCACCGTTTGGTCCAAGGTTATAGTTCTCCATGACCTTTTTATACTTCACAGAGTCACGGATGTCGATGTTGGCACCGAATGGGACTTTCAGCACGGCTGGATCGAGGTTAATCACATATGGTGGGGTCTGTTTAGAGTGGAGATGAGAGTTGAGTCTCTGCATGAAAGTGGTTTTACCGGAACCTGTTTATGGGTGTTAGTTGGTCATCCCTGGTGCCTAAGAGGGAAAAATAATGCACATACCGGCCATACCAATACAGAGGACAGTATTAGGAGCCATTTTGATGAGTGATTAAGTGTCCAATTGTGATAAATTTTGAAACTAAGAAAGGTTGATTTGTCAAAACACGACTTGCCACATTTTTTTTTCTGTGCATCATGTGCTTATATAATCTTTATGTAAGCATAATTACGTAATCCTTATGTAATTAATTGATTAGGTAAGCACATGTCATTTTTGCACGGGCAAATCTCAAAGTTCTCCGGCTTTAAAAAAAGTCAGCCACACACAAGCCACAGTCAAAAAAAACAGGTGTGCGCCACAGCCATAGCGGTAAACAAAACTTGGGAAGTTTCAACCGTTTTGGCGCCGAGAGAGTTTTTATCGAGTATTGAATCTTCTCTTTCCAAGTGCTCGAGCTGCAAAAAAAACCACCATAGCCAATACAAAATGACTGATCTTCAGGCTCTCACCACGACTGTGACCGAACAGGTTTCTCCAGAGCAACAGCACCATGTCTCCAAGGAAATGCCACCACACCACACAGCCGGGAACGCCGACGAGAACGACGAGGATGAGGACGACGATGACGATGAAGGCGAGGAGGACGAGCATGGGGAGAAGAAGTACCACTGTACACACTGCCCACACTCTTTCACACGTAAACACAATCTCAAATCACATCTGTTGATACACACACAAGAGAAACCATTCAGTTGTTCCATTTGTTCATCTAAGTTCCGTCGTCTCCATGATCTTAAAAGACACGAAAAACTCCATACGGGAGAGAAACCACATCAGTGTAAGACGTGTGGCCGCAGATTTGCCCGTGCTGATGCCCTTGTCAGACATAACAACTCACAAGCCGGTTGTGCGTTGTTGATAGATGATATCCTCCCACAGAAGGACTCTGCCATGAATTCTGCTGCTCAGTCACCCGTGGAAACACCGGGTTCACCACCATCAAGAACAGTCATCCCACAGAAGAGATCTTATGAGAACGGCGGCTGGAGACTCGATGGCCGGGAGTTGCCTCCATCACGTCGTTTGATGACACAGGCCAGAACCACAAGTGAATCTACCGAGTCTACAAAGAGTACACCTGATTTCTCTGTACCATCCATGCTAAGAACGACAACGGTTCTCACTAAGGATCCAGCTCCAATTCAACCACCAATGCAACAACAGGAAAACATCAACTTGCTTCCTTATGTTCGTTTACTTGAGGCTAGAATCGCCGTTCTTGAGAATAAGTTGACCACTGCTGAGACAAAGATCTCACAATTGACATATGCTGTCACTGGTCAAAGGGAAGGCGATTTCTAATGAATCTCTTATGGGTTTACGATGTAATGAATTGGTCACGTGCTTGGGTTTTTGTTTTGGGTATTTTTATTCCGACGGTCTTTTGTATAGATGTATTTTTCTATTTAAACAGATAGGTTTTTATCTCTTATTTATTGTAGTAGTTGCCGAGCATAGTTTGTGAGCATCCCCGGTGCGCGCTAACGCGCTTTTTTTTTTTAACCATGAGGTACGCGTTTAAACCATAACAAACCATTCTGTATCAAACACTTCACAATCGACATCCAAATGTCATCCAAAGACAGACATAGGAGGGTCAAGGAATCGTTCCAGGCCGGGAAACAGATTCTTGGGTCGCTCGATGACTTCTTGAATCAGTTACAGAAAGGTAAGCATCCTTCCCTCCCTCCCTCAGGCAAAGCATATATCAACTAACTCTTTTGTAAGACTACCAGGAACTCCGATCTATAAACAAAGAGCAAGGAGATCGAATTATACAGCTTGAGTCGGAGTGTGCAGCTCTGAAAACAGAGAACCAGACGCTGAAAAGAAGCAAATCTCAACGTGATTATAACGAGCTTAACATTCAAAACAATGAGTTACGGAAACAGATCAAACAACTTGAAGATACCATTGAACAGATGAGATTCAATAAGAGAACACCTTTGTCACAAGTACGAGGTCAGAATGTTATCAATATGATACGGCAGACACCGTCTCGAAATCATCCAAAGATTGAAGAAGAGGTGGTAGAGATCCCGGCTGAGACATCATCACCGATACAGGGGAGACCATCATTAGTACCTACGGAGAGTACTTGTATTGTGCAGACACAGTTCACAATGGACGACCATACTGAAACGAATGAGGATGATATCGCGCCTGAGTTTGTTTTTGCATCTGAAGAGTTGGTCAAGAGGACAAGAAGAGAGTCATTAGATCTCGGTGCTGGGAACTTCCATTTCTCTTCTTCACAACCTCTTGGAGGGGACTCTTTGATAAGACAAACACAATCGACAGAATTTGAGTCATCACCGGTGAAGGTTAAGACTGAACAGACCGATGAAGTTGAAGACTCTGAATATGACTCTGAGAACGATATAGGATTACCAACACCCACCACTGTGAAGAAATATCAAACACCGATAATGACAAAGTTCCAGAACAATAATTCAAGGAAAAGGGGTTTGTTGAATTTACAAACACCTACTGATATAACACCTTTCAAGAAAACAAGATGTGTGAAAGAAGAACCGACACCGACCCAGGACTCATCATCACAAGAATTCAAGATCTTTGATCTCACAAGACACCCATACAAAAATCGTGAATGGATTGAACAAGATTTCCGTGTTAATCCAGATAAGAATGACGGTGAATCCAATGCATATCACGTTGTAATTAGAGGAGCAGCTCGTCGATGTATTCATGGAACTACATGTCAAGATTGTGATAAGTTTTATGCTGCTCAGGGGAATCTTACAGATAATTACAATGGACCAAGATGGGATAATTCTACAAAAAAATTTGACATTGTGAAGACTACATCGAGACATCGGGATCTTTGGAGTGGGTTTGATCCACCCGCAGGATTTGGAGAGTTTGAGTTCCCCAATACGCAACAGAGGAAAGAGCAAAGGGAGATTAATAGGTTGAAATCGCTGAGAAATGCCTATGAGAGATTGTACTCTGCTATCAATGATGGGAAATGGATGTTCAAAGAGAAAAAGTTTAACGATGCTGTCAAGGAGGGAAGAACTGTCATTGATAACGAGGTGTTTGTTAAGTACTTAGCACACGCTTCTAAGTAAGCAGTAATAGAGTTCATAATCAATGCGCGTTGTTGTGTATGTTTACATTGTTTGAAACGGCATCTATCGGGCCGACGACTTGTCATTTGTGGGGCAGTTTTTGTGGGGTTGCAAAAAAAAAAGTTCCGAGATCCGATTCAATGAATTGGTCGGTGTAAAGGTCGTGTGAACTGCCTTCTCCCCGCTATAAAGACACCGGGGAAAGACGGGTTGAGTGGGGCTTCCCGAGGGAGTATTTCGCGAAAAAGTTGGGGTAAAATGGCCTGGTAGGTGACACACGCGGCGCGTGTTTCCGCCTTTGGCCAATGTGTTTTCGTTTCTGTCAATTTTTGAATTATAAACACGCTGGCATCCGTTTTCCCTGTCGTTTCATTCTCCTCCTTCATTCAACCACCGCCAAAAGGGAAAAAAGAAGTCTGCTAAGTCTGGCAAACACACCTCCACTCCATCACCGTCCCATACACACAGTACAAGGCTCTAGCCGCCCACTTCCATCTGACCATTTCTGCCGCGCTTATTGGCTGGAAAGCAGTTAGCCGCCCGCACTCCGACCATTTACACTGCACTGCACTTGTCTGTATACCGCTACACAGAAAACCTCTTTGAAGAGTTCTTGTCTGTAACTTTCATCAGCTTCTGTCCAGCTATTCGCTTTGTCTTTTTACTACAAAGAGTTCCAGCCTAGCTCCCAGCTCCCAGCTCCGAGTCCAGCCCGCTGCTCCGCTTTCCCAGTGAGAACGAACACTTGAAAAAAAAATCCTGGGGAAACGCCGCGAACCCGAACTCGAATCCGAACAACATCAACAGAAAGACTCACCTGCAGCAAGTGCCTCGCTAAGTGTGTGAATAGTTTTTTTTCTCTCCTTCCAGAGCCATTTTCCTCCATTCGACACACACATATACAAACACAGCGAGCTGTCGTCCAGAACACATGGAACAGTGAGAGAACAAAAGAACTCCGGCTTACCCCACACACAACACCATCAAAAAACTTTTTTTTTCTTTTCTTTTTGCCCGACACGACGCTTTCGTTGTCATTATACAAAGAACATCTGTTCCATATTAGAGCAATCACACCATACATTTGATACACTTCTACACACATCATGGAACTGCCGAGCTCCAGTTCTGAGACAAAGAAGCAACAGCTCGAGATCTTTCGCAAGTTTGCCAAGTACGATGACAAGCAGGGACAGCTCGTTCTCGACTATGACAGCTTTGTGCGGCTCATCTCATCATCTACAAAGCTTTACGCCAAATTCACAGATCATGGTTATAACTATAACCAGATCGACCCACAAACTTTTGGCTTGATCTTCCTTGCCGTTGATGAGAACACAAAGGGATATTTGAACGTTAGCGATTGGGTCTATTTCAACAACTTGCTTTCAAATAAGAACTACAATTACATCATCCTCTACGAGTTCTTCAGAAAGTTTGATTTCAACTCCACGGGCAAGGCCATCAACTTCAACGACAAGTTTGTCAGCTTTGATGAACTCTTGTTAACTGCTCAGGATTTCAAGAAGACGATACAGAAAGTACAGGATTACACTGAGAATGACTTTGTTAAGCGTACCGGTCTTAACATCAACTGGGATGACCTCTCATGGCTAAAGTATTACACCGTTGGCCCAGGTAAGAACACAGACCTCGCTGCTCACAGAAATCTCAGTGACCAATTCATCTCTTTGAATGCCGTTGCCAGTATCATCCAGACAGATTTACCAAATGCTAAGCTTTCGCATGCTTTCGAAAAAATGTCAACGTTCAATCCAATCTCTGAGCGTCTTGAGATTTCGAAAAGTCAGTTGACATACATCCTCAAGTCACTTTATTCGCATAAGATCTCCAACCAGGTGTTTGATTCTTTCAACTTGATGAATGCCTCTTTGATTAAATCGACAAATAACTCCATCGGGTACTCTGTACTGAAGGACTTGCATTACCTTTTTTCAAATTTTGATCTTGTGAACCAGGTTCTGCTTAAGTACTGTCAAGTCGCCAATGCTACATCTCCAAATATCAACATTTCGAAGGATGATTTTATCACTTTCCTTAATTATGAGTATAACAAGGTGAATAACATCATCTTGTTTTCCCCTGCACAGATCAACCTACTCTTCTCCATCGTTTCAAATTTCAAGGCCAACACTCTCAAGAATCAGAAGAAAATCCAACAACTCATCGATTCCGGTCTTTCACAAGAGGAAGCCAGTGCCATCAGCAAAAGGGAAGAACGTTATGATGATTTCATCAAGCATTACGATGAATTGGCCACTCCAGAGACACCACAATTCCTTCTTGAACCGGAATCGGTTTCAAGTACTTTGACAATCCAGGATTTCATGAAGATTACGAATCCAAACTATCTCAATGATTTGGTTCATGAAGCTGAGGTCGCCAAAAGACCACGTATCGATTCAAGTTATTACTTCTATCCAGTGTTTGATTCCATCTACAACTTTACCCTTGGTTCCATTGCTGGTGCTATTGGTGCCACTATCGTGTATCCAATCGATTTGATCAAGACACGTATGCAAGCACAGAGAGTTTTGATCTATAAGAACTCGATTGATTGTTTCGTCAAGGTGTTTGGTAAAGAAGGTATCCGTGGTCTATATTCCGGATTGGGTCCACAACTTGTTGGTGTTGCACCTGAGAAGGCTATCAAGCTTACTGTGAACGACATGGCTCGTTCCTATTTCACAAACAAGATCACCAAGAAGATTGAATGGCCTTTGGAAGTTGTCTCTGGTGCTTCTGCCGGTGCTTGTCAAGTTATCTTCACCAACCCACTTGAAATAGTCAAGATCAGATTGCAAGTGCAAGGTGATTATGCTGTCGCTGAGCGTAAGACTGCTATGACTATTGTTAAGGAGTTGGGTATTCCAGGTTTGTACAAAGGTGTTTCTGCTTGTCTGCTCAGAGATGTTCCGTTCAGTGCCATCTATTTCCCAACTTATGCACACATCAAGAAGGACATCTTCAACTACGATCCTACCGATAAAGACCGCAGACATCAACTCAAGACTTGGGAATTGTTAGTCTCTGGTGGTTTGGCTGGTATGCCTGCTGCATTCTTGACTACTCCTTGTGATGTTATCAAGACCAGACTTCAAGTCGATGCTAGAAAAGGTGAGACTCAGTATAAAGGTATCTTCCACGCTTTCAAGACAATCCTTAGAGAGGAATCGGCCAGATCTTTCTTCAAAGGTGGTGCTGCTCGTGTTTTGAGATCTTCCCCACAATTCGGTTTCACATTGGCTGCTTATGAGATCTTCCAAACTTTGTTCCCATTACATGGAAGTGGGTTGAAGAACATTGAACAGACTCCAAAGTCACCTGCACAATTGGCTACTTCACTTGCTGCTAAGACCACCCCTGGTGCCGCTACCACGCCAACTCCTCAACAGAACCAGAACACTGCAAAGATCTTAAACGACTCCATGGCTGAGAATATGAAGAATAGATTCTACTTGAACTATTACTATAAGGCTTGTCAAGTTTCCAAGACTTTTATTGATTTGGACTCTAACTTCAAGGATTTCAACTATGATGTCTACAAGAAGTTTTACGGTGATTTGAAATCGTCAAAGTGATGTTGTTGGGGCGTTAACCTATTTAATATTTGCTTTTGTTGTACTCTTTTCCTATATGATACAGCCTTTTGTGTGTCTTCTATGATTCACCTTGATGACCTGTTTATGAGACACGTATACTAATTTATAACAAAACTTATTTATTCTTTCAGATTGATGCCTGGGTTTTAGTAATGCTGACCCTCATGTAAGTACATTAATGAATGTCTACGTACAGAAGTCATAATATGTGTCATCGATTACCATATATACCAAATTTATCGACAAAACGAAGAATCCCAAACAACCCGTGTTCAAGATGTCAACGTATCACAAAAACATAAAAACCAAAGAAAGCAGAAATGAAACCCCCCAAAAACACAAGCACAGCTCATTAGATCACCAGTTCAACTCGTTAGCAAAAGTTTGTGGGTTAGCACCTTTACACTCCAAGTTCTTACAGATCTCCTCCAACTCATCAGTGTCCTCAGCACCTCTGTCCTTACCAATCTTGGCTGGGTTGATTTCTTGACCAGCAGCTTTTTCCTTAGCGTAGTGCTCTTTACACATGTCTTTAGCGAGACTCTGGTAGAAGACAACACCTCTTTCCTTTTCTGGGTGGAGGAAACCAGTGGAGTAAACACCCTGGTTCAAGTTCTTCTGTGTCTTGACACACAAGTCAAAGTCCTCAATCTCAACCTGTTGCAAGAACTCGACAAACTCATCCTTTTCCTCTTTTGGCAAGCCCTTCTTGGTGAAGATGTCGTATTGCAAGATGGTGTGTGATGGTGAGATTGGCAAGACTCTAATAGAGTACCAGGCTGGAGAGTAACAGTTGATACCGTTAGTTGGGAACAAGTACATCCACAAACCGTCAAATTCACCACCAACGTTCTTCTCAACCTTCTCCTCGACTTCCTTTGGCTTACCGAAACCGAACCAACCCTTCTTCTCCTCGGTCTTTGGCTGTGGTGGTGGAACGTTGTCGTTTCTCTTGATCTCACAGTAATGACGAGCGTGTCTAGATCTTGGCTCAACCTTGTAAGTGTTCATGCTGAAGGCCTGGGACAAACCTGGGTGGGCAGTAGGACAGTGGTAACACTCCATGTAACCGTCCATCAAGGTCTTCCAGTTGAACTCACCATCAAGCTCATAGGACATGTGGTACTCGTAATCGGAGAAGTCAAACTCGTGGAACTCCTCTTCGAGACCCTTGAAGAACTCTCCGAATGGCATTGGACCTTCTGGAGAGTTGTCAAAGTTGACAAAGATGAGACCTTGGTCGGTGACGTATGTGTGGATTGGGTACAAGGAGTTCTGGGCCTTGTCAAAGTCAGCAACGTTATCAAACTGTGGAGCTTTGGTCAACTCACCATCGGTGTTGTAAGACCAACCGTGGTACAAACAACCGAGAACGACGGAGGAACCCTTCTGTTTTCTGACAACTGGATAAGCTCTGTGACGACAGATGTTGTGGAAGGCCTTGATCTCACCGGCACGGTTCTTGATGAGGAAGAACTGGATACCCATGAGGTTATAAGCGTAGTAATCACCAGCCTTCTTGAAAGTGGAGGCATGAGCGGTGTACATCCAGGACTTGGAGAAGATGGCTCTCTTCTCAAGCTCAAAGATCTCCTGGGAGAACCACCATGAGGCTGGGAGTGTGTGGGAACCGGCGATGAGCTTCTCACCCTCGGCTGGCAAATCTTGTGGTTTGGCTTGTTCGACCTTAGCAGACATTATGGATTGTTGATGTTGTTGGTTATGAATGAATCAACGAATCATCCCGGACAAGTGCGGCCATGGCAGCAGCTTTATATAGATGGGGAGGGCAGGAGGCTCCATGATAAGCGTGTTTGACCAATTTCCAGGGGAGTTGTACGTCCCCAAGGAATCGGCTTTTTACAGAGGCTGAATTTACTCATTTGGTAAACAATGGCCGGGGTGGGGCGAAATCGCGGTGGAATTTTGACCAAGGCGCACCAGCTTATCAGCAACGAGGAAAAGGGGATCTGGTCAGCAACTCCGGAATTTTGGACAGAGATAAGTTTTTGACAGGATTGTTGTATATATAGTGGAGGGGGAGGTTTGCCCGTGGTTTCGAGTTTCCGCAGGATTGGGACGGTGCTTCTACATTAGTACCTAAACAATACATACACGATCTATTAATCGGTAATGCATCGATAATATCGGTGCCTTGTAGTATTTGATCTAACCTAATCAACAGCTAGTTCATGAGTATACCCCCTTTCGAATAGGTGCTGTAATCTGAAACCAAAAGGCTGATAAGCATCTGTCAGGCGATAGAGAGATAGAGAGATAATACTAGACGGATCACTACGTCGAGACTACTCTCAGTTGATCTGTACCTTAATCGAAGATGCAATGCAGTTATAACAAATAAAAAAAGCCAAGAAAATTCTCCCAGAGGTATAAATAAATTTGACACAACCGTTGTGTCGTTGATCCGTTATAGCCATAGTTGATCAGTCGGGTACCTTATATTACCCTGTGAAATGATGCAAATGAATGAATGAATGAATGAATGAATGAATGAAAAATTGTCTCTAGAACTTTGGTCTCTTTTCAGCAGCACCTTCTTCAACTTTCCTTTTCAATGTCCCTTCTTCAACGATAAATTCATGATCGTCCTCCTCATCGCTGCTGGATGTATCGTGACGCGACTGTGTCATGAAAGTCTGGCGTTGCTTGACTGACTGTCGCTGTTGTTGTTTCGTCACTGATAGAATTGGCATTGTTGGTGGGAATCTGTGTTGCGTGGGCGTTGACATGGTAAATTTGTAATCGTCTGGGATCGTTGTAAGCGGTGTAATTGTTGTAGATGTCTCGTCAACTTGAGTGTCTTGTACTGTGAGTCTTCCTTCAAGTTCAAATTTTTTAGAAAGTGCCCAGTTCTCAACATCACCATCGTTCTTAATGACGTTTATCAAGTCGTTCAAAGCCTCAAGATAGCCTTGGTGTTTAAGCATGGAGTTCCTCTGGAGCGAGAGCTTGTAAAGACTGGCAACTGATTTGGCTGCATTCTTGAACTCTGCAGCAAGATCATTCTGGATCTCTGCCAGCGTGTCGTCGTTGACAGGAGCAGTCGGTGGCAGACTTGTGGATATGTTTGAGAGATTATCCATGATGATAACAAGACTTCTTTTCACCTCTTTCAAAGATCAAATTGTTAATCAAAAGAGGTTGAAGGTGTGTTAATGCGATGACGTTCCAAAGCTCAAAAAAAAGATATTTGGTATGGGACACACATCAAACGCATTCGCTGTAATCACGTGAAAGTCACGTGTGAATCTCTGATTCTTTGTATTTCGCGAAAAAAAAAAAGCTGGCCGGCGCGCACACTTAGAGGATTTCCGCATTGGGACGCCGTAAACAAAAGCGCACTCTCAAAAGAATACATCTCTTTCTCTTTCTCTTTATCCACAGCACTTTAAGATAAGCACAGAAAAGAGAAGTGATGTTGTTCTTGGACCACAGCTCGCCACGTCCAGGCCACCTGCCCGAGGCCTGGCTGATGGAGAACTCTCCTCTGTTCTCGCCAACTGCCCAACCACCGTACTCGCCAGCCCACTCTGTGAATCAGAGCCCATTGCTTAAACGTTCCAAGAGGCGCCTCTCAGATGAGTTCCAACACTCCAAAAAACCGTGTGCCGATAGAAGAGACGAAAATGAGAAACACGATTGGCCTGTTTTTGAGCATCCACAAGGTGGAATCATCCAACAGAGCCCTTATGGAAACATTCGTGTTGTTCGAGTCGGTAACACTGAACACTCCACTATAGTGAAGAAGCCGTCACTCGAGTGCTTCAGCAAGGAAGACCCACTGGCGAAGCACACGAGAGAGCTCAAACAGGAGAACAATAGGCCAGTCACCCCGGCTATCCAATCCACACCGATGAAGATCACACCATCTCCATCGGTCGAGGTCGAGGCTTACATGCTTGAAGGGTATCGTGAGATCAACAAGAGTTACACTATGCACCGGGAGGAGATCATCAACGTGAACTACTCTCTGTACGACCAGTCACATGAAGATGCTCACCTCGATGGGTCCAATGATGATTATGAAATGGCTTTATGAAGTTGTATGTTAATATTTCTCTCTATCTTTTTTGTTTCTCTGCTTTTTTAATGTCTTTCTTCAGTTCCGGTTTCTTTGATTTTTTTGGCTTGTTGTTTCTATCGTCATCCTGCTTTTATATGAAAAGTTTTGCATCTTTTTTGGTATCTGTAGCTCATGGAAATCGTCCGTTATCTATCATGTGTCGAAAAACCGGCCGATCTCGATTACCGCACTAAACATCACCAACAAACCAACTCCAAACACTGCACATTTAAATGACCCCAATTGACCATGCTGTGTTCACATCCATGGGGATGTTCATCATAGATGAGATCCATTTCCCACCGGAATCGAAGAAAGAATCGTGCTACGACGTCATCGGCGGTGGAGGCACGTACGGTGCCCTCGGTGCTCGAATCATCACCACACATAAAAGAAGCCAAAAAGTGGGTTGGATCATCGATAAAGGATCTGATTTCCCCGAGAAAGTGGAGAAGTATCTCAAGACATGGCAAACAGGTGTGATTTGGAGAGAAACTCCCGAGAGATTGACAACAAGAGGTTGGAATATGTATGGAGATCGTGATTTCCGTGCTTTCAAGTATCTTACCGAGAAGAAACGAATTGAAGTACAGGATTTGTTGAAATATGATGCACTTTCAAACTCCTTGTCATATCATCTGATCTGTTCCCCACAAAGATGTATCCAAATCCTTGAATCACTCGGAAAGGCACGCTCAAAGGAGACACCTACCCCCATTATCGTGTGGGAACCGGTACCTGATCTTTGTTTACCAGAGAACTTGGAATCTACAATGTCCATCTTAAACACCGTGAACGTTCTCACACCAAATGCCGAGGAGGCTGCAAGATTCTTCGGAACAGAGGAGCCAACTACAAAACCAGAATTGGAGTTATTGGCTAAGAGGTTTGTTGATCATATCACCTCTGAGACGAGGTTCGGCACAGGTGGAGGGATGGTGCTCCGTTGTGGTGCACTTGGTTCCTATACCGTGACCTCAAAGGGGAAAGAGTTCTGGATGCCGGCTTATCACTCAGATGGCGTTGTCGACCCCACTGGTGGTGGTAATACGTTTATCGGTGCGTTTACCACTGGGTTTGTGTTGAGTGAAGGTGATTGGGAAATTGCTTCTCTGTGTGGTAACATCGGCGCAGGTATTGCCATTGAACAGATTGGAATGCCAGAGTTTGATCTTACAAAAGATTCATGGAATGGGAAGAGTCTCGAGATGAGAGTCGAGGAATATGTGGAGAAATGTGATGGGCGTATTGATGCACAACTTGTGCTGAAGAAGTTGGGCTTGTGAATTACTATTCATGAATTACAGCATAATAGACTCAATATATACAGTACAGTGGCTTAACAACGCTATAAACACTCAAATTAGTGCCTTATTTATGCCATAGAAGTTGCCCCAGAAAAGCCAGGGCTCCTAACCAAATCCTCTGGAAAAAAAAGATATACGATCAACACACCTTTTTTTCTCTTTGTTTACACATTTTAAAGACTCTGACACTTACAGATGTCTGGTGTGAGGATACCGAGAGCTGCCCGCTCTTCTCTGAGGAGAATAAGATCGCCCAGCGAGGACCCGGAGAAACGTGTGCAGTCGCTGCTCAAGCACACATCGCCCATCCAGAAAGAAGTGATACAACGGAAGCTCTTTGTGGAGCAGTACATGAAAGGTCACGACAACAAGCACCTTTTGGACAACATCGACATAGACCCGGTACTACGGAAGGAGCTCGAGCTTATATATGAGTCTCCGATCACCCGAGTGGACTACCACGGTCATCACAAAGTCACGGACTTTGTGCCCGGGAATCTCGACTCTGCTATCAAAAGACTCAAGGCCAAGGATATACGGAAATCACATGAATACTTCTTGAAACACGCCTCGGTGATGATCTTGATCCAAGATAACTCCAACACCACGACGAATTTGATGTATCGAAACAACATCGCTAATAAGATCAAAGCCCTTTCTACACAAGCACAGACGGTCACAACCAAGAACATCGACCCACAGACCCTCTCAAAGATCATGTCAAATAACACAAACCTCGTACGGGAACTGTCTTCACTTCCTTCAACACCCCTAAAGGGAATCTGCATACCACCACACGTTATCGAAACCACGACGGACATCTTCTCTCTAGTGATGACACAAGCACCACTGTTTAACCCACTCAGCATCCTCATCAACTTGAAAACATCTTCACGCCTGAATCTGGAACTCAGTAATTTATTTAAAGAGGCTTCGAAACAGCCCTCCGAGATCAACTACGAGTCATTACTCAGGATGGCCAAACAGTCCCGAGTTTCAAAGAATAGCATCGCCATGAACATCTTGACTAAAGTCGGTCAACAGGCCTTCTTGGATGTCAATGTCACGGAGAACTTCATCACTTTAACAAAACTTCACGAGTGATTACATGAATTCTACAACTAAATACGATAATAATGAACGCATTATAGACATGAAATATCAAGATGCAGCTTCAGCAGTCGATTCGGTACACTTAGACTGACAAGTGCTCTCTGGTGAAGTTTCTTCTTCTTCTTCTTCTTCTTGGAGACCTTCAACGGCAGACTTTTGGTCTTTCAGAAAGCACAACATAATAGTGATGAAAGACTCTATAGATATAGCCAAGATGGTTGCACGTTTGAATCTCTGGTTATACTCGTGTTTCACGGCCTCACTGGTAACGGGCTTCAAAACACCAAGGAGTGTGGCAACGAGGGCATTACCCAAACAAATACCGATCTGGCCACAAGTTTGAAGAAACCCAGAGACAACACCTTGGAGATGACCAGGTGTCTTCCTCATCACCGCGTTGATGTAGATTCCAAAAAACGTGTTAGCGAAGAAGCCGAGGAAGAATAAGGGCACAAGGCTGAACTTCCAGTAATTGTTCTTAACTGTGTAATCTCTGTAGTAGGTCCATACTTGCAAGCCAGCACTGGCAGCCATCGCTGATACAAGAACCCATTTCATACTGATCTTGTAAATGAGCTTCTCCTTGTTCAAGTACGCACCTGCTGTGAGGCCAAGTGTGATTGGTAAGGCCTTCAAAGCAGCGATAAGATTATTGTCACCTTCAATGATTTGGGAGTATTGTACTTCAACAGAGAGTGTACTGATGAATGCCACGTAATTTAAAGTCATACATGTGACAAAGATCGTGAAGTTTGTAATTTTGAAAGCATCTCTAGGGAGAATCATCAGAAGATCGTATCTCCAATCAGACTTGACAATGACTTCCTCGGTGGCTTCATTTTTAGTAGACTCCTCCAAAGTCTTCTTTTCAGCATCAATGTTATCTCTGTAATGTTGAATGTAGACCAGCTCAAACCATAAACCACACAAGATAATGACAAAGCCTACTGGGATAGGGACATAAGCAGCGGGTCTCTTCCAAGATTGACCACCTTCTGTGAGGCCAAGAATGATCAGTAAAACACCAGCAACGATCATTGCAGTAGTTGGGAAATCTAGGTTCTTTAATGAAGCATTTTGATTCTGTTTCGGTGTCTCCACTGGTACCATGGAAAAGTATAGCAAAATTGTAACTGTGATTCCAAATGCAGAACTGAAGTAGAACAAACCTTTGTAACCGATACTGCTGAGGGAGAAAGCACCACCAATGACGAGTCCAACACCACTAGACGCTGTCAAAACCAACATTATCATAATGAGCGCTAGTTGAAGACCACCTTCCTCCGCACTATAGTATATATGTGCGATGGGGAACATGGACGGGATGAGGACACTGGCAGCGACACCTTGAAGAGCTCTGAACACAATCAATACAATGACCTGGTCTTCAATAGCTGCACAAATCAAAGCACAAAGCGACGATACAAGCAACCCGGTGAGGAACACAACTTTGGCACCGACAATGTCACAAACTTTACCAGAAAGCATGATAAAAGCACCGAGAGTGAGAGAGTACGCGGAAAGAGTCCATGAAGCGGTCGGTGAATCTGTTCCAAAATACTTTTCAATACTCGTTTGTACCGCAAGCGCACCACCAACATTGAGGTTGTCAAGTGCAGTACCTGCTAGAACAAGTGCAAAAGAGAGGTGTTTGTTTCGCTTCTCCAAAGGCACCAGAGATTGGAGACGCTTATGAGATTGTCTGATGAAGTTCATGGCGACTGAACGGTCAGCTTGGTTGCCAAACCAAGCGTCTTAGAAGTACAAACAAAACGCTATGAGTCCGTTTATATAACTATATATCATTGTATTCATTCAATTTGTCATAAAACTGATCTCCTGTTGCCATTTCGGTGGAAAATGTATCTCTTTTCTATCATAGCTCTCGCCCGAGCCAGGTTCTCCGATGGCAGCGCTCGGCCGAGCTTCCGGATTGAGAAGTCCGAAGGGAAAGGGTCCTCTTATTTAAACGCTCTATTACAAATCAATTGCGGAGCTCATTTCCCTGTACACCGAGTATGATTGAAGGTAGACGAGATGCTTTGTAATACGCCGAATGAGGTTACTCCTGCTTTAATGTTAGGCTTCGACGACTTCGGACATGAGCTTGTACTACGGCTAAGCGCAGATTTGGTCATAAGTCATCAATTATGCATCTATGTGGGAACGTTTCAATTCCAAATAATGTTCCTGTGCCCTTTGTTCAGCTTGCACCAAGAAGTCAACCTCCTCTCTTAAAGTCTCAGCTCGGGTATTGACAGAGACAAGTTCACCGTCACGTAACATCTCCATGGCGACCAGCACCCTATCAACGTCTTTCAATTCATGCAAGTCTTTCACTGCCTGTTCTATAAGCTTATCGTTGTGTTTCACATAACCTCCAATTTGAACAGAGAGTGATTCCTCAAGCTTGTTGGCCCTTTCCACCAGAGATTGCAATTCAGCAATGAGTGATGCATTGTCAATGTTAAGGACATAAGATGATTCATGGGCTTTGGTAAATGATTGCTGGAATGACAATAATTCACTGTTGTCAACCTCCTTCTTGATCTCCTGAGAAACAATATTCTTAGCTTCTTCATCAAGGTCGGAGAGAAGTGGAACACCAGCCACTTTATACAACTTTGAGTAATCCGATCTGATGAGCTTCACGATCTCCTTATCGACAAGTTCATGTACAGAATCTTTAGTCACAGACTTCAATTGCACCTTAACATCGACGTTTGGAATTACGAGTCCTTTCTGGATAGCTTGAGATCTTCTCAGTAGTGCCTTCTTGCGGTCTTCTTCTTCTTTCAATGCACGAAGTCTTCGCTTCTCACCTTCGTCCTCTGGGAGCTCAGGCTTCGTGGTAACTGTAGTTCGTTCAACCTCTTCATCATGTTCTTCTTCATCCTCATCCATGAGCTCAAAATCGTTCTTAGGTTTTGGTAAAGCAGCAAGTCTGTCACGGATTGATAGTTTAAGATTCTTCTCCGGGGCAGGAGTAACATCTTTAGCTGTCTCATCTGAAGTTTTGGATCCATCATCAATAACCTCTTCACCATCTTCAGTGATCAGCAGAGCAGATTGGACAGTTTTCTCCTCTCTGATTCTTTGCGCTGCAGCATTAATTCGATCATCGATACTCAGCGCTGACCCGGTTGTCTTCTGTTGAATGGTGTCTCGGAGCTCATCATCACAAAGTTTAGACAACTGGTTGAGTTCATCGTCTTTGAACGATGGTTCTGGTAATTCCAATTTCCGTTTCTTGAACAACGCATCTTCATCTGGTGTACGGGCTTCCCTTTCAATGGATGTTTGAGGTTTCTTGTCAGATCTAGGTCTCTTCTCCCTGGCCTTATCGTCTTTAACACCAGAGGTGTCAACTTGGCGTTGGAAATTTCTCAAAGCTTGATCATTGTTCACATCCTCTTCTGTTGTATCGTAAAAGCCACCAGTTGGTCTATGCTCGAAAGGAATATCGGCGTTGTAATCAAACTGTGTGGCAAACTTCTTCTTTGGAGCTTTCAACTTCGTAGTGATACCGGCCTGCTTCAATTCACGTCTTTTCTGTAAGAGAGCAACTCTTTTACTCTCCTCAAGCATACGTTCACGAGCTTTTCTTGTGGCTTTCTTACCCTTCGTATTGGCAAGTCTGGCTCTGGCTTCTGATAGCATCTCCTTCTCATCATCATCGAGATCCACGGCATCTGGAATGGCCTCTCTATGTTCAGCGTTGACGTTGATTTCACCAAGATTCAGATCCGAAGGTCCACCAGCTGCTTTGAAAGTCTCTGCACCAAGGCCACTGAGACCAAAGTCGTTACTGGACTCAACACCGGCGGCCTCATCGAGAAGTTTCTGATATCTCTCCACACACTGTGTGGCTGTTCTCCCCATTGTTGAGGCGATAGAACGCCATTGATTAGGCATCAATCTTGCCATGTTGAGCAGCTTCTCATCCTCCTCCGCGGACCAATCACTTTTGCGGATACGAGGATCGAGGTATTCTTGCCATCTTGCTCTGCACTGCTTCGCCGTCTTCTTCGGGAGAAGCGTTGATACACGGGTCCATTGGTTGAGGCCGTACTTCGACACAGCTGCCTTCAGCACCTCATCCTCTGTGTTGCTCCAGGCGCCACCTTTAACGTAAACTGGCACCATCACGTTGTACTTTGTCGCCCTTTGTCTTGTTGTTGTTTGGTGATGAGGTTTCAATTGTTTTGATGTGTCTGCAGTTTTTTTTTTTTTTTTTTAATTTTTTTTTTAATTTATCGGTCGCCTTGTTGAAGTTCCGAGGCAAAGTGGACACTTGTACGCTCGGATCAACACCATATAAACACACGGCGGCAACCATCATCAACGCTTTACACGTGACCAAAATTCGCCAAGTGGCATTCTCCACAACGGGACTTTAATATTCCGATTTTCCCCATTGAAAACGCATTTCTCAGGCTTAAAGCACCCCAGCATTTCCGTCCCCAGCCACCGACAACAACACACAAAGCCATGGTGCCCTTTTTCCAGCCGAAGCACCAACGGCTCATTGCCCAATGCTACCCACCGGGCCGTGGCTTCGACAAGAAGCCGAACTCCTCGGAGTTGAGCTACTTGCTCTACTACGCCTCCACGAGAAGGGTCAAACTTGAGAAGGTTGGTCGTTTCCTAGAGAGGAAGAATGACAACGACATTGCACGCGGTAGAACGGGGAACGTCCAAGTGACATTGGACATCATCAACGAGTTGATGAAGAAGTGTCCGGATGATGTCAACGTCTTTGCCGAGAATGTCGTGTACATCTTGGACGCTGTGCTCGTTACCGCTGACTTGGGACTATGTCAACATGCCGAACCGGTTTACAACACATTCTGCCAGACCCTCAACGGGGAGCTTCTGACGGGTGACCCAAAGTTTGTGGAAGACTTCATCAGCATGACGCAAAAGTTTTTGAATCCAAATACGGCAAAGCACACTGCCAATGCGCTTGAGTGGAGGGCGATTGCTCTTCAATCCGCAGCAAGTTTCGGAAGCTCAAAGTTCATCCAGATGGGCAAGGGCAAGGAAGTCCTCAATGACGCCATCCCACTGATCATTACAGAGATACGCAAACAATACTCCGAGGAGACACTTCTGAAAAAGATCAGCTCACACAATTCTGAGTCACATTCTCTTTCGAGATTCAACACTGCCAAATCAACAAAGCCATTAAGTGACGGGGTAGAACCAGAGGTTATCAGCACAGATGAACTTGCTTTGAAGGCATTGAAGGCTCTCTTTCACACAACATCTTCATCTCAACTCACAGCATGTACCAGAGGTGTGGCCACATACTTGGCTACCACTGAACGTGATGACGATTGGGCCTCTGCCGTTATTGAGATGATAACGAATTGGATCCCTGTGCAATTGAGATTTATCGTTCTCAGCATCTTGATCAACTTGCTTACCAAGAACGGTGATCATGAAAAACAGCTGGTCTATGTCCATGTCATCGCTCGTCTCCTGGGATCTTCGGTGAATTTGATCGGTTTATCCGTCATTGACCATTTGCGCCAACTCATTGATCTTCAAGTCCACTTAATTGCTAATGAAAATGGTGGTAAAGGGTTGGTTCTTGCCTATTCGGATGCTATTGGATCTCTTGCAACTCACATCTATTACCAGGACCAGATCGTTGATATGATTGTTGAATTGCTTATCAAGTTGAAGGAGTGGGTGCTGAAGCCACATAAGGAGTACACCACTGTCATCATGATGTTACTGGATAACATTAAGAACGTCCTTATCACCGCTCATGAGCATGCTACTGTTCAAAGAACTTATGTCCCATTAGAGCTCTACTCTGATACTTTCTCACTTCTTGCATTTTACGACAAAACCCGCACTGACGACAGTGTTACCATTCAAAACAGATACACCAAATTGTTGATCACTGATCTAACTTTGGAGTACACAAAGGATGACTTCTTGAGTGCAGACTCTAACAATTTAATCACAGGTGCTAGCTCAAGTGTCATCAATCAGCTTTATGAACAATTGGAAAAGTGTGCTGAGTTGCCAACTGGTACGAACTACGACTCATTGTTGACTTTGATTGAACGTTTAACTCAAAAGTTTGGTGTTAACACTATTGTGAACTCCATCCCCTTCTTACTGGAATGGCAGATGACTGAAGACACGAGTAAGGATGATACAGCTGCTATCTTGAAGGACAACTTGGGTTACTGCATTGTCTACTTTGCTGCTAAATCTCTTCAATACGGCGAGATCCTCGATCAAGTACTTGCCAGAATCGACTACAGAAGACTTAATAATCTCTGGCTCATCTCATCATCGATCCCATTGGAACAGAGCACCCAAACTCCAGAGTTTGTATTCACAAAATCACAAATTGAGACATACCTCCAGGAAAAACCACTTCAACCTTATCGCGAGACTGCCCTTCTCACACACTACCGTTACAACAACACAGTTACCGTTGAGACCACCGATTTCTACGAAGATACAGGTGACACTTCATTACTGTCCAACCACGGTTCCCAAAACGTCTCTCTGGCAAATCTGCTCCAACCGACAAACGTGTTCACCACTGATAGCAACAGTATCAAATCTGCGCCACTCTCTGCCAGATCATTGATGATGGGTAAGTTGAACGTTCCAAAAGTTCAACAGCTCAGAAAAGCCATTTCCGGTTCATCTTTCAGACTCGATGGTAACGGTTACACCAACGGTAATGGTAAGAGCACCGTTGAGTCTAAACAAAAGACTGATGCTCAAACAATATTAGCTGACTTATCTCTGGATGATGACCTTGAAGACCAAGGCGCATTGACTTTCAGGGGATGAACCAAAAAAAAAAAAACCTCTTAATATAATGTACTTTGTACCATTACTACACAGATCTTATTGTAGATCGTATTATAAGCTGTATCAGTTGAGATGAGCTCGAAATCCGCGAAGTCGTTCGATGAGGCCACACCCCTCACCATTTGTGAGGAGGAAGCGGCTTCGAAATTTCTCCCATTTATAGAGGCATTTCATCCCAGTTGTTTGTACTGATCCGATTATAAACCCACACAAACACATCAGCAAACTCTTCCGCTTATGTCACTCGTCCTGAGAACACGTGCATCCCGCCACTTCACCAGTCTCAGGGCCGTCCAGTTGCGCCACTTACACTCATCCCTTCCAACGCGGAAGAAGGATGACGATGATGACTTTGAGATAGACCTTATCACGCTCAAGAAACGCCCTAAACGCAGATCTAAGGCAAGGAACTCGAGTCAGAAGCCAGATGTGTCCAGTCGTGCTCCGCAAGATGTTCAGAAAGAAGTTATCGCTAATGAAGGGGTGCAGAACAAGCCAATCGAGGTTCGTATTCCTATTGTTGAAGATCCACCAGTCAAACAGCATGAAGGTGATATTGTGAATGTACAGAAGCCAGTTATCAAAGACAAGGGCTCTAAGGATACGCATACAAACTTCTTACACGAGCTTACAGAGCTACAACCATCAGAAAGAGCAGATCGGATTCAGGATATCTTGAAACTGGTTTCTCAAGAGGTGCCAAATCTTGCACAACATGCCACCAAGCTAGCCGATGATATTGACGAGAACATTCACAAGATGCGTGAGATCCGCTCTAAGATTGACGAAGCGAAGCGCAAGGAAGAGGAAGCGCTTCGTGAATTCGCCATAGATAAGAAGAATATACCTACTGATGACATATCCATCAAGATCAATCGTGAAGACCTTGAGAACTTCCTCAAGAACGTCAAACGCTCAAAAGATCGTTCCGATGAGACACAATTCCGTGAACAACGTCGTTTCGAATACGCACAGAGCATCAACAGTTCCCGTTCCTTGAGTAAGCGCAATTTCTTTACTCCTATTGATGAAAGGTTGATACGGACCGTTAAGAGAGGTACCGTTCCGCGTATGACCATTAATGAGGATGATCTGTTATTCCCAAGCTTGCCTAAAGTGTCTGGTAATGTCGTCCATGAATGGTTGACATATGTGAATGGTAAAGAGGTCGTCACAGGGGAGAATCCATTGGGTAAACACGCTCCTCATCAGGATTTGGTTGATATCTTCAACGCTTTAGAAGGCAAAAGTGAGTATTTGAAGAAGATTGGTAAGTTGGAGAAACAGAAATGGAGATTGATCGGTGAGAGATCAGTTGGCAAGGATGGTGGCCACATCTTGGTGTTTGAAAGATTCTTGGATAAGGAACAGGAGAAGAAGACAAGAAGAAGACGCTATCTCAAATGGGGTCTTGGTGGTACTGTTAGTTTATTCCTTGGGTTAAACATGCTGGGTTTCTACTATGAAAGTCAGACACAACCGAAGTATCGCTTCCAAGACGGAAGAGCCGTCAAGACTGAGTGAACTTTTTACGAAATATGCATTATGCGATACATTAATGATCATGACAAAACGTGTAGTATACAAAATCTAGACCTCTCACAGACATCTAGTCCTTCATCTCCTCATCAGTTTTTTTAGTTGGCAATTCCTTCGTACCTTTAGCAACGAAGACGTATTTAAACTTGTTAAGCATACCAGGTGTACCATTCCAAGCTCTCAAGAACTCCACCGTTTGTTTATCGCTGAGATCTGGGATCTCGTATCCGGTCTCATACTCATGTGTCTCGTGCTTCAACTTGTTCTCCAAGATCATCTGTCTGTTTGATGCTGGACGACCTTTACGTCTTTCACTCTTAAGTTGTTCCAACTCTTCGTCATCTCTCGTGAGGAACGCCTCAATGAACAGCTTCATATCGTCAAGTGTAAAAGTCTCCTTCTCGGCACGGTTAATGATGGCCTCTTGCAAGAATTTGATTCTCATCATCTCAATTTCCTTGCGCTCCATGTGTGCAAGCTTCTTGCCTTGGATCTTTTGTTCTCTAAGCGTAGCTCTGTTCAGTTGTTTGAACTTACGTCCCTTCGGGTGCATAGCACCTTTGGACTTCTGTATCGTCTTCTGGACTTTTGAAAGCGAATGCTGGATAGGCATCTTAGTGTGTTTTGTTGTGGTGTAAAGTATGTGGAAGTGTGATCTCTCTGTTGATGTGCCAAAAATTTGTTTCTCCCTCATCTCCTTCCTAATCCGGGAATTTCCCTTTTAGGTGGTTTTGGCGCCTCCACCAAAATTTTTCTCTGTGCTCGACGCGAAGAAATGGAAAGCGGGACATTTATAACCTCAGTTTGAACAAAACGCCCCCTTTTTGGACCTTTCCAACGCACACAGAACACTCGCAATGGTCAAGTACACCGAGGAACAGCTTGTCGATCTCCGCAGCACCGCCGTCGTGCCAACGCGCGTGGACTTTGAGGCGTTCACCAAGGCCATTGAGGAGCAGAGACTTTACGATGAACAGCACGCCGATGAGCAGTCCACCTCTCAACGCAGAAGATCCTCTCACCACACCACCAGACCTGTCTTCAGATACAACAGAATGAAGCCAAGAGAGAAGGTGTTCGCCAAGCCAGACGACGATGGATGGTTCGCCGTTGACAACAAGAAGAAGCAAGGTTCTGTCTCTGGTGAGGAGGCCACCGTTGAAAGAGATGAGTTCAGACAAACCGTTGCCCCAGCTATTGAGAAGAAGAAGAAGGCCGGTACCATGCAGGTCGACTCCAGAGACCTTACTGCCGACAAGCCAAAGAAGGTTTTCAATGCCTTTGCTGCTTTGGGAGGTTCTGATGACGACGAGAGTGATGACGACGAGTAAAAAATGTCACACGACATTCAATGAACAGTGAAAGAGGTGCAACTTGGTGTTCAAGCCCAAGTTGTATCACTCGCTACACGATATTAACAAAAAAAAAAAGATTTCTACGAGAGACAAAGGGGGAGGGTTAAATATGACCCGCTGGTGTTATAATGTTGGCCTTCTCTCGTTCTCTTGGGGTTTTGTAATTTTAATCATGACATGCAGTTATGTTGGTTTTCTTCTTTCTTTCTTCTTTTATACAGATCTTTCCGTTTGTGAGCACTGTGTAACTTTATACATAAACAATAGTGCAATTTGTTAACAATAGCGTAGAAATCTGGAGAATCTATTGGAAAAGAGCACCAGCTCATAGTGCTTACCTAATCACATGGTGGTAGGCGCACACCGAGGTTTTCTTCGCGCGCTGGGAGTTCAAAGTTGACACATAAACAGTTTCATTTGCAAGACTCCAACTTCAACTATAAAGTACACATTGGAAGCATTGAACGATGCAGTGGCGATTACTGGCGTTATTTGCGCTGTGTATCGCGTCGGTGTTTGCGGACGTTGATTACTACAAAGTGCTCGGTGTCAAGAGAGGAGCATCGGAGAAGGAGATCAAGAGCGCCTATAGAACGCTCTCTAAGAAGTACCATCCAGATAAAAACCCAGGCGATGAAGAAGCACACCAGAAGTTCATTGAGATCGGTGAGGCCTACGATGTGCTAAGTGACGAGGACAAGAAGGCTACTTATGACCGTTACGGCTCCGAGGCTTTGAAAAACGGTGGTGGAGGTGGTGGTCATCATGACCCTTTCGGTGGATTTGATCCATTTGGAGGTATGTTCGGTGGTGGTGGTGGAAGTAGACGTGGAGGTAAGCCTCGTGGAAGAAACACAGAGCTCACATTGGAAGTCTCACTCCAGGATTTCTATAAGGGAAGAGAAGTAGAGTTCTCAGTTCTCATGCAGAACATCTGTGACCATTGTAAAGGTACCGGTTCAGATGACGGCAAAGAACATCAATGTGGTACTTGTGGAGGATCCGGTGTTAAAGTTGTTAGAAGACAATTGGCTCCAGGTATGTTCCAGCAGATGCAAACAACGTGTGACGTATGTCAAGGAAGAGGTAAGACATACAAGCATGCATGCAGACAATGTGGAGGTCACGGAGTTGAAAGGGGACGCAGAGAGTACAAAGTCTGGGTTGAGCCCGGTGCACCAAGAGATCATAGACACGTTTTGGAAGGTGAAGGTGACCAGTCTCCTGACTGGGTTGCTGGTGATTTGTACTGTCGTCTCGTTGAGAAGTCAACGGAAAACTTGGGTTACAGAAGACGTATTAATAACCTCTACCGTACTGAGCCTCTTACATTAAAGGAGGCTCTCGCCGGTGGTTGGACAAGGGAAATTCCACACTTTGATGATGACTCTGTTGTAATTAGCAGGAAGGAAGGAGAGACGATTATGAATGGACAGGTTGAGATCATCAAGGGTAGAGGTATGCCTTTGAGAGACAACACCGATGAGCACGGTGATTTGATCATTGAGTACGTGGTGATTAATCCAGGCGGTGTGGAAGATAAGCTTAAGTTTATCAAGGATGAGCTATAGATGAGATTGTTATTTAATCATTTATAGAGGTTTACTGTTTTTTTAGTTCGCTAACAGAGAGATCTGGTAATTCCAGTAGTTCTTCCTTATAGTGTCATACTTGGTTCCCAAAAGTTCATAACCTCTCTTTGCAAGCTCCGGTTCTTTGCTCTTGTAAATCTTCGTGAGTGTTTCCAATGCAGGAATGGATTGGATTTCTTCCGATGCATCCTGAGAAAGTACATTTGCGTACTTCAGAGCAAATTCTTCAAGACCACTGAGCGACTTCCCCAGTTTTTCATGGATTCCTGTGAGATAGTTCCATGAACTTACATTATGTGGGGCAATTGCAATCATTTCCTTGGTGTAAGAGATTTCCCTGTCAAGGACTTCATCAGTGACTTGATCCTCTCCCAAACCAAACACAGCAAAGAAACGGTGAGACCAAGCACTGTTGTTATAGACATCTCTTTCAATGAACTTCTCCGCAAATGCCAATTCTTGATCCCACATACCGGTCCATTGGACAGCCCACTTGCGATAAGACCAGACGTGATAGTTCTTTGTGTCAGCATCCAACATGGTCTCAATGATAGGTGTTTCTCTCTTCAAATCTTTCTTACCGGAATACTCCAGTAGCATCTGTCTGTAATGCCAGATCTGATAGTTCTTCGCATTATCAAGAGCAATCTCCTCCACCCATTCTAACTCCTCATTGATATCTTTCTTGAGCTCAACAACATTGTGATACCTGTACTGCCAAATGGTATAATGTGCAGCATTCAAGTCAATAGCTTCAGCAGTGAGTGCAAGTGCACGTTCCGAATACTCCTTCTTGGCTTGGAGAGCACGTATGAGACCTAGTGTGTGCTTGTACTCATCGCTGTACATAATGGTGGCAACATTCACACCCTCTAAAGTGAGTGGGAGAGGTGTCAGATCGTCGTAGTTGTAAGCTTCCTGTGGGGGCATGTTAGTCTGTGGTCCTTTCATTCAAGAGATAAGATCTCTACTTACTGTCATTATTGTGTTATAGTCTCTGAACCATGAGAAGATGTGAGTGACAATTGAATGTTTCGTGAAATTCCCTGTAAGATAAGTGCCAAAATCTCTTCAAATTGTATTTCTATACAAATGTTTCAACTATAAAGTAGTTGCTGAATGCGGGAAGAACAATCGACAAGAGGCCAGGGCGCCATAACCACATCGCGACTTCCCAATTGGTAATTCCGGTCTCATTGCCCCTCGGAATTGGTTTGACCTTTTGTTTACATTTCGGAAACTTCACGTCTCCATGGTTTTTTGCCACCTTTTTATCACTTTCCCTTCAAATAACTTTGCAACTGAGAGCGTTGAGATGGAGTCCAACCTCATCTTCGTGCCATATCGCCGCACCGAGCGGATCGAGTTGGGCAAAGCTCTTCGTGACATCATCGACAAAGAATACTACCAGACGCCATCTGCATTTGAAGCAGACATTCAAGAAGTTGATACACTCCGCAACGACATCATCGAACTCGGTGTTGCCACGCACGACTTGGCACTTCTCAAGAGATACTACATCCATCTTTCCACCCTCGAGACCAAATTCCCAAAAGATGTTGCTGAGTTCCCTTGGTTTGGCACGCTTGGATATCGTGTCACGGGTCCCGTCAAGATCAAGTCCTTCCTCTTCGAACGTCTTAATCTGATCTACAACATGGCTGCTCTTTACACGCAGATGGGTGCTCAGCAAGACCGAGGTGACGATGATTCTCTTAAGAAAGCATGTCTGTATTTCCAATACGCCGCAACACATTTCGGCTTCATCAACAAGCTTGCTCAAGAAGATACCACACTGACAATCCCACTTGATCTCCAGGCTGGAACCATCGAAACGTTGAGACTCTTATGTCTAGCACAGGCACAGGAAGTCTTCTGGCAGAAGGCCTTTTCGGATAAGGTTAAGGACTCACTTATTGCCAGATTGGCCCTACAAGTTTCCGATTACTACGATCAAGCACTCCAGTCCGCTAATCGCAGCGAGGGTTTCAGAACGGAGTGGATCAGTCATATGACAGTGAAGAAGTATCATTTCGAGGCTGCTGCTGAGTATAGAGCGTCGCTCGTGTCCGTCTCCTCCTCGAAATATGGTGAAGAAGTTGCACGTCTTCAGAAAGCGCAAAGGGCAATCAGCAACGCATCCACACAGCTCAAATTCACGAGTCAAGCCGTTAAACAAAACTTTGAAGGCTTAAGTAAGATGGTGGCTGAGACTTTGAGACTAGCTGAGAAGGACAACGATTTGATCTACCTGCAAGATGTCCCAACTGAGGTTCCTGCCATTGTGAAAGCGCCAGTGACCAAAGAGATGCCAATCGATGAACTTGAGAAGCCATTTGATGCACTTGCTACTAATAACTACGGCAATCAGCTCTTCAAGGATCTACTTCCATTCTACGTCATCCAAGTCAGCCATGCTTATCGTGAGAGACAGCAGGAGTATGTCCAGATGCATATCGTTACACCAGTGAGATCGTTAACCAAGATCCTTCATCAGTTTAACTTTGAAAGAAATTTACCCGGATCTGTCGATGCTGTTGATAAGCCACTCGCTCTACCATCCACATTAATTGAGCATCAACAAGAAGTGCGAGCAAAGGGAGGTTTTGCTAAACTCAAGCGTGTGTTCGAAGACATTCAAGCATTGGCTGTGGATGGTGAGAAGCTTTTAGCTGGTGCTCGAAAGAGACTTGAAAAGGAAGCTGAAGAGGATGAGTCGCTCAGATCAAGACAAGGCTTGAATCACTGGACAAGGCCGACCTCTGAAGTCGCTGGTGCTGAGTTGTATAGTAGAATTGAGGCACTCGAAGGATACCTCCAACAGGCCATGGAAGGTGATCAGTTTATTCAAGAACGTATGAAGCAGATTGAAGGCCCTCTGAAGATATTGGGCTCAGATGAGAAGACATTACGTGAAAGCATTCCAAACTCTCAAAGTCGCAAGCTGGATCCATCTTTGAGAAGAGTTGTTATGGACTTAAAAGATGCTCTAGCCAAGGAACGTAAATTGGAAATGGAGCGTGAAGATTTCATATCTGTTGTTGAGTTGAAGTCAGAGCAGTTCAACATTTTACCAAAGATTATTTCTGAGTATAAGTCTATTCAGAAGGACTTCAAGGATTTGAAGGTTGATGATTCCACTTTCGAACCAGTGTTCAGCAAGCACCTAAAGAACTTCCAATCGGACTTGGACTTCATTGAGAAGCAAAAAACCGCACAAAAGAAGCTTGAGGATGAGATTGACGTTTTGGTTTCGAAATTTAAAAACCTGAATAGCTCACAAGGTTCTAATGCTGATCGTGAAAAAGCTTTGCAAGAGTTTGAAACCGTGTATTCTCTGTTTGTTGATCTCCTTGGAAACTTGTCAGAGGGTCTCAAATTCTACAATGATTTCAACTCCAAATGCCAAACGCTCATTGAGGACGTTGATTCATTCATTTATGCTCGTCGTCTTGAAGCTCGCGATATGGAAGCTGAACTGAATTCCAAATTCCAACAACTTGACCTGAACTCCAGAAGATCCAGGTCATCATCACCAAAGAAACCAGCAGTCTCTGCAAGAGGATCCCTTTCAGATACCATCGGAAGCCCAGCGGATATCCGCAGATCGGCATCACCAGCGCTCGTTGCACCAAGAGCTAAGCCTGCTAAACCAAACACAGGTTTATGGCAACCAGAGAACGGTATCAAGTTCGGTTGATCCATATATCAATGCATGAAACGTAATAAATAATTTAAACACTCGTAACCTCATCATTAGCAGTTGCATTTTTCTTTGCCAACCACTCTTCATACTCTCTTTTTCTCTTGCCTCTATTCAAGTTTGATCTATGACGATTGCTCTTGAGATGGTCCTTATACTGCTCTTCACTGGTCAAGATGAGCTTAGAATTGTCTCTATTTTGACATATATCGCAGATGTAGTGTTTCCATTCTCTTGTCTCTTCTGGCTCGGGAGTGCTGGTCAGATGGGACAATGAATCAGGTGTGGTGGAGATCTTTGGTGTGTTGTTGTTGAGAAACTCTTCTGTGATAGCTTGGCCTCTCTCTGACACTGTTTGCGGCCACTTGGTGAGATCTGTGGCATCGAGGATATAAAGTCTTCCTCCATTGATGTAATTGTGTTTTGCTTCTTTAGCCAAGTCTGCAGCGAGAAGGCCCTTGATCCATTTCACTTGCTTCTTAGCATATTGTCTCGTTCTAGTCTTCATGTCTTCGATTGACTTCTTCAACAGCGCATCTTCTGACTTACCACCCTCGAGCCATGGAAGGAATTCTTTGAATCCAATCACTTGCCAGATACCTCTTTCACAATCCGGTTTCTCTGGAAGAATGGTAAAGTAGTCGTACAACTCATTGATCTCTGCTAAGCCACCCATATTAAGCATCTTATCAACCCTATCATCCAATCTCTTGTCAAGTTGTGGCTTCTCTGCAAACAGCCAAAATGGCAACGTATTGAATCTCAACATTGATTGTCCTTCACCACTTTCAGTCTGTTCAGAGTAATGCTCGCTTGCCTTCTTGTTTGTTAGGTAAAACACCTCTAATGCTCTTCTCACACGTCGTGTATCATTAGGATGGAATTTTTCAGCCACTTCGGGATCGACCTGTTTCAAGGTTTCAAACACTTTTTGCGGAGGACCATCAAGGATCTCTAGTTGTTCTGGAGTGACCGATGGTTTCTCATCAGTTGGACGTGGAGTGGTCTTGATCGTCTTGTTTGTGAACAGCAGAGAGTTGAGATAGTAGTGTGTTCCACCAACGATTATTGGAAGCTTACCACGATTGTGAATGTCTTCGATGGTGCTGAGAGCTTCTCTTTCAAAACGATGGATGAAGTACTCTTCATCCCAACCAACGTGGTTCATGACATGGTGTGGTATACCTTCTCTTTCGTCCATGGGATGTTTGTTTGTGATGATCGGGGCTCCTCTGTACATCTGCATAGAGTCTGCATTGATGATCTCACCGTCAAACTTCTTCGCTAACTCGATGCTGAACTGTGATGTTATTAGTCTTTGAAGAGAAGATGTATATATAACTTAACGTACTTGTGATTTCCCCACACCTGTGGTTCCCACAATGACAACAACGCTTTTTGGACCTCCCATGATGACTCTCTTCAACTGTGACAGCATATAATGTTATACTAACTGCTAATAATGGAAAGATGTGTCAAACTCATCGAGAGCCATAATGAAGCGCTTGAAATTTTCCAGCAGGGCTCATAACCATAAATCTGGTACACGCACGCTCTGATACAGGGCTCATAACCACCTGGTACGCGCACTCCTGAATTTTCCACTTGAACAATTTCTCTTACAAAGCTCTTTTTTACTGACTACAGATCTTCAAATTAATACAAATCTTCACCGATTTTAGTATAAGAATGCACGAGACGATCAACTTGTCGCTCTCGCAGCGTGCAAACCACCTCACGACACACTTCTACAATGCCCAAGAGAGCTACCTATCATACACAAAGCCTGCCAAAGACCATGTGAATAACCCAAACATCTTCTTTAAACAGCACAGATCCAATGGCACGTCGTCATATACACCGCGTGCACTGCTATGGGACATGAATGGAGGCTTTGGTTCTCTGGGCCAGTTTGAGTACTTCCCACAGTCAGATGAAGGTCAAGAAGCCGTTTCCAATGTCATCAAGAGAGATCGAATCCCCAAAAGTGAGTATCAAAGGGCATTGGACGAAGGTAGAGCGTTGCCCAAGTTGACTGCAAAGGATACGATGTATTGGTCTGATTACTCAAGGGTTATCTTTGAGCCCAAGAGTTATAACGTGCTTAATCATTGGGAATTTGAACCGGTGAAGTACCCGAGAGGTAGGCTCGCTTTGGGTCAAGAAAAGGAGTTTGTGGGGTATGAACTTGGTGTTGAAGAATGGAAGTCTGTCAGTGTCGACTTCTTGGAGGATAAATATAGAATCATGTTAGAAGAGTGTGATCTTGTCAATGGGTTGAACGTTACCACTGAGGTTGATTCAGCTTGGGGTGGGTTCTCTAGTGAGTTGTTGGCTGAGTTGAGAGATGACTACAACCCGAAGACCTCAATTTTCACTTGGGGTCTTTATAATGGTCAGGAAACCGGGTTATTACCACTTAGAGAGGTCTTGTCAAGGATAAAGACTTTCTTGCATCTTCAACAGCACTCATCGTTGTTTTTCCCACTTGGAATCCCCAAAACTTTACCAAAAGACTTTGATTCATCCAACATGTGGCAGACCACGGCATTGCAAGCCACTGTTTTTGAGACCATACAGACATTGAACTCTCAAAGGGAATCACCAACAAATTTCCATGCTATTGAATCCAACGTCACTTTGGGAACTAACAGAAGACTCATCGGTTCCATTGAGGCAACAATTGGTTCTACGACTTATGACTTTACATCAGCATTCTTCCCATCAAAAAAAGAACAACACACTTTCTCCACATCTAATGTCACTAGACCATCACAATCAAACTCCACAGTGGCAACTACCGAATCATCATCGGATTCTAAAGACCGTACTACGACAAACTACTCGACATCTATTTATTTCCCCACACCAGACTCATTCCCACAAGGGGTCATCTCACAACATGATGAACTTAAACTGACGATCAAGTCTACATCTTCACCACGCAAACCGATCCAAGAGATGAAGACGTTTGTTTCTAAATTCGTGAAGGGAGATGAGAGGGGTGATATGATTAACGATTTGGAGATCTTGGGTGGTGAGTACGAACACGGCTGGACTGATAGCGATGATGAGAGTGATGATGATTATTGAATCTATATAGCTATGTCTAATGGATCCATCTTCTCTGGTTTTATTTATATAATGGGTCAAGCCTTTGCAGCGGCGTTAACCTCAAGACCTTCGAGGATAGTAACCTTCTTGTCGTGTTTCTTCACAGACTCCTTCAAAGCTGCAAGAGCAACCTCTTCACCATACACTGGTGATCCGACGTATGAACTCACCCAAGTGTCATGGAAGGCACCGAACAATCTTACAAAGATGCCCTCAGCCAATCTATGACCCTTTCTCTCACCTAACAACAAGCCCGGTCTTAGGATGATCGTCTCATCGAACCCTAGTGCAATGACATCATCCTCCAATTCTCCCTTCATCTTGAGGTATGGGAACCATGACGACGATGAGGCTCTTGCACTGGAGATCAACACGTATTTAGAGAAACCGGCCTCCTTGGCAGCTTTAGCCATCTCCAAGTTCAAGTCATAGTCGACTTTACGCTGATTGGCCAATCCACCAGCAGCTGCACGTGTGGTTCCGAGCCCTGAGAAGAACACACTCAAATCTGGGTTGCTCTGCTTGATCTCAGCCACTTTCGAGGCCCATTTACTCGAATCCTTGTCGGTGATGGCTGTGACGTCCTTAGCATGAACCGGTTCGCTTCTGGAGATGGTGAAAGTGGAGGCAAAGAACTCCGGCGCGTGCTTAACAATGAAACTCCCACAAAGGCCGGTGGCACCGATGATAACAGCTGACATTGTGCTCAATCGACTGGTGTGAAGTGACGGATTGAAGGGGTAAAAGTGTGTGGGGGGTGGCGACTGATTATGTGTTGGTCGTGGTGTCCGGGTGTTTTCCATCACCGCCCAAGAAATCAACAAACCGTTTTAATGGGGAAATCAGCCTGTAAATCACACAATTGGAAGGAATTGAAGGTCTTAAGAGTATGACCAATCTCAGTCTCCATTCGCTTGTTGAATTCTGCCTTGAGAAACGTGTGAGTCCCTCGGTGTTTGTCTCGTTGCTCAAACAAGTGGACCATAAACAGCACGTTTCCATCGAGGATGTCCAGTCCCTGCTCTCCACGCAACAACGGTTGGACCCATTGGAAGTGATGTACATCGTTGCAGCCTCTCTCAAGGACCAGACGATGGCATTGTCTTTCAAGAGTGTCATCGGCTCGCTTCACGCTGCCACTGAGATCAACCAACAACTCATCCTCAATGCCTTTGTCTCACAGCTCAGAGAGTGCCAGGAGTACCCTTTCACGGGCCACGATATGGCCGAGGTGATCACCTCCTTCGTGAGCTACTTGAAATCCACATCTCCTCCACTGTTGACTCCTGCTGTTCGTCTTCTCATCGCCATTGGATCTGGCCTTCCAGACGATATCACCACATCATTGACAGCTGAACAGGCAGATACAATCGTCTCACTCGCTGCTCAGATCTCCCCATTGCTGTCCCAGGAGCTCAATTCCTGCTTGGAACGGTTGCAGAGTAAGAAATCTCGCTCTCAAAACCCTCGAGCATCCGTTTCAATGCCAGTTCAGGGAGTCCCTCTTCATACCTCTTTTCTCAAATCAAGCAAACTTCCAAAGTTTGTGTGGCTAAACTCGGCAGTACAAACGTGGTCCACACATAAGTCGACATTCCTTAGCTCTTTTGAACAATTCGTCAAGGTGAAGAACAACCAGAACATCCTCAGTGAACTCATTGCTACCTCATTTGAAGGATACATAGTGTCTCAGAAAGCCAAAGAACAATCTCCACATTTCGCCAAGAACTGGGAACTGTTCCTCACTAAACGTCTCCCTCTCCTTATCAAGGAACTCAAACTGAAAAATATCGAATCGTCACTTATAACGGCACTCACACTCGATCCAAAAGTTCTCCAAGCGATCAAACTCAATTCGGGAGGAGGAACAGTGGATACAAATGAAGACATGTTCTCCTCATTCCCATCCACTGCAACTGACATCAGACATGACTTCCTCCGAAGCTGTATCGCTCTTCAACTTCTCCCTATCAGTGCTTTTGAGACGATACTGAAACAAGACGCAGCCACAGATTCTCGCCGTTTGCAAACCACAGATACCGTCTTTGATGAGTTTGGTCAACCTGTCGATTTGGAATCAACGCTGAAGAAAACTCTCATCGACATTAATACAGAATTCATCCCTTTGGAAGAGTCTGGTCTTTTGGAATTCCTAGGATCTGTCACAAAGATGGAAGGTACGAAACAGGTTGAATTGTCAAAGTTGGTCCTATCATGCGTGGAGACGTTCATTGCTAACGAGGATACATCCCATTTGTACCGTCTTTGCCTAGGCTTATCATTGGCTCCGGAATCACTCCATGCTATCATGTTCCACTTATCACCATATACATTCCTGAGACCTATTATGAACTTTCTGGATGCATGGCAGGTGAATGGTGATGATATGAACTTCCAAGATACATACTCCTCATTTGGCTGCATCTTCCTCTTGCTCTTACTCACTGTGAAGGAATTCAATATTTCATTAACACAACTGATCACTTTGAAGAGAAGTGTCAGTGATCAGTCTTTCTGTATTAACTTCTTGACAAACATGGGTACTTCGAGTTGGAAGTCTCCAGGTGGTGAATTGAATCAGCACAGATCTGAAGTTCTCAGTGGGTGGATGACTACCTTGTTTGACTCCGGTGGTATTTCTGACGATCTGATGAGATTATCTACCGTTCAAGAGTGTTTTGAGTTGTTCCCTGTCATCTTCCAACAGGCTTTTGTTGCTTGTAAGCAAGGCTTGACCGATGTTGAAACCGTCAAAGGCGGTCTTGAATATTTCCTTCAACCTTTCTTACTATCTGCTATTGTTGGTTTGTTGTCATGGTGTGAAGACTATCTTTGGAAATCTCAAGATGTTGAACTGTTGGTAAACTTGATGAAGACTCTGGTTACTCCAATGGAGCTGAGTGGTGAGTCTGTTCACATTCACAGAATCATCATGTCGATCTTTGCTGCTAATCTCTATAAGAAACTGTCTGATCTCGACTCTAATAATTCGCCATTGAGAATTGACGCCTCGTTCTTGTCCAGCTTACGCCAATCCGTGAGAATCAACAAATCACTAGGATTCTTTGAACTTGATGTGTCCCCCACGGTGGTGAACTTCTTCAGTCCAGCAAACTCTCAGGGAGAAATCTCACTGAGCGTTGCCTTCCACACTGAATTCCAATCCCTGCTCACATGGGGACAGTCATCAACTGTGTCTCGTTATGACCATCTCTTCATATCAACCATGCAACGTCTCCTTGGTGAAGATCGTCTCATTGACTGTTTTGTCGAGCAGATTACACACGCTGAGAACTTGAACAAGAATCCTCAGCCCGTTATAGAACTCTCAGCTTTCCTCCTTGTTGTTGAGTTTGTTGGTTATTCTTCTGAGAGTAGAAACATCTTCCTGTCTTCCCTCAAGAGTGAAAAGATCCCTGACAAGCCTACAGACTCTCTCATTCCAGGTTTCAGTATCCTGAGAGCTTTGGTGTCAAAGAAGAAAGGATATGGAACTCATGAGTCTGGGGCCAAGTTCAATTCTCTTTACTATAAGATCATCGAGACCGTCCAAACCATTTCTCCGCTGGAGTAACCTACATTGATGAATCAATAATAATGAAAAGCAACGTCGTAGCGCCGTTAAGCAAATGTCTAATTTTGAAATTAATGTACACCATATCATGCAACTCGTCAAACATCATGACTGAATCTCCTCAATCTTTTTTGTAGTGCCAGTCTTTTTGCTCTTGGCCTTCTTTTCTTCACTCTCCAGTTGTTTACTCTTCAACGCATCAGCACCATTCTCATCATCATCCAACAACCACATAGCAACCTCTCTTGACTGTTTTTGGAATCCACCGGTATCCTGTTGCTGCTCATTAGTGTTCTTACCTTCCATGACAACCTGTTGGACGTGTTCCTTCTGCTTAGCACGATCTCTCATTCTTTCTTCAATGGTACCACGAACCAATAATCTGTAAACGGTGACCTGACGGGTCTGACCCAATCTATGGGCTCTATCCATAGCTTGCGAATCAATGGTTGGATTCCAGTCAGAATCATAGAAGATAACAGTGTCAGCAGCAGTCAAGTTGATACCCAAACCACCAGCTCTCGTAGACAACAAGAAGACAAAGATCTCTGGTCTGGTTTGCCAATCATTAACCAAATCACGACGATCCTCCAATTTGGAAGAACCATCTAATCTGATGTATTTGTACTGTCTATAAGTCAGATATTCCTCCATCAAATCCATCATCTTCGTCATTTGGAAGTAGACCAACACTCTGTGATCTTCAGCCTTGAGCTTCGGAAGCATCTCATCCAACTTGGACAACTTGGCAGAATCCTTGATAAATCTGTTCATGGATGGCATCTTAATCTTGGAATGGCCAGCTTTATGACTTAATGGTTCAGGGTACATCTCAGCTTTTGGGAATTGAGATAATGGGACATCATTTGACAGCAACTCGTATTGTGTGTTGAGGGAAAGTGGTGTCAATGCCTGTCTGATCTTCTCGTCAAAGAGCTCGGTGTTCTTATCGTTTTCGAACGACTTGTCAGGACAGACAACATCAATTGGAGGAGCTGAAGCAGCAGGGAAAGCGGCAGGATCCTGGTTGTTTAGGTACATGTCATGATAAACGTTCTTCTTGACCTCTTTTAGCAATGGTTCAACCTTCTTCTCGTCGTTATTGATAAGTAGAAGTTTGTGATCGTTGGACTTCTCATAATCATAAGTGTCTTCATCAGTGTAAGTTCTCATGTCAATGGCCCTCTCAATGATAGACTTTCTAGCAGCATCAGCAACGGTTTTTGGTGTGGCGTCGATAAACTTGAGCCAAGAGAAGGCATTGGTTTCTTCGGAATTCTCCTTGATATACTCAGAGTTCCAAATGTTCATCAAGTGTCCAATGATATGGTTTCTGACATCGACATCGTTCTTCTCGGATGGTGTCATGAGTTCTCTATAGAGAAGCTTTGGAATGTTATACTTGATAACGTTGCGCGTACTGTATGAGATTTCCAACTGATTTGACTCTCTCAAAAAGGAACCAGTTTCAGCAAATGAACCAAAGAGCAATGGACTCTTGACATCATCCCTCTCGAACAAATCTGGATGGTTACACACCTTTCTGAATTGCATAACCAAATTAATCAAAGATTGATTGCTGTCGTCACTTCCAGAAGTTGCTTTTTCAATCAAGTCAATCAACGAAATTTGTGATCTCAACATCTTATAGAGTTTCTGCTGTCTATTTGTCAGGTTACAATAGACATCAATCTCAATCTTATCACCCAACTCGGACTGGACGTTCTTTTTGATACGACGTAACATGAACGGTTTCAAAATGACGTGCAAACGACGTAATTGCTGTTCGTTTAACTGAGTGTTGGATTGAGCATGACTTTCAATGTCTTTAGAGAACCATTCTGAGAACTCATCATGACTGTCGAATAACGTTGGCATGATGAAATGTAGCAAAGCCCATAATTCTTGCATGGAGTTTTGAATTGGAGTACCTGTTAACAACAATCTGTTACGACATTGTAATGACAAGAGTGATTTCCATCTTGATGAAGAAGAAGATTTGATAGCTTGTGCTTCATCTAAGATCATGTATTGCCACTTGATTCTTTGGAAGTATTGGATATCGGCAACGATCAACTGGTATGATGTGACAAGAACATGGAATGGAGAGTCCTTGGTATATCTGACATTCTTACGGTCCCAGAATTTTCTCAACACCTTACGATCCTTACCATTACCCCAATATGGCAATACTTTAAAGTCCGGAACAAACTTAGCAACCTCTTGTTGCCAATTGTGGAGTGTGGAAGCAGGAGAAACGACCAAGAAAGGACCCCAAATGTTATGAGTCTCAGCCAAATAGGCAAGAACGGAGATAGACTGAACGGTCTTACCCAAACCCATTTCATCGGCCAAGATACCATTGATACCTTGATCGTACAAGTTGGCCAACCAATTCAAACCTTTAACCTGATACTCTTTCAAAGTACAACTCAACAGCTTTGGTTGTGCAATGGTGATATCACCCAACGATGTAGGGTTTTGGAAGTTCAAATCATCGTCATCGATATCCACCTGTTTCAATTCACTGGAACCTTTAGCATCAAACTCCTTTGCCCTTTCACGGTTCTCCATGAGAGCGTTTTGGGCATTAGCAGCAGCGGCCCTCTTGATTTCATCCTCATTGTCGGAATCAAAGTCCAACTGACTAACATCTGTCTTCTTAGCCTCTGACGAGATGGCATCACCAACTTCAGCAGAATCACCATTAGCGTTACCTTCAAGTTCATCTGTTTTAATTTTTCTTCCAATGAAATGGGAATATAACTCTGTTTGTGTAATCAAGAAATTCAATTTTCTAGCTTGTCTTCTAGATTCCCTTTCTTCTTCCTCACGTTTAGCCTTATCGAGGGCCTCTTTCTCGGCCTTCTTTCTCAAATCACGTTCTTCTCTTTCGTTTCTCTTCCAGAAACTGAACATCTCTCTCATACCACGTCTTGCCTTGGCCTGCAAGTCCTTTTGTGACTTGTTGGTACGGAGTTGCCATTTCTTGGATTCTCTCACACACAAGATAGAAGTTTTCCTGATATTGACAAGCTTTGTCTGTGTGGCTTGTTGAACCAATCTGTGGATCTTTGGAGCATCTTTTCTAGAGAGATCTTTCCAAATGGTGAAATATGTGTTATCATACTGTCTTTTGATGGCCTTGAGTTCCTTAGCACTAAGCTTCGAATCGCTTTTAACTGCTGGTTGATCAGATGAGGCGTCACTGTCATCTTGGAATTTAGAATCTGTGCCGTGGATCGCGTCTTGGATTTTGCTTGACGCGTTGGTCTTAGCCTGTCTCTGAGATCTTGAAGTACCTTTGTTGGTGGATCCATTGGTATCCGAGGAGTTCTTCGGTCTGGTGAATTTGAGAGTCAATGGCTTTATTGGGGTCTCCTCCTTGACTCCCTTCTTGCGTTTTTTGGAATTGGCGTCATCTTCCGCCTTGCGCTTAGCACCACCACCAACTGCTCTCTTTTGATCAGCCTTGACGTTCTTCTTATCGTTTTTATTAACAAGTTCAACACTCGACAGTTGCTTGAGCAGCTTCTTGATGTGTTGTGTATCTGCCGATGCCTTGTTGAGGAAGTCGTACTCCTCGGTGTTGATGTTGTCCCAATTCTCCGCCTTCAAAAGCAGGAGGTCGAGTGTAGTGATGTGTGCAAGCTGGGACTTGAGCCTATGGAGGTAATCGTCCTTCTCACTGCGGTATCGCTCCTGGTTAGCCTCGTGCAACTTCTCCAGGAAGTCATTGGGCATTAGCTCTTCGTCCAGAAGTGAACCTGTGGAAGGGTCTGATGATGAAGAGTTGTTACCACTACCGCCGTTGTTGATGACGGGCGGCTCTTGATCGGACTTGATCTCATACTGAGCAGCGTTTGGTGACGACAGCATCGCTGCAATTGGCATCCGTTGCTTGTGTTTGTTAGTTGTTGTTGCTTAACTGCTGTTGCCACCGAGGGGTGGCGACGGGGGCCGGCGGCTTTTACTTACCTGATCAACCAACGCGTTGGGTTCCATTGGGCGGCTAATCACTGTTTGTATGTGTGTGGGGAAAAGCTTTGGTAAATGGGTGAATGGCTGGCTATGTTTCCTCTTTGGTTGTTTGGTTGGTTGCTTGGTTGTTTGGTTGGTGGGCGGGCGGGTGAGGGGTTTTTTTTTTCCCTTGCGCTCGCTTTGGACTTTGCAATGCTCCCTGTAATTGAAGCGCCCTATGCCGTCGATGCATCTTGAGACCGCTCGAAGCTGCCCTTCGCGGGTTTCTCTCTTTTTTTTTTTTAATTGTTTGGGTGGTGACCGACGTTGAATTATGGTGATTTGGGGGGGTATTTGTGCGTATAATGTGTTTATTTTAGTGTGTATATATCTATATTTATACCTTGGCTACCCATATATCTACTTAGTTATAAGAATTTTTGATGTAATGACCTTCATATAACACATTTATCATATACTGATCACGTGAATGTCACGTGCTCTCATATTCTCGCTTTTTTTTTCAGCTCGTTCGCGAATTTTCGTCGGGGCCGCACGGACGCAGAAGCTTTGTGCGAAGGTCTCGAAGCCGAACAAGTTTTGCAATCACACAAAAGTACAACCAGTCGAACTATCAGCAGACCACTTGGCCACGAGCTGTCCTTTCATTCTCCCCCTTCTTGCTCACTGAAACGCACAATCATTCTTTCACCCGTGTTGTTTTTTTCCCTCCATCACCAGCTTTTTTGTCCCAGTTCTTTCTCTTATAGATCGATCCGGACTTCTTCGTTTCCTTGATATCGTCGCATTGCTACATTCCCATCATGTCCTTGTTCACTGGTGACGCTACGAGTGAACAGGCCCAGTCGTCTGCCCCGGCTCCAGAGTCACACGCTAAAGGAAAGCGTCAAGTTGAGACTTTCCCCTTCCACAACCAGTTCGGTGAGGTTGAGAAGGCTATTGCCAACTTCACCAAGCACCAGCCGTTCAACCATCACTATGCCCCAAATGTCCATAGCAACAACAATAACAACAACAACGCCAGCAGTAACAACAACAGAGGCCACCATCACCATAACCATCACTACAACAACAATAGAGGTGGTCACAACAATAACAACAACTACCACAGTAACAACAACAACGGTGCTAGACTCCAACCACAAACCTTCACCATGAATGCTCAGTTGAAGCAACAGCAGCAGCAGCAGTTCTTGAGCACTGCTGCCCAGCAGATCAACAACCGTTACAAGTCTGGCTCCAACATGAACAACGGTAACATCAACCACATGGTCAACCTCATGTCCATGAACAACATGTCCCACATGCAACAGGTCCCACAGGTGAACCAGATGGCAAACATTTCCCAGTTGAACAACGTTCCAAGCATGATGAACAACAACAACAACATCCCGCAGATGAACATGCAACCATCTATGCCATCCCAGATGCAACAGCAGAGCTACATGGCTTCCCAGTACCAGCAGATCCCACAACAACAACAACAAGGTGGTCTTCAACTCGGCACCAATTTCAACTCGGGTGCTGAACTCAAGTATGAAGCTTTCCAAGCCCAGCCACAGTTGTCTCACAGTGATTACATCACCCCGATGAGAAACACCTCTCCACAGTTCTCTGCTCCTGGTAGACCAGGTTCCGTTGGTGCATTTGGTTCCCCATTGGAACAGATCAACTCCAATTCCTCTTTTGGACTCGGTGCCGATATCAACAGTCCAATGACTAATGCCTCTTCCGGTGTTGGTGAGTTTGGTGATAAGAAGTTGAGTTTGGATGAGTCTGCTTATCTCGGTGATATTTGGGGAAGTTCCAAAGGTTTGAGAAATTCTGCTTCTGTTTGGGCTTAAAATTTGGACTTATTGAGTGGTTTTTTTTATAGTGGTTTTGGTTTTGTATGAAGGTGTTGGTGATGTCTGTGTGGTTTTGATTTCATTATTAGTTTTTATTTGGAGGGGTTTATTTTTGTTGCAATTGTGTCATACCCTTGGAGAAGGGGTTTTATCCATAACATTCATATATATAGGTGAAAGGCTTGTTGACCTTGAACCATTGGGTTAATTTTGGACGGTTGGTTTGCGTTTGGGATCCCTCCCAACACATGCATGAAAAGTTTTGAGTGAACAACAAAGAGGATGAAGATGGTAGTTCACATGAGTTGACGTTTATTTGGTTTTTTTTTTCAATTGTTTCGTTGGAAGGTTGATATCTGCTGTTTTGTACTCAGAGTCTTCCTTCATGATGTTGTTTTCAAAAAAAAGTTATAAGTTTCTAGATTGATTCCAGTCTAACAACGTTTTGTTTGCAAGTCGGTGGTTTAATTAAAGAAAGAAAAAAGAGGTCGTGATCAAAGACCATGTATAATAAATAGTATTCATAATTCATTTTTCAAAACTCAGTCGGTAGCTTCCTTTAATTCTCTCTTTATTTGTACAACAAATCTCTTGTACGCACGTACTGGTATGCTATCATCATTGGATATAACCTCAGCGATGATGTGATAAGCTTTACAAGGATGTGGCTGGCCCCTTCTGGAGAAACAGGAGTCCTCGAAGCTTGGAGAGACAATCTTGACTACTGAGGCTTCCTCATTCAGAGGAACAATCTCAATGGGTTGCACTTCACAGAAGCTGTTCTGAGTCAACGACGGTTCACGATAATGCATCCATTTGAATGTCAACCCTTTACCACTAAAATCATACGACTCGGATACATCAAAGACAACTTCAGATTCTGGATTCGCTTCAACGTTGAATGTCTCAACAGATGATGAGCCATTGGCAATGACAACAGGTGCATGGGGAGCATCGTCGAAATCACTAACAGTCCAAAGCATTCGAGCAGCAAAATCATTCTGGAAAGCCTCTCGCCATCTCCATATTGTGGCCTTGTTCGATGTGAATAGCATTCCGTTCTCACCAATGACATGATCGAGGGTATCACCAAAATGCATGAAATTCATCGACAAATCGCTCAAGATGTAACGCCCACCCCATCCACCAAAGTCTGGATGTGAAGGATCGTTCAGGCCATTAGGAATAACATACAGTAATGAAGGGGTGTGTCCTTCTGTACTGGCATCCGGATACAGCTTCCCCAAAGGACCCACACTTCTAATGTGCTCGTCAATCCAACCATCTGACACACATTCATTGTTGGGCCCACCAATATCATGGTTATAACCGGAAATACCGACCCAAGAGGCCATGCCATACTGATTAAACCCATGGATGGACACAATGTATCTCAATGAGGGAAACTGTTGTCTGATCCAAGGACCAGCATTATCCTGATCAGAGATGGAGTAAACAGTAATCTTCTCTATAAATCTCTTGACATGCTCATCCGATCTGGTCTCCGTAACATGATTGAGGGCCTCTGCCAAGATGCCCATCCCACCCCAGCCAAGAACGTAAACCATCCCACTATCATCAACACTCTTAACCAATCGTATAGCGGCGTCACTGATCTCATTTTGCAAAGAGTGCAAACCATACTCTTGTTTCCCAAAGCAGATGACATCTCTCAGCGATTCAGCAGAAGGGTAACCCTCCGAATGTTTCAACAACATGGGACGAACTTGTTCATATGCATTCAACACAGATGGGATCACACCTTCATTCGTATAATTCGTCCAATACGACGTCGTCACTGCAATTCCCATAATTTGGATCTCATTCGAGTACAGCAGCAGTCGGATCAATGAACACTCGTAATTGTCTGTAAGGATGAACACATTAGATATCGAATCCTTGGGTGGGATCAAGGCCATTGCAAGCGTTATGAGCGTGATGAATAAAACGGCTTTCATTGTACCACTACTCATCAGACACCCCAATTGTCTTCATTGCTATAACTTTCCATGATCCTGAATTAGTTGATCAATTCAAGAATACTGTAGTAAGCTCGACCAGAAGATAGCCTATTGGCGGTTATTTTTTATACACCCGAACACCTCGATTGGCACACCCGCACACCACTTTTCAAAAGTTTCTATTTTAAAGCGGCATTAAAAATACACTACGCTTTGAAATCGACAAATCTTTTCATATAAAACATGCCAAAATATACTGGAAAATACATCTATGGCCATCAGAACTCTCAAACCCCAGTATTTCAGGGTGCGATTCTAAATTCCTTGTTCTACTCAGAGATTGAAATCTCATATAGAAAAATAGACATCCCCAGATTCGAGGAATTGTCACTTTTTGAAGTTGAAAAATGCTACAAAAACTTGCCTATCAAAACCTTTGTGTTCTGTTTACTACTATAAGATGCAACAGATTCAAATTCTGAACGTTAAAGCACTATTCAAAGAAAATCAATATTGGGCCATGATCGCGTACGGAGGATCGCGGCCGGGTCACACGACCGTTCGTGCATCCATTTCCCCACATGACTTAGTACCGCATCACAATTTAGAGCACACAATCGGTAGTACCAACAAACGTTTAAGATTGTAATAGATCGACAGTTATGGAGCTGAAGATCATTACCAGCGACTTTTACATGAGAATCTTCGAATCTAGAGCGGACTCGCAGCTGATCAGGAACCTCATATTCCAATATATTTTCGGAGGCCACTAATGCAGTGAGACAGACACTATCCGTGTTTGGAATTCTGAGCTGGGTGTTCCAGCCGCTCCTAAATACAACTTGTGAGACTGATCAGGTACTTGTTTGCTATCTTTGAGAAGTGCACAAGGGGTGTGAGGAGCTGTATTCCCAATCGGAGGTGAAACCACTGAAGTGGGTCATTTTCTGGGGATAATCTACAGTTTACCTGTCCATTTGAGGCTGTCTATACCGGTGTGATGTACAAAAAGAGCTTATTACCAAAGATAAGTAGAGTTCGAAGATTTCATAACTCTGTTATTAATCGACAGAGCAATTGATAGGGATTCAGTCGTGATTTGAAGTGTTATAGGAACTCCGGGAGGATCACATTCGCAAGCATCGGCCTTCTCATGGCTAAAATTAGCACTTGAAATATTACAAATCTCTTCATCGAAACCCAGGACTACTATAGGCTTCCAGTGATGAATGGTGTAACCTAAGTATGCGTCTTGTTGATTAGTGCCTCAATCTGGATCATCCGTGCATATTCCAGCCAGTACTAAGAGTCAAGAACTCTGAGACGGTTCGGCTTACTTTCCAGAACTGACACGGAAAGTCGTGTCCCCTCACTCACTCAAACTCGTCCACCAAGGTTTGTTGAGTTTTGTTTACCGGGTATCTCGCCCGAAAGCGGAGAGAGCCATCTTTCAGTTCATGCATGGTGCGGCAGCGAACATTCTGGGTAGGAATCGCGCATGACATTGCATGCGAAGTTCCAAAAACCAACTCAGTCCAAGCCAGCTTTTATCCATTTCTGGTGGGTTGTCCAGGCCGCTTGAGCCAGGAACGTTGGTACTGAGAGGGGGCTTGCTGGACTTCGCTGACTAGGAGAGGTACAACTGCAGGTGATGCCTGCGTTTCCGGTACACTTGGGGAGGTGGTTTGTGATGAGCTCGTACTACGGAGGTGGTCGAGCAAGAGGGACCATGCCAAACCTCCATGACACAAAGGGAACACTACGAGTAGATCACTTTAGTACTACCCAGACGATCAATATCGAACGGTCAGAGATACGGGATACGGGGTCTGCAAGGATTGGTGATGGGTTGCAAATCTTGCTCTTTGTAGTTGTAGAAAGTCCCGCCGAGGATCCTCCATCCAGATCTAGCACCCGTAGTATCCAGAACAGCGGACAGGCAGCCTGAACCCAGAGCGCGTACCCTGCTATGAGCCATGAACCAAATGCTTCGGCACGTTAACCCTGGTTAGTGCTGGGGCTTGAGACGCAATCAAAGACGAGTTCGCAAGCGATGTGCGTTCTGACACATTGAGAAAGCGACCATTGAAAATTTTTCTTCCCTCTTTGATCAGAGCAGGCTGTTTGGAACTAGGGCTGAAATTGCATTTGGTACGAACGGTACAGTGGATCGCTGGTTGACAAGGGTAGATCTTTGTATATTGATGCGCAATTGGCGATTCGAATGAAACCGAAGCGTCGGCGATTGTGTGCCAATCCAGCAAGTTGTGCGCGACCCCGCATGGCACACACAGAAGTTGGTGAGCATTGGAAGTTGGAAGTTAAAGGCTTGTGGGCTGACGTAACAACAAAGGAGTGCCGGGCCCGGGGGGCGACGACAGGCATAAAACCCGTGAAAAGGGGGCACTGTTGCAAGGGGGGATATGCCATGTGCTTGTGCCTAACATTCCCGCTTGGAGAGTTCAACCAGGGAGTGAGCTATGATATTAGACAGGAGAAGCCTTTTTTTTTCTTTCTTTTTCCCCGAGGACCGAGGACCCGGTGATCGCACTAAAATCTGTGGCAGTTTGTTCGTCGCAGCCAAACAACCTGTGAGACCTAAATCGCGTCTCAGAATGATGTACATTCCACGTTCTTTGAAGGGGATCGTATACTCCGTGTCCCAGACTTCGGTGCTCTGCCATTCATTGTTCATATGCCAACTGTGTTAACCGAATGTGTAATTGGTGCGACACAATTGACGCACTAGTATAGCCATCGGTTCTTCACGATGGCTTAGCCCGTGAGCCCTCTCTAGTTGAAAAGGAAACAATGTCAACAGACAACAGGGCACACACACGAGTTCTATAACCAGCCTGAATGGGGCCGTATTGGGCTCGGGGCTGCGCGGGAGGGCAAAGTCGACAGGGATCTGATGCGCATTGCCCCTACGCATGTTGCAGCAGAGTTGGCGCTTCTTACCGGCACCCTGCTGTTAGATTGAGTGCCGATCTCCGAGCCGAGCGTATATTCTAACACAAAGAAGAGCATCAAGCAAATAGAAAACCACAATTTCACATTGTGTAAGAAGAAGAAGAAGAAGAAGAAGGATGTCAACCCTAAACACGGGGATCAGTTAGACGGGACACCACCAAAGCTTACATTTATAATGAAACCGTGTTTTTTTTTCCTTGGCCAATTAACCTGGGCTTTTAAGAAATTACACTTTACGAACGTTAAATAAAAAACCTACCAAGCGTCTAGTAGGCTCGAATGTTCCATTTCTTTGGTTCTCTTGGTGATGGGACCAAAGAACTCGTGGATGGCGCAGGAAGCCCGGTTCGCGCAGCACCAAAAATTATCGCGCGCGACAAGCTTCAACGTTTGGCTGTGTAGATGGAAACCCCTACCATCTCCGAGATCTCACCTAATCTTGCTCTCAACAAACTGTAATAATGGCGTCCCTTCTGTCATGATCAATCGATAAGCTAGAACGTCTTTGGTGCTGCTGCTGCTGTCGTCGCTGCTGGATCTGCCATCTTCTTACGCGTAACGCGTCTTGGTTCCTTGTCCCTCATTTCTCTGCCTAGCCACTCTTTCCCTTCCTTCACAAAGCAATCTGCGTGCAGCATCTGGTCTCTCACGTCTTCCTGTTTGTGCAACAAGATGCAAAACGCGCCTGGGACGTGCATGCAACGCGTCCCTATACAAGGGATCCCCACAATAATACGACCGCCTTCACCTCCTGCTCTGTTGCACCAAACGGACTTCACCTCCACCGTCTTCCTAAACCAGCTTGACAACCTATCAAAAACGGCACATCCACCAGCCAAGCAAGCGACTCCCTGCATAGTGCAGCTGAGCACGCCAACCCCTGGTAAATACCGGTACCCCAAACCCCAAACTGAGAATCGAGGGCTCATCATGTCATTCACAAGAGACACTACTACTTAAAGCCGAGGACCCGCCCATTGTTTGCCCTTGTTCTCTGGGATTAGCTCCTTTTCCTTTTCTTTTTAATCACACACAGTTGGTTGTTCCCTTAAAAAACAGCTTTGAGTTTTTCTCTCGATACCCGTGCTGGTCACTTACTATCGCTAATAACTTAAAGGGTTCACAACAACTATGAGGTTCTTCAAGTTCCTCTCAACACTTGCGTTGGGTGCAATCCAACTTCAGGGTGTTTTTGCTCAGAGCAGCGCTTCTTCTGCTGACGTTTCCACTGGTGCTGTGACTACTGTCACCACCGATTTGGCTCTTGAGACCACCATCTCCGAGCTCTGTGCTTATGGCTCCTCTGTTTCCACTTTGGAGGGTAGGGAGTACTCGTACTTGTATGACATTTCCGAAGAGACGGTCACTTCTGGTAGTCTTATCAAGGTCTACTACAGACAGTTCACTTTGACCTGGTACTTCAAGTTCACCGAGGCTCCAGATGCCACCGACTTCACTGTGGACTACTCTGGTATCTACATCGATGATGTCTCTGCCGTCGTTAACCTTGAAAAGGGTGAGTTCATTGCTACCTACACTGCTACTCTTCCTATCCTTACCTTCGTTACCTCTGTCGCTACTTACTGTCTCAACGAGTGGGTTTCCTTCACCTGGACTATTCCAAGTTCGACTTCCGGTGATGATGAGCTCTATGTCTTCTACACCGGTAACCTTGGTTCTGGTGTTACTGAGATCATTGAAGAGGCTTCCTGTGGTCTTCTTACCCTTGGTGACTGTTCAGTTTACTCTGCCGGTATGGACTTTGACTGTTCTGGTTTCGCTGACTTGACTGACTGTACCTCTGTTATCACATTGAGTGAGGAATCCACTTCTTCCAGCTCAAGCTCTAGCTCTAGCGAGAGTTCCAGCTCCAGTGTCGTTTCATCTTCCAGCTCTTCTGCTGCTTCCTCGAGCTCTTCTGCTTCTAGTGCCAGCTCCGTTTCCGTTGAGACAGGCTCTGTCAGCACGGTCACTACCCCATTGGACTTGCACACCACCATCTCCGATCTCTGTGCTTATGGCTCCTCTGTTTCCACTTTGGAGGGTAGAGAGTACTCATACTTGTATGACATTTCTGAAGATACTGTCACCTCTGGTACTCTTATCAAGGTCTACTACAGACAGTACACTTTGACTTGGTACTTCAAGTTCACCGAGGCTCCAGATGCTACTGACTTCACTGTTGACTACTCTGGTATCTACATCGATGATGTCTCTGCTGTTGTCAACCTTGAAGAAGGTGAGTTCATTGCCACTTACACCGTGACACTTCCTATCCTTACCTTCGTTACCTCTGTCGCTACTTACTGTCTCAACGAGTGGGTTTCCTTCACCTGGACTATTCCAAGTTCGACTTCCGGTGATGATGAGCTCTATGTCTTCTACACCGGTAACCTTGGTTCTGGTGTTACTGAGATCATTGAAGAGGCTTCCTGTGGTCTTCTTACCCTTGGTGACTGTTCAGTTTACTCTGCTGGTATGGACTTTGACTGTGCTGGTTTCGCTGACTTGACTGACTGTACTTCGGTGATTACCCTCAACGAGGAGACTTCTTCATCTGAGTCTTCCTCTTCTGAGGCTTCCAGCTCTTCTGCTTCCAGTTCCTCTGAGGCTTCCAGCTCTTCTGCTTCCAGCTCTTCTGCTTCCAGCTCTTCTGCTTCCAGCTCTTCTGCTTCCAGCTCTTCTGCTTCCAGCTCTTCTGCTTCTAGCTCTTCTGCTTCTAGCTCTTCTGCTTCTAGCTCTTCTGAGGCTTCTAGCTCTTCTGAGGCTTCTAGCTCTTCTGCTGCTTCCAGCTCTTCTGCTGCTTCCTCGAGCTCATCTGCTTCTTCATCATCTTCTGCTTCTAGTGCCAGCTCCGTTTCCGTTGAGACAGGCTCTGTCAGCACGGTCACTACCCCATTGGACTTGCACACCACCATCTCCGATCTCTGTGCTTATGGCTCCTCTGTTTCTACTTTGGAGGGTAGAGAGTACTCATACTTGTATGACATTTCTGAAGATACTGTCACCTCTGGTACTCTTATCAAGGTCTACTACAGACAGTACACTTTGACTTGGTACTTCAAGTTCACCGAGGCTCCAGATGCTACTGACTTCACTGTTGACTACTCTGGTATCTACATCGATGATGTCTCTGCTGTTGTCAACCTTGAAGAAGGTGAGTTCATTGCCACTTACACCGTGACACTTCCTATCCTTACCTTCGTTACCTCTGTCGCTACTTACTGTCTCAACGAGTGGGTTTCCTTCACCTGGACTATTCCAAGTTCGACTTCCGGTGATGATGAGCTCTATGTCTTCTACACCGGTAACCTTGGTTCTGGTGTTACTGAGATCATTGAAGAGGCTTCCTGTGGTCTTCTTACCCTTGGTGACTGTTCAGTTTACTCTGCTGGTATGGACTTTGACTGTGCTGGTTTCGCTGACTTGACTGACTGTACTTCGGTGATTACTCTCAACGAAGAGACTTCTTCTTCATCTGAGGCTTCCTCTTCCGAGGCTTCATCTTCTGAGGCTTCATCTTCTGAGGCTTCTTCCTCTGAGGCTTCTTCCTCTGAGTCCTCCTCTGAGTCTTCTAGTGCTGCTTCCAGCTCATCGGTCGCTTCCAGCTCTGCTCCTGAGTCTAGCTCTGCTTCCGAGTCTAGCTCTGCTGCTTCCAGCTCTGCTTCCGAGTCTAGCTTTGCTGCTTCTAGCTCTGCTGCTTCCAGCTCTGCTTCCGAGTCTAGCTCTGCTGCTTCCAGCTCTGCTTCCGAGTCGAGCTCTGCTGCTTCTAGCTCTGCTTCCGAGTCGAGCTCTGCTGCTTCTAGCTCTGCTTCCGAGTCGAGCTCTGCTGCTTCTAGCTCTGCTGCTTCTAGCTCTGCTGCTTCTAGCTCTGCTGCTTCTAGCTCTGCTGCTTCTAGCTCTGCTGCTTCTAGCTCTGCTTCCGAGTCGAGCTCTGCTGCTTCCTCTGGTGCTTCTTCCGCTTCCAGCTCTGGTGCTTCGAGCTCTGCTTCATCTGGTGCTTCTTCTGCTTCCAGCTCTGGTGCTTCTAGTTCTGCTTCATCTGGTGCTTCTTCCGCTTCCTCATCTGCTACATCTTCCAGTGCTTCTTCCAGTGCTTCTCTCGCATACGAGCCATACATCAGCGGTTACTTGCAGGATGGTCAACCACATTGGGATATCCATGTTCCAGGTACTTTGGGTCCATGGACTTCTGTTAGTATTACAGGTTCCAACCCAGATACTGCATACGAATTTGTCTCTGGTGAGTTGTTGGTTGATGACTCTTCCGTGGATGGCGATGTCACTGTGAACTCTGCTGACTACACAGCTACCTATGAGGTTGCCATTGATGAGACTTCTGAGCTCGTCTTGTCTATCGATGCTTCCGCCACCGGTAGTGCGCCATACACCAACGATGCTGAGGTTACAATCACTACTTCTGATGGCGCTAGAGTGAGATTCCTTGTCAAGAGAGCCACTACAAGCTTCTCTCTTACAAACAGTATTACTGTTGATGCTGATGTCAGCAGCTCTTCTTCTTCTTCTGCATCATCATCTGCCTCTTCTTCCTCTGCTTCTAGTGCCAGCTCAGTTTCTGTTGAGACTGGGTCAGTCACCACTGTTACTACCCCATTGGACTTGCATACCACCATCTCTGAGTTGTGTGTCTATGGTTCTTCCGTTGGTACTTTGGAGGGTAAGGAGTACTCATACTTGTATGACATTTCTGAGGAGACTGTCACCTCTGGTAGTCTTATCAAGCTCTACTACAGACAGTACACTTTGACCTGGTACTTCAAGTTTACCGAGGCTCCAGATGCTACTGACTTCACTGTTGACTACTCTGGTATCTACATCGATGATGTCTCTGCTGTTGTCAACCTTGAAGAAGGTGAGTTCATTGCCACTTACACCGTGACACTTCCTATCCTTACCTTCGTGACCTCTGTCGCCAGTTACTGTCTTAACGAGTGGGTTTCCTTCACCTGGACTATTCCAAGTTCGACTTCCGGTGATGATGAGCTCTATGTCTTCTACACTGGTAACCTTGGTTCTGGTGTTACTGAGATCATTGAAGAGGCTTCCTGTGGTATTCTTACCCTTGGTGACTGCTCGGTTTACTCTACCGGTATGGACTTTGACTGTGCCGGCTTCGCTGACTTGACTGACTGTACCTCCGTGATAACTCTTGGCGAGTCATCATCTGAGTCTTCTTCAAGCGAGTCATCATCTTCTGAAGCTAGCTCCTCTTCCGAGGCTTCCTCTTCTGAGTCCAGCTCTGCCGAGTCCAGCTCTGCCGCTTCCTCTTCCGAGGCTTCATCTTCTTCTGAAGCTAGCTCCTCTTCTGAGTCCAGCTCTGCTGCTTCTTCTGAGGCTTCCTCTGCTGAGGCTTCTTCTGCTGCTTCCTCTGAGGCTTCCTCTGCTGCTTCCTCATCTGCTTCTTCTGAGGCTTCTTCTGCTGCTTCCTCTGAGGCTTCCTCTTCTGCTGAGTCCTCTGCTGCTTCCTCTGAGGCTTCCTCTTCTGCTGAGTCCTCTGCTGCTTCTTCTGAGGCTGAGTCCAGTTCTGCTGCTTCCTCCGAGGCTTCTTCTGAGGCTTCTTCTGCTGCTTCCTCTGAGGCTTCTTCTGAGGCTTCCTCTGCTGCTTCCTCTGCTGAGTCCTCTGCTGCTTCTTCTGAGGCTGAGTCCAGCTCTGCTGAGTCCTCTGCTGCTTCCTCTGAGGCTTCCTCTTCTGCTGAGTCCTCTGCTGCTTCCTCTGAGGCTTCTTCTGAGGCTTCTTCTGAGGCTTCTTCTGCTGCTTCCTCTGAGGCTTCCTCTTCTGCTGAGTCCTCTGCTGCTTCCTCTGAGGCTTCCTCTTCTGCTGAGTCCTCTGCTGCTTCTTCTGAGGCTGAGTCCAGCTCTGCTGCTTCCTCCGAGGCTTCTTCTGAGGCTTCTTCTGCTGCTTCCTCTGAGGCTTCTTCTGAGGCTTCCTCTGCTGCTTCCTCATCTGCTTCCTCATCTGAGGCTTCTTCTGCTGCTTCTTCTGAGGCTGAGTCCAGCTCTGCTGCTTCCTCTGCTGCTTCCTCATCTGCTTCTTCTGAGGCTTCTTCTGCTGCTTCCTCTGAGGCTTCCTCTTCTGCTGAGTCCTCTGCTGCTTCTTCTGAGGCTGAGTCCAGCTCTGCTGCTTCCTCTGAGGCTTCTTTTGCTTCCTCATCTGCTTCCTCATCTGAGGCTTCCTCTTCTGAGTCTTCCAACACCGTTCCATCTGCATACACCACTACTGTTGTGAACTCCGATGGTACTTCTGAGACTGAGGTTGTTAGCTTCTACACCACCACCGACTCTGATGGTAACTTTGCCACTGGTACAACTACTCTTGGCCTTGCTACATCTAGCTCTTCTGAGACTAGTTCCACCGAGGCTTCATCCAGTGAGGTGTCCTCTTCCGAGTCTTCTACCGCCTCTTCATCCGCTATTGCCAGCCCATACATCACTGGTTACTATGTTGACGGTCAGCCACATTGGGATGTTTACATTCCAGGTACCCTTGGTCCATGGACTGAGGTTACTGTCAGCGGTTCTAACCCAGACACTGCTTACGACTTTGTTTCTGACTCTGGTGAATGGTTGGTTGATGGCGAGTCCAAGGGCTCCGATGATATCACTGTGAACACTGATGATTACACTGGTACCTATTCTGAGGTTATTGACACTGATTCTTGGTTGGTGTTGGCTGTTGATGCTACTGCTACTGGTAGTGCTCCATACACTGATAACGCTGAGGTTACTGTCACTACGGCTGATGGTAAGAGAGTCAGATTCTTGGCTAAGAGAGCTACTGTTTCCTTCAGTTTGACCAGTACTTTGACTGAAGATGCTGATGTTTCCAGCAGCTCCTCTTCCTCTTCCTCTTCCTCTTCCTCTGCCTCTTCTTCTGCTTCCAGCTCTTCTGCTTCCAGCTCTTCTGCTTCCAGCTCTTCTGCTTCCAGCTCTTCTGCTTCCAGCTCTTCTGCTTCCTCCTCAAGCTCTTCTTCCTCCTCGTCCAACACTGTTCCATCTGCCTACACCACTACCGTGGTCAACTCCGATGGTACTACCGAGACCGAGGTTGTTAGCTTCTACACTACTACTGACTCCAACGGTAACTTCGCTACTGGTACTACTGTCATTGACCTTGCCTCTACTGTCCCATCTGCCTACACCACTACTGTGGTCAACTCCGATGGTACTACCGAGACCGAGGTTGTTAGCTTCTACACCACTACCGACTCTGATGGTAACTTTGCTACTGGTACTACTACTGTTGAGGTCAGTGAGTCCTCCTCATCTTCCAACACCGTTCCATCTGCCTACACTACCACTGTTGTGAACTCTGATGGTACTACTGAGACCGAGGTTGTTAGCTTCTACACTACTACCGACTCTGATGGTAACTTTGCTACTGGTACTACTGTCATTGATCTTGCCTCTACTGTCCCATCTGCCTACACCACTACTGTGGTCAACTCCGATGGTACTACTGAGACCGAGGTTGTTAGCTTCTACACTACTACCGACTCTGATGGTAACTTTGCTACTGGTACTACTGTCATTGATCTTGCCTCTACTGTCCCATCTGCCTACACCACTACTGTGGTCAACTCCGATGGTACTACCGAGACCGAGGTTGTTAGCTTCTACACTACTACCGACTCTGATGGTAACTTTGCTACTGGTACTACTGTCATTGATCTTGCCTCTACTGTCCCATCAGCTTACACCACTACCATTGTTTCTGATGGTACTACTGAGACCGAAGTTGTTAGCTTCTACACCACTACCGACTCTGAGGGTAACTTTGCTACTGGTACAACCACCGTCCCAGTCACCGTCGTCTCTGACATCTCCACTACTGTTGTTACCATTACATCTTGTGAGGAGAACAAGTGTTCTGAGACCGCTGTTACTACCGGTGTTGCCGTTATCACCACTACCTCCGAGGGTGTTGTCACTGAGTACACAACTTACTGCCCATTGACATCAGAGGGTGTTACTGCTACTACTGCTGCTGCTGAGGAGGCCTCTACCACCGTTGTCACTATTACTTCTTGTGCCGGTGGTGAGTGTTCTGAGACTGCTGTTACCACAGGTGTCACAGTTGTCACTACCACTTCTAAGGGTGTTGAGACCATCTACACCACTTACTGCCCATTGACATCTACTGGTGCTTCTGAGGCTGTCTCTACTACTGTCTCTTCTGATGAGACAACCACTGTTACCGAGGTTTACTACACCACTACTAACAGTGCTGGCTCTGTTGTCACCACTGCTTCTACCGTTGGTGCTGAGGAGACCGAGGCTGCTTCTGCTGTCTCTACTGTTGTTTCTTCCGACGAGACAACTACTGTTACTGAGGTCTACTACACCACTACTAACAGTGCTGGCTCTGTTGTCACCACTGCTTCTACCGTTGGTGCTGAGGAGACCGAGGCTGCTTCTGCTGTCTCTACTGTTGTTTCTTCCGACGAGACAACTACTGTTACTGAGGTCTACTACACCACTACTAACAGTGCTGGCTCTGTTGTCACCACTGCTTCTACCGTTGGTGCTGAGGAGACCGAGGCTGCTTCTGCTGTTGTTACAGTCGTTTCTACTGATGAGGCTGGTTCAACTACCGCTGTTGTCTCTACTGTTGAGGGATCTATTGTTGCTACCTCTGTGGTTACCTCTGAGGGCACTACATCTACTGTTGTTGTAGTTGAGTACACCACCACTGGCTCTGAGGGTGAGACTACTGTTGCTTCATCTACTGTTGCTGTTGCTACCACCGGTGCTACTACTGCCGCTGTTACTACTGCCGCTGCTACCGGTACTACTCTCACCACAAGTGCTGCTGAGGCTACTGCTGCCGTCTCCACTTCTGGTTACGAGGGTGCAGGTTCTAACGTCAGAGCCCATGGTTGGTTCTTCACTCTTGCTTCCCTTGTTTTGGTTCTTCTCTTTTGATGGGCTGAAATGAACTGAAGCCAATCCGACTTCTTCTTCGTTGTTCGGTTTGCATTTTTTAATGACTTCTTGTTTCATTTTTCTTTCTTTTGTGTGATCCACGTTCAATTGGTTTCGTTTTGGGCATTTCCCTATTCCCAGGGAGGATTGGGATTACTCACGTTTATTATATTAATGGTTTGTTGTTTTTGCATGGGATTCTCGATTTCGGTGTCCTACCTGTTGAAATTGAGATTTAGTAATTTACGAGTATTTGTGATATAACAAACTATGTAGTTCACCGTGGTCATATCTGAGTCTTGGGCTCCCAGCTCGTAATGATAATTCAGTTTCGTTGGCCTCGATCACGACGTCGAGTTGGGACTGGCGCCCAGCGCCTGTTCGACAATGATCGAACATCAACGACGAAGCTACACCAGACGTTGATTGAATCAATCTTTACTATATATATTTCGTGAACAGCTCAAAACAAAGCAGCAAACAAATTGCAGGGGGTGTACTATTGGTATAAAAAAGAACCCCTATTGTGAAGCTAGAAGCAGTAACCAGAGACCCAGCTCTGTCAAAAAAACTAATAAAAAGAAGAACAACAAGATATTAACCTATCCATTGGTTGCCAATACCATATAACCAAACCTATTGCACCATAAAGTACCCAATAACAGCAAGACGAACCAGGTGGCTTAAGCCAAAGACTTTCCAAGGCTGGCCAAAGTGGAGAAAGTCAATCCGGCACCCATTGTCATACCGATAGCAAAGCCTGTGAGACCAGTGAGGATCTCCTTCTTCCTGGAAGTACGAGAAGCTTTCTTGGAAGTTCTCTTATCGACCTTGAATGTAAAGGATGGCTTGATTGAGCGCGCTGTGCTGAATCTCGAGGGAGCTTTCGCACGACGAACAGTCAATGTAGCATTCTCCTCTTTCTCATCGGCAGTGTCCTGGATGGTCTCAGTCAAGCAGCACTTAGAGTCGTTCAAATTGGTGGCCTCCTGTGGGGAAACATCAAGACCATCCAACAAGGTACTCCCTTTATCAGACAGCAATGGTTCAGAGTTCGTGTCATGAGCATCGGATTCACCAGTGTCTTGACCTACCAAGTTTGGATCGGAATGGTCAACACTAACACCAACCGTATCAGCATCATAAGCATTAGCAGACAAGTCCACCTCTTTGACCTCGATTTCGTAGTCATCATCGTCATCGTCATTGCCCTCACTCTTGAAACCATAGAAAGAGTTTGGATTGATGGTAGGAAGCTTCCCACTGAAGGTGGACTCGCAAGGGGAATCACAGTCATAGTCATCATCGTCCTCAGGAGGAGATGAGCTGACGACATCTTCTTTACCGTAGTCCAATGATGGGACACCCCTTTCGAAGGCCTCAAATTCTCTAAGAAGCATCATGTCCTTCTTGGAAATGACGGTAAACTTACCATACTCACCGTCGAACCCGTTGAATTGGAGCACAAACTTGCAAGACACAGTTGGCACCTCAATGGCTGGGATGTTGTCCTCACTGACATCTGAGTCTTCATCGTACTTCTGCTTGGACAAGTTGACCAACCCAATCAGGTCGCCATCCTTGATCTCAACCCATTTCCCTGGACGCAACAAACGGTCATTAACGACTGTTCCGTGATGGGAATTACAGTCCTTGATGCTCACCACTGGTGAGATGTCATAAGTGACCTTAATGGCGCAGTGGGTCTTGGAAATGGTTCTATCTGGAAGGAACAAGTTGTCTGGCGCCTGAACCCGGCCGCTCTTCTTGGACATCGACGCACGGCCAATGAAGACCGGCTCGACCGAGTCAGCCTCGTAGCTCTCTTTGAAGAGAACCGTTCTCTCTGGAATGTTTGCAGTGCTCATTTGCTTTGTTTAGTGAGCTTTGAGCAGTGTATATAAAAAGGGTGGGGCTTATCAGGGGCGAAAGCAATGGTGTCACAAGTTTGCCACAAAAGTTAAGCGCGGGTTAATGACACGCCTGGGAATGACAGATAATTTCGCGAAAAAATGCGACGACATGACCCCTGCTTATGTAATCAGAAAGCACATTCAACAACTAGAGAGAGACAGATGACTTCAAACGGCAAACATACAGATTTTTGTTGTTGCCAATGTGTACAGTCGTTAAGCATGCATTATATATGTACAAGTGTTTTTTTTTTGTTTCGGTGCTTTTACTGCTGTCCCTGAGCGGCTTGAAGACTGCCATTTGTGTTAGTACATGGACTCGAGGTTATGAGAAGTAGTGATACGTACCCTTGGACAACCTTGATGTTGGTGTCGAGGAATCTGTTGACACAGTTGGAGAGACACGACTCCTCCTGGGAGCTGAGCTGGCCATTGCCAACCTGTGTCACGCACTTCTTGAAACACATGTCGGTGAACTGGTGGATGGAGGTCTGCACCTTGGACTTGGAGTTTTCGCTCTCAATGAACTGGAGGATCTCCTTTCTTGAAGACTCGTCGAGGTTCTGGAGGTCTTGCTGTGAGAGAGCGGACATCTTTCTTATGTTCAAATGTATGAATAAATAGACAATCGACAATGAAAGAAAAGAGCTTCAAGATCAACGGTACCGGCCGTTGAAAAAAATTCGCGAATGGTGTCCGGGTGTTGAGTCAAGCAGAAATGCCGACGTCTTCTTTCTCTTTACTTTCACTGTTTACAACTTTCTTCTCCACACAAGACACACACATACAGTAATGTCCGTCGAGAAGGTCGCCATCTTGGGTCGTGAGTCGATCCATGTCGGCTACGACCTGCGCGAGCACATCGTCAAGACCGTGCTCGCTACCGAGAAGTCGTCCACCTATGTGCTCATCACCGACACCAACATTCAGAAACGTGGTTACCTCAGTGCGTTCCTCTCCGAATTCCACAAGAACTTGCCCCAGGGGTCCCGTGTCATCTCCTACGTTGTGTCTCCAGGTGAGGCCAACAAGACCCGTGAAACTAAGGCCAAGATCGAGGACTTCCTTCTCGAGCGTGGTTGCACCAGAGACACCGTCATTCTTGCCATTGGCGGTGGTGTCATCGGTGACATGATCGGGTTTGTCGCTGCCACTTTCATGAGAGGCGTCCGTGTCGTCCAGGTGCCAACCACTTTGCTCTCCATGGTGGACTCTTCCATTGGTGGTAAGACCGCCGTCGACACTCCACTTGGTAAGAACTTCATCGGTGCTTTCTGGCAACCACAGTACATCTTTGTCGATTTGAACTTCCTCTCTACTTTGCCAGAACGTGAGTTCATCAATGGTATCGCTGAAGTGATCAAGACCGCTGCCATTTGGAACGAGGAGGAGTTCACCAGACTCGAGGCCAACGCTGATAAGTTCCTCTCCACCATCCGTAAGAGAGACGCCGAGGGAAACACCGACTTGTCTCCAATCAAGGAACACGTCTTCAAGCTTGTTCTCGAGTCCATCAAGGTTAAAGCCGAGGTTGTCTCCTCCGATGAAAAAGAGGGTGGTTTGAGAAACTTGTTGAACTTTGGCCACTCCATTGGCCATGCCATCGAGGCCATCCTTACCCCACAGGCTCTCCATGGTGAATGTGTTGCCGTTGGTTCCATCTTCGAGGCCGAGTTGTCCAGATACTTGAACATCTTGCCAGCTTCTGCTGTTGCGAGATTGACCAAGGTGTTTGGTAACTACGGTTTGCCAACTTCCTTGAAGCAGTTGAAGAAGAACACCATCGACCGTCCAACACCAGTTGATGTCCTTCTCGACAAGATGGCCATTGACAAGAAGAACGACGGTTCCAAAAAAAAGGTTGTTCTCCTCAAATCCATCGGTTCCTGTTATGAGAAATCTGCTTCTTATGTCAACGACGAGGATCTCAGATTCGTCCTCACAGATGAGACCGTGGTTTCCCCATTCAAGAACCCATCCACTTTCAACACCACCATTGTTCCACCAGGTTCTAAATCCATCTCCAACAGAGCCCTTGTGCTTGCTGCTCTTGCCAAAGGTGAATGTAAGATCACAAACTTGCTCCACTCAGACGACGTTGAACACATGCTCAACGCCATCAAGAAACTCAACGGTGCCGAGATCCGTTGGGAAGACCGTGGTGAGACTTTGATCATCAAGGGTAACGGTGGTGATTTGACCTCTTGTCCAGAAGAACTCTTCTTGGGTAACGCCGGTACCGCTTCCCGTTTCTTGACATCTGTTGCCACTTTGGTCAAGCCAACTGAAAACTCCAAGTACACTTACTTGACTGGTAATGCCCGTATGGGTCAAAGACCAATTGGTGACCTTGTCGATGCTCTCCGTTCCAACGGTGCTGAGGTTGAATACTTGAAGAACGAGGGTTCTTTACCATTGAAGATCGGTAACAAGCCATTGAAAGGTGGTGTCATTGAGCTTTCTGCTACTATCTCTTCCCAGTACGTTTCCTCATTGTTGATGGCTGCTCCATATGCACAGGAGCCTGTCACTTTGAAGCTCATCGGTGGTAAACCAATCTCCGTTCTCTACATTGACATGACCATTGCACTGATGAAGCAGTTCGGTATCGAGGTCAAGATTCTCCCAGGTTACATCTACGAGATCCCAAGAGGTACCTACGTTGCACCAAAGGAGTTTGTCATTGAGTCTGATGCTTCCTCCTCAACTTATCCATTGGCCTTCGCTGCCATGACCGGAACTACCGTTACCATTCCAAACATTGGTTACACCTCTTTGCAAGGTGATGCCCGTTTCGCCAAGGATGTCTTGGAACCAATGGGTTGTACCGTTCAGCAGTCTGCCACTTCTACCACCGTTACAGGTCCAGCTCCAGGTGGTCTTAAGCCATTGCCATCTGTTGATATGGAGCCAATGACCGATGCTTTCTTGACTGCTTCCGTTGTCGCTGCCATTGCCACTGATGGTAAGCAGAACAAGACCTCGATCTATGGTATTGCCAACCAGCACGTTAAGGAGTGTGACAGAATTGAGGCTATGGTTACTCAGTTGGCCAAGTTTGGTGTCCGTGCCGTTGGTGGTGACGATGGTATTGACATCTACGGTGTCTCCTTGTCTGATTTGAAGACCCCAAAACAGGGAATTTTCTGTTACGATGATCACCGTGTTGCTATGTCCTTCTCCTTGCTTGCCGGTATGGTCCAGGACGGCCCAGTTACCATCGAGGAGCGTCACTGCACTGGTAAGACCTGGCCAGGATGGTGGGATGTTCTCCACTCTCAGCTTGGAGCACAGCTTGATGGTTCTGAGCCAGAAGATGCGAGTTCTCCCTCAAGAGCGAGCATTGTCATCATTGGAATGAGAGCTGCCGGTAAGACCACTTTGAGCGAGTGGATTGTCCAGGCATTGGGCTACAGATACATCGACCTTGACGTCATCTTCGAAGAGAGATTTGGCAACATTAGAGAATATGTCAAGGCCAATAATTGGGAGCAGTTCAGAGTTGAAGAATTGAAGTTGTTCGAGGAGGCTATCACCAAGAATCAGAAATCTTGTGTCATCACCACTGGTGGTGGTATCGTGGAGAACCCAGTTGCTAGACAGCTCATGAAGGACTTTGCTGCAAAGAAGGGTATTGTGTTGGAGTTGCAAAGAGATATCGAGGAAGTTGCTGAGTTTTTGGGTCAGGACCTTTCAAGACCTCCTTTGGATACCAACGACATTCGTTCCATCTGGGAGAGAAGAGAGGGGTTGTACGCTACTTGTCGTACACATGTCTTCCATTCTCATTTCTGTGAACACGAGGAGCACTTCTTGCAATTGAAGAAGAAGTTGGTGGCTTACGTTAAGGCCATCATGGCCCCAAAGAAAAACTTTTACATTGTTGGATCTCCAATTTCCCACTCTAGATCTCCAGCTCTGCATACCACTTGTTACAAGGCTTTCAACCTTCCACACGAGTTCTTCAAACTTGAGACTTCAGATGCTGCCGACGTTGCTAAGCTCTTGCAAGAGCCAACTCTCGGTGGTTGTTGTGTCACCATCCCACTCAAGCTCGATGTTCTGCCATTGTTGACCGAGGTTGATGAGTCCGTTGAGAAGATTGGCTCTTGTAACACCATTGTTCCACTCGGTTCCGGTAAGTTCAAGGGTTACAACACCGATTACAAGGGAATTGAAAACTCCTTCATTGCCCATGGCGTGAAATCTCCATCTACCGGTTTGGTCGTTGGTGCCGGTGGTACATCCAGAGCTGCCATCTACGCTTTGAACAAGCTTGGTTGTAAGAAGATCTACCTTGCCAATAGAACCGCTGAGAAGCTGATCCCATTAGCCAAGGAGTTTGCCTCTTATGGAGTTGAGATTCTCACTGATGATTCTTCTGCCGTTGATGTTGCTGTCTCTTGTATCCCAGCTGACAAGCCAATTGACTCTACCCTTTTTGCCCAATTGGAGGCTATCTTCAAGAAAGGTGAAGGTCAGGTTCTCGACGCGGCTTACAAGCCAGAGTTCACACCAGTGATGGAGCTTGCTGAGAAGTTTGGTTGGAAGAGCATCAAGGGTGCTGAGATGTTGGTCAACCAAGGTGTCGAACAGTTCAAGATCTGGACTGGTCTTGATGCTCCTTACGATGAGGTCTTCAAAGCTGTTGTCAACTAAGAATCACTACTGTCTAAAATGTACTAGATATCTGCATGTCAACCTTTTCAATGTAGATGGAACCTTTTGATGTATTTTGTTAAGCCAAACTCTGCAGTAAATGATGTATCTATGTATATATAAAGAAACCAAACCAAGATGACGATCGATATTGTAATGTATAGCAATTTTAAAAGTTAACAGCCTTATTAACACTCTGGTTTCTCTGAACCATTGTGTCATCTTCTGCATCATCGAACAGAGCAGGATCTTCTTCTTCATCTTGCCATTCTTGACCGGAATGGTCCAAAGTCTGGTTCTTACGCTTATACCACCAGGCAGCTACCAGACCGGCACCGATCAAAACTGGAACGACGATACCGACAACGCAACCGATGACGACCTTGTTATGCTGTGAGAGACCCGAGGATTTGTTGGTGTCAACGGTAGATGAGGACACCGTGGTCGAGGAGCTCTTCGAAGTGTAAGTCTCACCGTTAGAGGTGAACACGGATGTCACTGTCACCACTCGGGTGATCTCAGATGTGACAAAATCGGAATCTGAGCTCGAAGTTTTCGTTGCAGAGGAGGAAGTTGTTGGGGAAGAGGATGTCTGTTCGGCCGCACTGGACGAGTCTGAAGAGGTAGAGGCCACAGTCTGCGCAGATGAGGACGGACTGGACTCGATGGAGGAGGAAGGTGCAGAAGAAGAGGTCAACTCAGAAGATGAAGATGGAGTAGGCGATGATGAAGGCTCGGAAGAGGAAGCAGAAGGAGCAGACGATGCGCTTGAAGGGGTTGAAGATGAGGATGGGGTAGAAGATGAGACTGGGCTGGATGTGGCTGCACTGGATGACGTTGGTGTAGACGATGTAGTTGGTGTAGAAGACGTTGTAGGAGAAGATGATTTGGTAGGTGTAGACGTAGATGCTGAAGATGTGGCCAGTTGGGAGACGAAAGATGATGGTGATGAGGAACCTGATGTCTGTGCACTGGCAGCAGATGAGGTCGGAACAGAGGAAGTTGCGTTATCATCATCGTCAGTGGTGTTATCATCGTCACCGGTGGTATTATCACTGTTGGCAGTGGTGAAACCATTTGCAAGTGACGAGGCCGCAGAAAGAGCAGCACCTTCAACGCTTGAAAGGGCCCCTGCTGAGACCTGAGCCAGGGTCACCGGCGTGACAATGAGAGAAGCCGCAAGGGCCAACAAATATCTATGTGTGAGCACCATCTGGATTGTATGGGGTATCTTTTAGGCAGTCTGGAAGTCAGGCAGTGGGAGAAGTGAAGAACAGGTTGAACCCTTTGAAGGAGGTGGATCTGTGCACGGAATGTGGAGTGGCTATGCGACCCAGGCCTGGAAGCGACGGTCAATAAAAGGGAGGAACAAGGGACTGTGGGACTGACGGGATCCTAATAAGGAGAACAAATCAGAACAGATGGAAAGAGCCTAGAAAATGGGCTTCTGTGGGCTTTTAAGCGATGGTTTCGACGGGTCTCGGAGAAAGTTTTCATGGTACTAAATTTGGCTTCCGACGAGATCTCCGCCACAGTCTAAATGGGGCCCGTGCATCGTGTATCAGATTTTCTCGGGACTAGAAGTCTCCATGTATTGGACTTTGTGGTCTCGTATGTCCGGGTGTGAGTCCCCTTCGCGAATTTGTTTAGACTCGAAGGAAAGTTGTATAGCTTAGCTGGTTGACACATACAAGGAATTTCTTTGGCTTATTGATAGTCTTTATCGTTATAGATCATAAGAAATGGACTATCAGAACCGTATAGGTTCGAAGAAAGGAGGTATGTGACATGGCTTTATATGGATCCCCCAATCCAATCACTAACAGATCATATAGGTGGTGGTGTTGCCTCCGAAGAACAACAAAATGTTCATACCAAACAGAGGATTTCGAAGCTTCTCCATTCCCAGTTCGACTTAGACTCCGATCCATACGTGAAGAAGAACCATGTCGGCCGATTGGAATGCGTGCTCTGCGCCACGATACATCTCAATGTTGAATCATATCTCAGGCATAAAGAAGGCCGTAAACATCAAGACTCACTGAGGCGAAGAAACCTCCTTGACGAAAGGAAAACCACTACACAGAAAGAACTCGACAGTTCAGGAATCTCCGGAGTTCAGAAAAAGTCATATACCAAGATCGGACAACCTGCTTATAAACTTGTGAAGATCCGTGATGTCGAGACAATGGAGATGGGTATGCTCATCACGATAAAGTATCCGGAATTGAAGAAAGGAGAAGTACCAATGCATCGTTTCATGAGTGCTTTTGAACAACAAGTGGACGTTGCGGATGATAAGGAGAAATGGCAATATCTGGTGGTACACGGTGAGCCTTATCAAAACGTTGCTTTCAAAGTCGAGGCTAAAGAAGTCTCGAAAGAGTGGGGTTATTGGGATGAAGATTTGAAAGAGTACTACGTCCAGTTCTTCTTTAAGAACACTGATCAATAACGCCGATGTAATATAACACAATTTGTAACCATATAAAACAATACCCCCAATAACACATTATCAAAGTTGAAGCTTCTCTTCAATCTGATCCAAGTACAACTTGACATGGGAGTTCAATCTTTGAATCTCCAACGTAGTCTCGTCATACTCCTTCTTGAACGAAACCTCCAAATCATAGATCCTCTTTTGCACGTCTTGGATATACGCTTTCTTCTTATTCATCTCGCCTTCACTCAAGTTATTCTCGGCAACCATCGTGGCATAGACCTCGTGTAATTGCTTCATCTTCTCCTCGTATTCTTTACTTCTTTGATCCTTCTGTTCTGTGGTACGTGTGGTTTTATCCTCGATGTTCTTGATCTGACGTGTGAGTAATTGGATACGGCGTTCCAATTCGTTCAACTTGAGTGTTTTATCCTCGTAAAGGTCCTTGTATTGGGAGAGTTTGTTGTTGTTCGTGTTCTCTTTGTTTGATTCCGCGTGAAGCTCCTCGACGAGTTTAAGACAGTTCTTCAAGTCACTCTGGATGATATTGAACGATTCTATTGTGATTGCCAACTTTCTTGATCTTAGTTCCAAGTCATTGAGGGTTTGTTGATCATCCTTGAGGGATTGTTGCATATCGGTGATGATCTTAGAGATGATCTCCGGTGATTCGATGATGTAGTTCTTCATCTTTTCCAAATCCTTCTTGGATTCCAAGAGTAAGTAGTTATGATCTTCAAGTGCTTGGATCAATCTCGACTTCTCAGACTTGTAATTCAGATGCTCATTGGTTAAAGATTCTTGAACTTTCTTCAATGATCGAAGCTCAGATTCAACACGTGTGTTATGCGAATGGAGTTGATCCAGATTGGCCTTGATACTTTCGTTATGTGCTTGTAATTCTGAGATCTTGGCTTTCAAAGTCTTATTCTCCTCCGATGTCTCCGTATGCTTCTCGAACTTCATGTTATTCTGTTGCATTATCTGTTCGTTATCAAAGAGATGCTCTTCTCTAAACCTGGCAAAGTTCACCACTGCAGAGAGTAATCTCTTGAGACGTACCGGCTCCGGTTTGGTCAAGTCTGTGATGATGAAATCGTGAACACCACAGTCGACAAAGAACTTGTACAAGATCATATGGATGACAACGATGTTTAAAGACTCTTCGTACTCCTCGGGATTTGTAGTCTTTCCTTCGCCGTTCTCCAAATTTCCATCGATGATATCCTCGTTCAAGACACGGTCTTTTCTCGTTCTGATCAAGTTGGGTGGGATAGAAAGAAATGTATCGATGATCTGGGTGAAAAGAGATTGTGTAAACATTGGTGTTGGACGATAGAGGTCCTCTTCGGGGGCCTGGAGATTACACGACTTGAGACATAGTGAAAGCTCGGGAACGTCAAGCAGTGGGAAACGGTCCGAACGCACCTGTTCGTGTCTTCTCACGGAGCTTTGACGAGACATTAGTGCTTGCTTTTGTATAACCAATATATGAGGATTTATAAGTGAGTGTGGACGCGTTTTGGTTTCGCGTCGTTGTTTACATTTTTGAGAAAGCCAAACGCGGGATGGGTTGACTTCCTAATTGGGTAATCAAACTAATTCACAAGTATGTATAGAATGCTGAGTTTTTCCCCGGGTCCGAGCGACCCAAAAAACACAGAGAAACACCCTCCAATCATTTGCTTAATTCAACGACCGGATTCCAAGCTTTGAAGAAGGAGATGTTCAGACTCACAAGACTTGCACACAGAAGTGCTCTCGCACGCTGCTATGCCACAAAGCCAGCTTATAACTCACCGGGGGTTGTGACGGCGCAAGATGAGCAATCCCGTGATATCACCGTGAAGATCCAACCTTTGAAGCGTGAAGGTGAGGACATTGATCGCAAGAGGGCCCGTTTGACGTATCAGTCACGTAAGAGAGGTATCTTGGAGACAGATCTTTTGCTTTCCAGATTTTCAAAGAAATATTTGCACACATTCACAAGTGAAGAATTGGATGAATACTCCGCTTTGCTTGATGAGTTGGATTGGGATATCTACTACTGGGCTACAAGAAAATACGATGTGACACCATTGCCTGACAAATGGAAAGACTCTAAGATCTTGAAGATGCTCCAGGAGTTCTCAGAAAACAAGGAAAGAGTGGTGATGCGTATGCCAGACTTGCACTGATCCCTACATATATTTTTGTACATAAATATGATTCATTTGTTATCGTTAAAAAAGGTCGTAGAAGTAATGTTCGGGGAAATGACATCCAGTGTCATCAACTGTACTGATCGTAACCACCATACTCAAAGTTGTTGTTCGGACTCTTGTCCATTTGTTGATGAGCCTGTTGTTGTTGCTGAACAACACTGGCCAGTGGTCCAACACCAATCTCCGCAAGTACAATCTCTGCAGATGTGTTACTAAGTTGGATGTCTGTCACTGGTGTGTTCTTGATGTGTGCCAACTTCTTAATTCTCCAAACTAACTCAACCTCTGCTCTGTTGTTCTCATCAATCTTATTCTGTAGTTCCTGAATGTAGTCAACACCTTTAGTCAAGATCTGTCCTTTGTTAGGCTTACCATCTTTCGTCCCTGTGGCTTTATCTCTAGCATCGGAGAAGTAATCCTCTGGGATAAGTGCTAAAAGTTCTTGAATCTTATCATTCATGTTATCACGCTTCTTACGGTCATTGCCCTCATCGTCGTCACCTTCTTCGCCATCATCCGCACGCTTGATGGAGGACTTACGGCGAGACGGAACCTTGGTGATCTTACCAGCGTCACTGTACGACTCTGACATGGCTTTAGCTAATGATTGTTTGATAGGGATGGAGCTTGAAAGCGATTGTGAGATGTTGAGCCTCGTGTTCGCCGAAGAGGCGTCGAGTGTGGTGAAGTCCAGCAGCTCGTTCTCGTTGATCGTGGACGATGGCTCGTTCATATTCTCTGTGGTCTCAGTTCTCTGTGGTCTTTGTTAAGTCTTCGTAGTCTCTGGTCTCCGCAGTCTTTGTAGTTGTTTTGTTTAAAGAGGCGTCGCGAAGTTTACCCGGCCATCAAAGGCGCAGCCAGCACACTACAATTCGGTCTTCTCGGTCTTTATCTTATCTTTGATACAAACAATGTCCTTCCTTTCAATGTTCAAATCACAATCAATTCGTTTACCGGAAGACGAGACAGTGGCAGATGATAATGGCTTCATTTCACGTATCGGGTCCATATTCACACCAAAGACAACGGTAAGGATCCCCGATGATGAGAATGCCCCTGTGCCAATGGAGGATGCACCAGAGTCCTCCGTAGAGCTGTCTCGTTGGGATCGTCTGTTACTCTTTGCAGTGCTTATGGCTGGCTCTCTCAGTTGCTTCATCGTCTCTTTCATGATCCTCCCTGTGTTGGCTTTGAAACCACGCAAGTTCGCCTTGCTTTCCTCATTGGGATCCATCTTCTTCCTTTGCTCATTTGGTGTTTTGCAAGGATTCAGACACTACTTACGTCATCTGTTCAGCCCCGAACGTCTTTGGTTCACACTGTCATTTGTACTCAGCATTGTGTTGGGTGTAGTTGGCTCCATGGTACTTAAGAGCACAATCCTCTCTTTAGTATCTGTTATTGCCCAGATACTGGCCATGGTGGCTTACACGGTGAGCTACTTCCCAATGGGTAGGACAGGTTTGAGAATGGCATCCAATGTGGCTATCAATCAGGTGGATAACTGGCTTAGCACCTGAACCCTGGGAATGAATACAATGATCTTTTTGCATATAATATAGAGACCATAAACTTGTATATAACCACTTTGAAGACTATAACGATGCGGTGCGGGCACCCTTGTTATACCCGACACAACCGTATCACTTCCATATAAGGAAGTCAAGGCTTGAGAGGGGACTATCAAAGTTATGACCCCAAAGCAACTATATAAAGGGTTAGGATGGGTCCCTAACTCTACTTTTTGCACTTTAATTATACCAACTTCATCAATCACAATGGACGCAAGAGCCGTTTACAAAACTTATTCAACAATTTTGATCCATAAGATACCTACCGTTGCCGGATGGGGGGCAGTGGTGGGGAGTTTAATGTTCTGGCCTTTGGTTGCTCAGCGTTTGGTGAAAGGGCTTGGTGTTTTCAACTATGATAAGAACCATGTTGCTAAGTAACTTTTATAATTCATATGATTTGTGCTATAATGTAGTTCAACTGGAACAACTGCAAGTCTTCATGTACATCTCATCGTCAACCTCGTTCTCCATCCATTTGGCCTCAATATCCTTCAGGTTATCCCCCCATTTCTCTGGCTGATATGGGTATGAACTCATCAATGTGATTTTCTTCAACGTGTCAAAACTCTCGCCTCTTGAATCCTCGACTTCTCTTATCACCTCTTCTAGCATCCAGTTTCTTGGGATAAACTGCGGGTTCACTTTAGAGGCAATAGAACGTCTCTCCTCGGGTGTTATATTATCCTTTGATAACCTGGCTTTATACTCTGAAAGCCAGTTTTCAATCTTCTCCTTAAGTTCTTCGTTAAGCTCTCGATCAACTTTATCAGCTGGGTGAAGATATGTTTCGGCAACCTTCTTGCTCATGAACACGGTGTGGTCATCCAGATCACTCTCTTGAAGTCTCACAAAGAACTGGTTATAATCCACTTTGGACTTAATAAGAACCTCGAGTAATTTAGCATAAAAATCGTTATCACCTTCCAAAACGGTCTTGAGACCTAATCTCTTACCAAACAACTCGTTATAATTCTCCATGAACACCTCTTTATACTCATGTGAAGCTAAATTGATAACACTTTCAGCCCTAGCGATAACACCATCACCTTGGGAATCTTTAACACCTTTTTCAATGAAGAACGGATCATCAACAATCTGTGGACCTGCACCTATTAACTCAACCATTGCCTCCGCAGTTCTCGTCAAATTCCACCAAACGACACTTGGTTGATTTTCATAACTATAACGTCTTGAACCGTCCTCGTCGTTAGGTGTGTAATTTGGATCAAACTTGTCCATGAAACTGAAAGGACCAAAATCGATAGAAAGACCAATGACAGAGGTGTTGTCTGTGTTAAGCACACCGTTACAAAAACCATACACTTGCCAGTATGCAACGGTACGGGCATTCAAGCGGACAATGGCACGGAAGAGTTGTTCATAACGGGTGGTGTCGTCGATATCCACAAAAGTCTTTGGTTGATCTGGACCCTCACGTTCAGTTATGTCAGAGTACTTATCATCTTTATATTTCCCTGGAGTGAACTCTGGTAACTCTCCAACGATCATATGATCAATGAGATAGTCACACAGCTGTCTCAAGCCTGTTCTGTCTTTTCTAGCACGATATAAGTCAAAAGTACCAAGTCTGAACCAAGTTGGTGCAAACCTTGAGATGATAGCACACTTCTCCGCATATGCCCTTTGTGCCAGTGTTCCAGGAAGCACTGAGATACTCAGTGCCCTTACAGTTGGGATTCCAACACCGTTCAAAGCTTCACAGATGACAAACTCACGTACGCTTGACCTGATAACGGCCTTACCATCTGCAAATCTTGAAAAAGCGGTCTTACCAGAACCTTTCAACTGGATCTCCATGGGTCTACCATCGGGGGTTTCCACGTCAAACAGATTGACGACACGACCATCACCGAGCTGACCTGCAAATTGACCAAATTGGAAACCGGCATACGCTTGTGCATATGGAAAGATGCCCTTCTCTTTGTCATAGTAAACGTCTTCCCCGGAGAGATGTTTCTTATAAAACTCGTCTTCTTCCAATCCCAAATCTTCCAACGCCCGGGGAGAGGACATCAAGAACAGTTGTTTCTTTCTCTTTGTAGGCCTTGTGAATTGGTAAGCACCCGATTCCAACGCACGCGGGAAGTTGAATTTGGCCTCTTTTTCGACTTCGTCGTGTCCTTCGATGATTGCAACGGCATCTGAGATGGTGGGGACGACGGGCTCGGCTTTCAATGAGGACAACACCCGAGAAGGACGGATTCTGGACTCAAGTGAAGCCATTTTGCGGAGCATAGTATATCTCTTGTCCCAATTGAACCATCACAACTGTTGTTAAAGAGCAATGAAATGCTGAGATGAATCCCCCACCATTAGTGACACATGCAGAATTGACAGATGGTTACGCAGCCTTGCTCCAAGGGGTTTTCGCGACCCCCAAAACAGATGCAGGCCAGACCCCCACACCACTTTTACCTTTTGTTCAGTTCATTAAGGAAATGTTACCATTGGCACGCCGTTTATCTCATACGTTATCAATGACACAGATCAAGAAAGCTGCCATCCTTGTGAGTGTCTTTTTCCCCGGATTTCAGGCGAGTTCTAACATCCACAGATCATTGGAGACGAGATCCTTAATGGGAAGATCCATGATACAAACTCTCATTTCTTTGCAAAAGCTCTGTTTAAACTTGGTGTTGAGGTGAACAAGATCCTGGTGGTTCCAGATGAGGAGTCCGAGATTGTGAGTGCTTTGGGGTACTTGAAGAATCAGGATTTGATCGTAACCAGTGGAGGAATTGGTCCAACACATGACGATATCACTTATGAGAGCATTGCTAAAGCATTAGATCTGCCATTGACACTTCATGCCGAGACCGTCGAGAAGATGAAGAAGCTCAGTAAGGATAAGACCGCTTTAGAAGGAGAGGCACAAGCTGCACAGCTTCGTATGGCCACATTGCCCTCTGGTGAGGATGTGGAGTATATCTTCACACGAGATGATCTTTGGGTGCCAGTGGTCGGAATCAATAAGCAGGTGTACATCCTTCCAGGCGTGCCACAGCTATTCCAAACACTTCTAGAAGGGTTGCTTGGTGGAACTTTAAAAGACAGAATTGTCAAAGATGAGTACATTCGTTTCTTCGTGAAGACTCCATTGAGAGAATCTGAGATCGCTCCACACCTAAGCAAATTGCAAAAACAGGTTGGTTCTGTGAAGATTGGAAGTTACCCACACATGGGCCAAGGATTCGTCACCATAAGTTTGATTGGAAGGGAAGCTGATCGTGATGTCTTGGAAGAAAGTGTCAAGTACTGCGTAGTGAACCTCAAGGGAACTGAGATTACCTCAGAGGAAGAGAATGCGTACTCCGAAGCTGTCACTACCGGTTTAGACTGAATGGCTTATTTATTGATTATATGACATACACTTGTAATCTATGCTTCACCTCAGTGACGTCTTACTTACCTGGATGACCCTTAAAAGCGGCTTTCAAGATATCTTCTTCAAGTCCTGGAACCTTGATATACTCGACACCTTTATCCCTAAGCTTTTGAAGACCCACGTTGTCCTTGACAAAAGTATCTGGCTCAACAACACCTACAAAGACAGCACGGATATCTGTCTTCAATATACGATCAACACAAGGCAAGTTACCACTAAGCCTTAGAGAACATGGTTCCATAGTGGTATAGATGATAGTGCCTTTTGGTAATTCATCGTGGTTTTGGTAAAACTTTTCAAGAGCACATTGTTCAGCGTGTGTGTTTCCTGGAAGCTCTCTAGAATAACCTGTAGACAAGATTTCACCATCTTTAACCAATAGAGCACCAACAGAGAACGCCGAATCGGTTGGATCACATTTTTGCGCTTCTTCCAACGCCAATTTCATAAACTTGTTATGAGACTCCAATGCCCACTCTGGGAAAGACGTCTGATGTGACCATTTGTTCTCACCAGTGCTGTAGTAACGATATGCATGAAGCCAAAGGTCAAGGTCATTTGGACCGGGGTCAGTGTAAAGCTCTGTATCACACTCTTCACATTGTTTATCTTGCAACACTTCACCTTTGGAGTTAGGATAGTACCAGGATGACGCGGACACGGATTTCCCCATCTCATACAAATTCTCCTTGACTTTCTCGATATCATATTCGGATCCGGCTCTACCCAAATCTTCACCCCACACAAACTCATTGGCGTAGATTGGGTCATTGGCGATAGGGTATCCCAGATGCTGGAGATGCACTCTGATTTGATGTGTTCTCCCCGTGTGTGGCATACACTTGACGATACTGGTGTGTCCATCGGAACTCAACTTCATGAACTCAGTCTTGGCATCTTTACCGTTCTCTTCATCGATAGCATTCAACCCGAGTCTTGGATCAATGGTGGTGAGTGGTTTGTCAACCACTATCAAATCATCTGGGAAAACACCTTTAACTCTGGCAATGTACTCCTTCTTCACCTCTCGTTGTTTCAACTGCTCAACGAATTTGTCTGCTCCTTTCGGTGTCTTTGCAAGGAACATGAGACCAGAGGTGAGTCTGTCAAGTCTATTACACGGGTGAACCTCACCCATTCCCATCTCGATCTTCATGACTTTCGACACAGTATTGAATCTGTATCTCCCCGTTGGATGAACAGGAATACCCGCAGGCTTGTCAATGATCACCAGCCCATCTGTTTCTTCCACGATTCTGATTGGTCTCGAAGTGACAGCAGGCTCATGTCTGTGGATCTTATGCTCGATCAAGTCTCCATTTCTCACGATTGTGTCAAGATTAGCAGCCTTACCGTTGATGAGAACTTCACCTGCTGCAATGGTCTTGCGGTAGTAATCCTCGGTTCTGTCACGGAACTCCGAGGAGAAGATATCGATGAGCGTACGATCTCTCCATCTCAATTTGCAGTATGTCAAGTATGTGAAATAGTACGGTACCACTTTCCTTAAAGGACCGTTGATCACATATTGGGCATTGTCCTCTTTAGCAGATGCGGAGTGGATGTCTTGTTTCTTTGCTTTGAAGCCGGATTCCGTACGCAGTTTCTCGAGTTTCTCGGGTGCTTGTCTAACCTTAGTGTTCTCCATTTTGGAAAGAACACGTCGTAACATGCACAATCAATTAAGAGAAAATACTACAAAAGTACTACAAAAGTCATCGAAGAAATGGCGATCTTTTGTTCTTGAATTGAACACCCGGACACCACGCACGACCAAAAGGTTATACTCCATTGTCCGCGTTTTCTGTACATTGATATTGGCAGTAACTTAGTAAATTCTAGTTATCTGGGATATTTGAAGGTAACATATGCTACGAAGCCGTCCAATAGTCCATAAGTGTAACCTCAGACGTTTGAGTAGAAGCTCTACACTGACTATTTCCGCTCATAACATTGAGCTGTTATAACCCCCAGTACTTAAGAACCGGCACTCCCCCCTGAATGCTAAGATGACTACTTACAACTATTTAGTTGCAATTGACTTCTCTTGTATTGTGCCAATTACACCACACTAGGCTATGACTGTCTCACAAACATTTCTGGAGTTATTCTCTTCAGAGGAAGAACAGGCCGTTTTAAGAATCATTGATATATACTCTAATCTTCCAGCCAATAATCCTACAGTTGATACACCTGAAGAACCCGTTTCAGCACCGGTGCTTTCAAATGGAGTCATTATAACACCCACTACGCTGAGTTGTGAAGCTAGCGATACCTCTAGATCATCGTTGTATGTCACACCTTATTTGTTCAAGAAGCTTAGAGGTAAAAGAATAGCTAAGGATTTGAAGACAACTAATACGGGGAATTTGGAAGACAATGGAACTACAATTAATGAAGCTCATGTAACTTCATCCCCACGTCATTCAAAGACTTGGACCATCAGCCGGTTCTTCAAACGTCACGGGAAAATGAAGAAGGAAAAGACTGTGAACTTTAAGCTGTGGAGACAACCAACAAACGAGGAGGAGAAATTACGTTACAGCGATGTAACCAGTAGTGTTTACCATGACGAACCAACTTCTGAAGAGGAAACTACACCTTCCCCTACAGAAGAGGATCAGAGGGTCGCTGAGGGTTACAGAGACCTTGTCCGCTCACCATCACTTCATATTGAAACATACACTTATATTTGAGTGTATTAGATTGTATAATCCATGCTTATATCTCTTAATAGTCATCCATTAAGATGTAAGAGTACTGTTATCAGCGTGCTCGTATGTACGCTGACACACAGCCTGATAACCGAACTCCCGCGTAAATCTCAGTCCACACGCTTATCCGAGGTTGTTTGTATAAGCGGGGGGGAAAACACCTCTTCTTTCAAATCTTTTGACCTTTCAACCACCAAAAAGCCACCAAAAAACCACAGAGAGGAGCAACTAAGAAGATGGGAATTCCGATAGCTAAGCGTGAAACGACGGTGCTTTTGCCCGTTTACCGTCTCACGGCGACTCCCGTGGTGTTACTGCCAGGAATCCTTTACAGGGTCAGTTTCACGCCACCGGATTCGCTTGCCGTTTTGCAGTTCTTCAAAGGCAACCAAAGCATCAACAACTTGATTCTCTCCCAGTTACGTACCAAAAACGATGTCGGTGAGGTTCCTGCCGTTTCCAATGAGGCGCTAAGAGGCGGGAGGGAGCTCAGAAAGTTCCTTAACGGTGAGCGTGGCGACGAGAACGCGTACGATTGGCTGCTCTTGGGCCTGATTCCTCAAGAAGGTGACGGTGTTTGTACGATCTCGAGAATCGTGGGCGTTAACAACGACCAGAAGAGCGTGGTGCTCACTTTCCAGGCGTTGACAAGGGGTCAGATCCTTGACGAGAAGTTGAGAGTTGTTGTCGGTTCACCCCCAGTGGAGACCAAGGTGAGAGCAGTGTCGAATAGAGTCGATCTCGGTTCTAAAGTGTTGGATGAGCAGGTTAAATTGTATCAGAAGAAAGTGTCTGTGCTCTTCAAGAAGATTGACTCGTTTTTGCAAGATTTCTCCACTGCTAGTGCCGTTGATAACAAGACAAATCGCCCAGGTAGGAAGTATGCTCTCACGTTATCTCCTCTTGCCAATGCTCTAAACGTCCAATTCACCTCGGATTACAAAGCCAGTTCTATGAAATTGAAAGGCCTCATTGAGAACTTCATCGGTAAGCTTGGTGATTATAGCAATAAGAAGACATCGGAGGATTTCCTCAAATTGATTGATCTTACCATCGCCATCCTTCCTATCCCTAAAAGTGAGTTCCTTGCCAAGTTTGAGATCGCAGAGAGACTTGACTTCTTTTATGTTCTCGTTGATGGAATGCTTGAGATGTTTGATGTGTTATACAAAAGCGTTGATTACGTTGACAAGTTCTACTCTTCTGCTTCGGACATGGAGAAGTCCAAGATAATCTCGAATCAGTTGAAAGCGATCAAGTTCTCCTTGGACTCCTTTGGACCAAAGACCGGTGCCCATGCTACGATTCCAAGATCCTCACTCGGTGGTTCCAGTGGTGCACAACAGCAGGATGACGAGAACGAAGAGATGGAGTTGATTCGCAAGTTCCTCGAAAAGATCCCACAGGATGTCAACCCAGACGGGGCCAAATTGCTCAAGAAGGATTTCAAGCGTCTTCAAAGAATGCCACAACAACACTCTGAGTATCAGGTACTTAGAACTTACTTTGACATTGTGATGGACTTACCATGGGGTCAATATGTCAATTTCAACAACATTGATGTTTCCAGTGCATCCAAGCAACTCGATGATGACCATTATGGTCTCTATCACGTCAAGAAGAGACTTCTACAATATCTCGCGGTGCTCAATCTTCAGGATAAAGCCGATGTGGCAGCTGGAATTGCACCACCGGGTTCGTCTTCCCCTCCAGAGGAATTTGTAATGGGTGAAGACCCATCACCATCAACCAAACCACTTCAAGAGCCAGAACAACCAAAGATCAAGAAGACATCCAAGGCACCAATTCTTTTGTTTGTTGGCCCTCCAGGTGTTGGTAAAACTTCATTAGCGAAATCAATCGCCACGGCATTGGGTCGTAAGTTTCAACGTGTTTCCCTTGGTGGTATCCGTGATGAATCCGAGATTAGAGGTCATAGACGTACTTACGTTGGTTCAATGCCCGGTGTAATTGTAAACGCATTACGTAAAGCCGGCTCTATGAATCCGCTGATTTTGTTGGATGAAATTGATAAAGTGTCTGGTGGACCAAGTGGTGCAGGAAGGGTGAATGGTGATCCTGCTGCTGCGTTATTGGAGGTTTTGGATCCGGAACAGAATGTTAACTTTACAGATCATTATCTCGGGTTCCCAATTGACTTGAGTAATGTCTTGTTCTTGTGTACTGCTAATGAGTTACAGACCATTTCAGCTCCATTGAGAGACAGAACCGAGATTATTGAGTTGTCAGGGTATACACTCGAGGAGAAAGTAAACATTGGATCGAAGTACCTATTGCCAAAGCAAATCAAGCAGAATGGGTTATCTCCCGGTGATGTCATCATGGAAGATGTTGTTTGGAAAAAAGTTGTTGCAGAGTACATCCGTGAATCTGGTGTCAGAAACTTGGAACGTAAGATTGGGTCCATTTGTCGTGGTAAAGCTGTTGAGTTTGTTGAGGATCCATCCAAGTATGATAAGACGGTGACTGAAACTCAGTTGGTTAAATATCTTGGCTTGCCAGCACATCCAATTTCCAAGGATTTGCTCGATAGACCGAAATTCTCTCACGAGTACGGTGTTGTTAACGGATTGAGTTATAACTCTGATGGGAGTGGTGGTGTTCTTGTGTTTGAAGTGATCAACATCCCAACCAATGGCAAAACCCAAAGTTCCCCGTCGTTAGTCCTCACAGGTCGTCTTGGAGAAACACTCACCGAGTCCATTAAGATTGGTATTTCATTCATCAAGTCCGTCTTATCTCGTAACCTCATTGCCGGCGTTAACTCTGCCGACACGTTGTCCCGTTTCAATAACTCTGAGATCCATCTCCACGTGCCAATGGGTGGAATCTCCAAAGACGGTCCATCCGCTGGAATCACTATCACACTCGCGCTGTTGTCCATTGCTTTACAACGTCCAGTGCCACACCATATCGCCATGACCGGTGAGATCACACTCCGTGGTAAAGTGTTGCCAATTGGCGGTGTTGCCGAGAAGTTGTTAGGTGCCTCCCAATACGGCATTAAGACCGTCTTGGTGCCAAAGCTCAATAGGAAGGACATCATCGAAGGATTCTACAACGATGATGTTAAGCTCATGGAATTGATACATAATGACTCTGATGAACCGGAGAAGAAAGTGAAGGAGAAGTTGGATATCGATTTGGTTTATATGGATACGTTCTGGGATGTCATCCGGGCCGTTTGGGGTGAGAGTGTCGTTATCGCTGAGCAGTTGGCACACCTCTAACACTGCTCATCCATATGATTTATTGTTTACAAGTATTGTTTATGATTTAATGATGAGAATTACTATAAAGTAGTAAACGGTACGCGCCACATACACATACATGTTCGCGAAGATTCGCGAACCTTCCATCAACAAAAATTTCCTTTATATAAAGCGATGACCTTCGTTCTCTCTTTTCTCTTTTATTACGGATAATTACACAAAGAAATGTCTATTCCAGCATCATTTGACCCAGAACAGGCCCAGAACCTCGAGGATATCGAGAAGCAGTTTGCCGTCAAGGCCGTGCACCAGGCCGAGACTTACTGGGGACTCTTGGAGAAGATCCCAGGTACTAAGCTCAAGTTGACCAAGTACGACGATGACATCTACGAACAGCTTTTGCTTGACTTCCCAGAGTTCCGTGACCCAGCTTTCTCCAAGAAGATCGACGAAGAATGGATGAAGAGCAAAGTTGGTAAGGACAGATGGAGACCATTCTGTGAAAAGTTCAACCACATTGAGGATTATAACTTTGGTACACTGCTTAGAACCGATGTTAACGATGAGTACGGTCAAGAGAGCACAATCTTCGTTGTCAGAATCCAGTTCTACGCCATTGAGATCGTTAGAAACAGAGCTGGTTACAACGACTGGATCTCTGCTAAGAAGTAGATCAAAAAAAAAAATGAATCCACCACCACCCGCATATGATATTTAACGCTTTGTACCATATTTACGTTTTTTCTTTGTTACTTCTACTGTAGAGCTTTTATTGGGGTATGTACAATCAGTGCTTGTGGTTGTGCACAGAACCGTCAGCATGGGTATGAGTGTGCTGTGGTTCTTCTTCAACTGGCTCAGAGATAACCTCTTCCTTCTCCTCTTCCTCCGGAGCTGGCTTTTCACCAATGAATTCGATTGTAACTTGTCTCAAGTTTTCAACATGGGAGGTGAGTTGTTTCTTCAAATGGTGAGAGACAACCTCAAACTCGTTGATGTCCAAGACGTTGTCCCATCTCTGAAGTGGAGCCTCAAGGACAATTCTGGCCTGGATGTTTGGACCTGAGGTCAACAACACGAGCTCCTTAACGGCATAATGCTTCTTGGAGTTGTTGTTAGAAAGCATCTTCGAGAGCAAGTCCTGGAGCTTTGTGTTAACCTCGATGTAACGCGCATCTGTCTCTGGAATAGATCTGTCAATCAACTCATTAACGGCAATCTTAATACCTTTGAAACCGGCCTTGATGACAAGAGCAGACACGAGCAACCCACCAACGGCATCAAGAGAGTGGATGGCAAGGAAGTGGCCAGAAGTGATGGTAACAAGGGCAACCAAAGAGGTCATGGAGTCAACACGGTGGTGCCAGGCATTAGCCATCAACACTTTAGAGTTTGTCTCCTTGGCAACTTTCGAAGTGGCTCTGAAGATCCATTCCTTTGCGACAATAGAGGCACCAGCGACCCAAGCGGCGTTAACATTGGTCAAATCCGAGGCAGCGTGAGAATGGGAGTGACCATGGCCCGAAGACAACAGGTGGATGTGGTAGTGGTTCAAAGTATCAATGATGGTGTGTGGGATGACAGGACCGACAATGTTGACCAAAGAGGCCCAACCGATGGACAAACCGGCCATTGTCAAGATCGAGGAGACTGCAAGGGAGCCAACGGTTTCGATTTTACCGTAACCGTGAGGGAACTCCTTGTTTGGTCCTCTAGCAGCGAGACCAACGGTTCCCAAGGTGAGCAAATCGGACACCATGTCGGAGATGGCATGGACAGAGTCAGCCATGAGGGCCTGGGAATGGAACACGATACCACCGACAAACTTACCAGCAGCCATACCGACGTTGATCATGAGACCGATCCATGTGATGCGCACACCTGGGTTGTTGAAGAAGGCTTTTCTATCGAGCACAAGCAGTCTGTTTGGGCCGTGGGAATGGTTGTGATCGTGGAACACCTGACCGAAAGTAAACACATCGTTCTTCTCCGTCTCAGACTCACGGAGATGCACGTGGTCGTGGTCGTTGAGATCTGAGTAAACGTCGCTGGAACCCCCGTGGGAATGGGTGTGTCCTTGGTGTGAGTGGTCATCAACCTTGGCCAAAAGCCTGGAGGAGCCGTGGAGGCCTCTTTGAAGCTGGACAAACGCGCTCTTGGCGTGCACCCCAAGAAGAGGCGACGGCGTGAGCATCAGCCTAAGCATTGTGTGTATCTTTTCAAGCTTGCTTGTCTAATTGGTGTTCTTTGTGGGGCTGTTTCTGTTGGTTGGACAGCTTTTTTTCCACACGGCGAAAAGGTTACGCGAAAAGTTGGGGGAGGGGCAGAACGTGGGGATCGGTGCTATTTAGCCTGTTTGGGGAGGTTAAATGTTGTTAATTGCTGCTGTTGATGGTTTCAGTGTTCAGTTTATAGTGTGTCTATATTGTTAGGTGTTTTCATTTCAGTGGACGAAACCCCCGCGAGATCATGACCGCGTTGCCCCGAGAAAGTGTGGAGTCCGAGCCTTTTGAGATCTCGGGACGGAGAACACCACCGGATGTTCGACGTTGTTTATACACTCATTATCTTTCTTTCTTGGTGGAATGAAGCCAGTCTGAGATAAATTTGACAGTCTACGAATACAAAAGCATTATACAATGAGGTCGTACAAAGTTCATTAAATGTCTATCATGCTCTTTTTCTCCTTCACTATGATTTCTCCAGAGCTTCCTGCACTGAAGGAATCTCGTTTTCCTTGTTTTTAACGTCACCATCTCCAATGTTCTTAACCTCACTCTCAGATCTCGAAGGTATCTTCACTCTTTCGAACTGTGGTGCCGCTGGTTCAGAAGCTGGCATTATGATTGGGATTCTTAAAAAGAGGTCTGTGCTGCCATTAACAGGTGTATTAGCCTCTTTTGGTGTAGGTTCCTGTGGGATCTCCTTAAGAGGTGTTTCTTCCTTGGTGACATTCGGATCCTCCTTCGGTTTCCTAGCTTTCTTCTTGGTCTTTGATCCCGTAGAAATTATAGGTGGTGGGGTGTCTCCATATGGATCGAGTTCCCATATCAACTGTCTCATCTGGTTGTACTCATCAGCTAACAACACACTGGCGCCTTCAAGTTTGCGAAGGTAGAATTTCAACTTCGCTATATCCTGCTCAACGATCTTATCACCATCCCAAATCATCTCTTCTTTTAAAAATCTTCTGAAACCTTGTGCCTCCATGCAAATTTCATAAACGTCAAATAGCTCATCAGGAATAAATTTGGACAAAGCACCCTCTTCCAAAACTTGCATAAGGTCTTCCAAGCTCGGTGTGTTGTACTCTTTCGGAAGTGTGACTCTATAATCACAAACAGGACAGATATAGTTATCAACTTCTTTAGTTTTACCACGAGCAAACTTCAGACATCTGCAGTGATACCATTCCATACATTTCTCACAACAGATCATGGTACCACTCTCAGAACGACGACAAACGCAGAAAATGATATGATCGTTCTCCTTGCGATCGGAATCATACTTATCACTGACGTTGAATGCAAACTTGATCTTCTCGTTTAAAACCTCACAATGAGTCTTGAGCAGTGCAACTGGGGCATTGACCTTGCCGAAAATCCTTTTGGCTTTCCTCTGCCAAACTTCAACAGAATCCAATCCGAGATGTAATACACCACCAAATACTTTAGACGAACTCACGTTGATAGGACCATCTTGTTGTTCTTCAAATAACTTCTTAGCATCACGGAAAGAAGGTCTTGTATCCTTGTCCGATCCAGAGAATCTCTCAAGAAGTGAAAAGTATTCGTCCTCGTTGAATTCCTGTGTTCCTTTAGCCTTGATCAATGCGTGTAGTCTCTCTGTGTGGGTATCATTCTCCTCGAACAATGAGTTGAAACGAGCCAATGTATCCAGTGCTTTTGTCTGTGTAGCTTTGACATTATCCAATTCTTTAGACACAGCCTCACTGAGTAATACACCTTCGGTGGTATCAATCAAGTGACTCAAGTCTTGGATGCCCAGGGACGAATCTTCCAAAGCCTTGACAACTTTCTTGGTAAAGTACTCACCTTTCGAAACTCTTTCTGTCAATTGTGCCAAAGTAGATTGATCAACAGCACCACCGATCTCGTAACCGGTATCAAGAAGTTCTTTAGCGCGGTCCAACGTTTGTTTCTTCGCCTTATCAAATAATCCAAGATCACCTAGCCATCTCCAACGTGCCACAATACGTTCCATGAGAGCAACAGTTTTCAACTTAACACCAAACACCTTACCCATGTCAATCATATCAATGAAATCCTCTCTCAAATGACCTTTTTCCTTTAAGAAAGCTCTTGCCTTGACTTCATAATCCTTAACCTCACTAGCCAATTCAATCACTTGATCAATCTCCGGCGCGGTGAATGTCAATTGTGGAATCTCAGAGAGCACATTTTGTAACTCCGAAACTTCAATCTGCTTTGTCTCTTCTTCATCATCCTCTTTATTTTGACGTCTGTTTCTGACTCGACTCTTCTGCTTGGCGTTCAATACATCATGTGCTCTGTCAACCCAAGCATTAGCAGTCTCAAGGAATTCACCAAGTGTAACAGCCTCTGGTATCTCACCGCACATCCGTTGACTCTCGGCATACAATGTCTTAAGGTCTTTCAGAGGTGGTGTTGGTTCATCTCTCAACAATTTGTTGAGCTTCTCAAGCCAATCAGCTGGGGTTTGGGACATGGTGATGAGGGATTTCTGCATGGAACGGAGTGTATCATCGGTATGGAATACATGCAATTCAACGGTGAATCCCGAGAGTTCACTTGGATCGAAACCTTTACGACGTGGATCAAGGATGAATGTGTCGGATCCTGATTTCACAACGATCTTTGTTGGGAATGAAGAAGCAAGGGAATCATCACAAATGTAATCAAACTTGTTGGCAATGACCTTGGTGTTCTTACCGAGATTGGCCAAAAGTTCGGAACGAAGTTTGATCTCACTGATGACAAATTGATCATAATGTGATTTAACACACTTGAGGAGTTCTGGATCTCTTGATTCTTCAACAATGTTACACAATAGTTGAGAATATGAGAAAGCAGGTAAGAGTCCTTGTTGTGATAACCACTTCTCAGCAACAATACCTGACCTGAGCCATGACTTGGTTGCGAACGATACCGATTCTGATAGATTAACACCCAATGAGACTGTAGCACTGTAACATTGTGGCCATTTGATGATAAATTCTCCTGAATGCTGAACCGCATGGTAGACCTGGATACCGTTCTCTTTCAAAAACTTTGGAGATAGGAGTAAATCTGAATTGAATCTGATGGAGTTCGGTTTATGGTCATAAAACTTATCGAACACAGAGTTAACAGCAGAAGCACGAACGTCAAACTGGTCTTCTTGTTGAATGCCCTCTAAGATATCAAGAGCGATAGGTTCCGGGAAATCAACGGGAGAACCCTCGTTATCATTCAACTTTGACCGATACTCTTTCAAACAGCGAGTCAACAATTCTTCATAACGGATACGGTCTGACGGGGAGATAAAGTACCAAACCCTTTGTGCACCCAAGTGGTTGAAATCACAACTGTAAAGGAAATGATCCTCCACGTTGAAAGATTGAACGGAATAAAGTGAACTGATGTTGATTCGAGGCTTAGTAATCTGCTCCTCATCTGTGGATAAGTATCTCAAGAGTCCCTTCGAGTGTAAGGGTAAGTTGTTGAGGTTCCATGGGTCCATGATTTGTTCCTTAGGAACAGATTTGATATCTGTGGGCGTTGGGAAGCCTGAACCGTACACAGCAGAAGGCAAGTTGTGTGCACTTTCTACTTCAATGTCCTCTTTAACTTCCATCTTCTTCCAGAAAGTGTTTATGAGTTCATCTTCCGTCTCATTAATCAAATGCGAATTCTTCAAGTGAGCCTCGAAGAAAGAGTTGAAGTCCATCAGCTTGGAATAAGCTGAACCCGGGTATGGGTGATCATGAACTTCGATGCCATTATGCCAAAAATTGAAGTCGTAGTTGGAGAATGTATCCGAAGTGGCTTCTGTAAGACCAATTTTGCTCGGTGTGAACGATTCAAAGTTGGTTCTGAAACCCTTGGCCTTAAGAACATCACGAGACCGGGCATAGACCGGCCTTGAGTATGAGACGTATGAGACACCACTTATTGACACATTTGGGGCTTTACCATTCGCACTAAGTCTGCGTTTTTTGAATGGCACCTCGGCGACGGCTTCAGTGTTCCCATTGGCCTCTTTCAACGGTCTCTTATTCTCCTTGTTTTTCTCTTCAGAAGAGTCACCACTCTCCTGATCTTTCATCTCCTTATCATATGCATATATCACCTTGAGATAGGCGACTTTTAAAGATGTGGACAGAGATGTCATAGTTCTGCCTGTGTAACCGAGCTCTCTACCAATCTGAGCCCAGAGCTTCTTCTGACACACAACGTTGAACCCGCCTTTCTCTTGGACGGATTGACGTAGCTTGAATAGATCCACAACACGTTTATCAATAGAGGGAAGTCGTTGAAGTGGGATGTTACGACTCTGATGGAACCTCACGAGCTCTTTATAGAAAGTCACCTTCTCGTTGTAATTTCCCGAGGCGTGTGAAAGCGATTGCTTCAGTACACGGAACCGAAGCTTTGAAGTGAGTTGTTCGATGTTGGTATGAGTCCTTGTTGGTGGGATCACTCTAACGGCACCGTATTTCTCACCAGTGGCACGTATGGACTCGATGAAGGTATAAGGGTCTTGAAACTGTTCCGCCGTGGGATGACAAGTTGGTAGCTCATCACAAAGCTGGGCGGCTGAACCATTCAACGAATGATCCTCCAAGTGACTTGTCTGTTCAACAGGGCGGCTACTTGAATCTTCATGTGGCGGCATTTGCTGTTGATTTGAAGACAAGGCCATGGGCGTGGTGGGCGGCGTGGAGCTGGCGGCTGTCGGTGTAGAAGCCGGAGTGGTCATGGCTCTCTAAAGAGGGTTTCTGGTGCAAGACGTCCCCACTCTTCGTCTTGTCGGTCGATTAGGCCACGGCGGCTGTTCGATTGATGGTGGGAAAAATTTGTGCTGTGTGTGTTGGTTGGGGGAATCGCTGGGTATATATATTAAAGGGCTGATTTGGGATCACGGCAGCACATAACATGTGGCCGTTGCACCGAAAATCTGTGAGCTTTTGCTACCAAAATTGATCATTTCAGAATCATAAACACACGTTGAATCTATTTATCAAATAAAAAAAATACCTTTCTATACATAAATCATCCATAATACTAACAAATCGACTTTCAGACCTCAACGGCAACATCGAAAGTTTGGTGTAGTCCGAAAAGGGTAAAATCCGGGACACCTCATACATTAAGATCCGAGGTGGAGTGAAAAACACCCGAACACCAACAAGTCCGGTCGCCGGTCGGTCGCGCGTACTGGTAGTGGCTGGGCTGATACCGTCAAGGTTTAATGTAATCAACCATAACTTATAACTGTATTGCTTTGGAAAGCGGGCAACAGAGTCGTATTGAAAACACAGCTTAACGATATGAGTTCAGCGAGTAAGAAGAAGCTCCTTTTGATGGTAAGTGATATGGCATTCCCCTTGAGTACTCCGGGAATTATAGATAACAGTTAACTAACCCTCTTTTATAGGGACGCAGTGGTTCTGGAAAGTCATCGATGCGTTCCATCATCTTCTCCAATTACTCTGCGTTCGATACGCGTCGTCTTGGTGCTACCATTGATGTCGAGCATTCCCATCTGCGTTTCTTGGGGAACATGACGCTCAATCTATGGGATTGTGGTGGACAAGACGTCTTCATGGAGAACTATTTCACCAATCAAAAGGATCACATTTTCAAAATGGTTGAAGTTCTCATCCATGTCTTTGACGTTGAATCTAAAGAAGTTGGTAAGGACATTGAGATCTTTACCAAATCATTGAGTCAATTGAGAGAATTTAGTCCTAATGCTAAAGTGTTTGTGCTTTTACACAAGATGGACCTGGTGCAAGCAGATAGACGTCAAGAGTTGTTCGATATCATGATGGGTAAGTTACAAGAAGTGAGTAATCCGTACGGTTTTAAACTTATCGGTTTCGCTACAAGTATATGGGATGAATCGCTTTATAAAGCTTGGAGTTCTATCGTTTGCACATTAATTCCAAACATGGGTCAATACGAGGTCAATTTATCCAAGTTACAAAACATTTTGCAATCTCAGGAGATCATCTTATTTGAGAAAACCACTTTCCTTGTGATATGTTCGAGTAATAACGGAGAGGTTGTACCGATGAGTCAACACAGTGTCGGTCTCGATCCAAAGAGATTTGAAAAAATCTCTAATATCATGAAGAACTTCAAGCAAAGTTCTACAAAGCTCAAATCCCAGTTTAAAATGCTCAACCTTAATGATAATCTGTTCGTTGTTGAACTCAGTTCCAATTTGATGATCTTTGTCGTGATGCCTCCTGGTAAGAATGGTAACGATGCCGGTCTCGTTCAGGAGAACATCAAGAGAGCAAGACTTTACTTCCAGTGATCCGCTAATACTTTCCTTTCTAATGATGTTGATTTACGTTCTGAATGTTTCTGTAGTTACCTCACTTGTATAAAACAGTAAATCTCCCAGTTTATATGTTTCCGGCGGAGCTGTCGCATTTAACTCGGTAGTCTCGCTGCTTAGCTGCGTTAACTCCGCCGAGGCATCGCTTAAGCCCATAGTTTTCACAGTTTACCAAAGTTTGATAGTAGAAAGTTGTAAAGTCGAGCGAATATATAAGTAGCTCAAATACCTCCATTCCCGTATATCTCATAGCCTGGATATGACACGACTAGTGATAACATGGACAAAGACAGCTCAAGCGCTTCACAAGAGATGGAGACACCACAAGACACAATGAAGGACCCGGAATCGAACAAACCGAAAGAGAAGTATTACGATGCAGATGCCGGTGATGGAAGCAAGTCCTTTGATCAGTTTCTCACCGGTGCTCCACTCGTCATGTGCTTCTGTGCCTGTTTTATATCAATGTTCTTGATTGGGTTGGACCAGACCATCATCGTCACCATCCTCGATACCATCGGTACCGAATTCAGCGATTGCCAAGCCATTGGTTGGATTGCCACCGGTTATATGCTCAGTTTGTCAGTGGTGATCCAAACATGGGGTCGACTCTCCATTATCATTGGTAGGAAATATTGCATGATCGTTGCCGTCGCCGTTTTCGAAGCAGGTTCCTTGATGTGTGCTTTAGCTCCTACAATGAACGTGTTGATCGGTGGCAGGGTGCTCTCCGGAGTTGGTGGTGGAGGTGTTCAGAACTTGGTGTTTGTCATAATGTCCGAAGTTGTCCCCATTCACAAACGTCCTTTAATGCTTGCCATATTCAGTGCTTTGATGTCTACTGCAACTGTCACAGGTCCTTTAATCGGTGGTGCTTTTACACAGAATGTGACTTGGAGATGGTGTTTCTACGTCAACTTACCAATTGGTGGACTTGCCATTGTGGCACTCATCCTTTTTTACCATCCACCTATGCCAAAGTTCACTTGGAGAGAAAAGATCAGAATGATTGACTACATTGGATCGTTCCTCCTTGCCACAGGTTTGGTTCTTCTCTTACTTGCACTCACCATGGGTGGTGTCAATTTCCCTTGGAAATCGGGAGCTATCATCTCCATGTTCATCCTTGGACCTCTGCTTTTGTGTGGGTTTATCTTTTGGAATGCCAATTACTCCAAGAATCCCATAATCCCATTGGGTCTCATTCAAACTTCTGGTGTGGTATTCCCTGGAATGACCATATTCTTTGCATTTTTCACCTTTTTCGGTCTGCTTGTTTACTTATCAACGTACTTCCAAGTAATCCATGGTGCCTCTCCAATCTCAGTGGGTCTCCATCAACTACCAGTGATTATATCGCTCGTGGTTACAAGTGTTATAAGTGGTATTCTCATTAAGAAAAGTCGCTTTGTTAAACCCTTTGCCGTTTTGGGAGGGGTTATCGCTCCTATTGGTATGGGTATCTCTACTCTACTATCTATTGATTCCATTTCGAGTAAAACCATTGGATACTTGATCTTACCAGGGGTTTCCATTGCCTTATGTATGCAATCGAGTATGGTTAGTTCCCACATGTCTGCACCAAAGGACCCAGGATCCATGATTCTTACAACGTCTTTGATGAACTTCTGTCGTTCCCTTGGTGGCTCTTTTGGAAGTGCATTGTCACAAGTTGTTTATAACGCTTCCATTATCCAGAAGGGTAAGAGGCTTTACAATGATCAACCTGAGTTGTTTGACAATATGACTCGTCAAGATGTGTTGGATATTCTTGCTGCTCCTTCCAGTATCGATTCATTATCCGGTGAAGCAAAGAAAAAGTTACTAGAAACCATCATGAGCAGTATCAGAAACGTGTTCTATCTCTGTATTGGATCAGGTTCTCTAATGCTCGTTTGTGCTCTCTTTTCTTCCAATAAGAGAATACCAAAGAAAGAACACATCAAGACTAAAGAGGATGAGAATGAGAAGACTACCGGTATCCTTGAACCAGTGACTCAGAATGACGTTCAGACTAAGTCCTAGGTGTAATATCCTATGATTGACTTATTCCACATAAATTATAACAATATCAAGAAGTTTTATGTATTGAAGATCGAGAGTGATCACGTGACCAAGTCCTTCGCGAACTTATAAGCCGAGGCTCGCCGTTTACCCCACAATAACGTATAAAGACCCGCATCTCCCCGTGTATTTCTATTACTTTTGGTTTCTAGTTGTGAAAAGTAATGACATTCCAAACATCACTTTATGCTAAATACAACCATTACAGAGTCTCACCTGTGACTGCCGGTGTTGTTCACGTTGAATTCAATCGACCAAAAGTGCTCAATGCCTTTGGTCCAACGACATGGAAACAGTACTATGAACTTTTCCATGCTTTAGACGCTGATGACGAAGTACGTGTCATCGTGATGTCTGGCAGGGGTGTCCATTTCTGTTCTGGTTTGAACTTGAAAGAGGCAATGACCACAATGACACAAACAACGGACTTGTCATTTGTTGAAGACTTCCAAAGATGTATCAATGCCTGTGTCGAAATCTCCAAACCCGTCATTAGCGTTTCACACGGTGTCACATTCGGATTGGGTATTGATATCATCAGTGCCACTACGATAAGACTGTGTGTTAAGGACACCAGATTCAGCATCAAGGAGATTGACGTTGGTATGATTGCCGATATTGGAAGTCTCGAGAGGGTTCCCCTCTTGTCTGGTAACGCTTCTAAAGTCAACGAGCTTGCTCTCACGGGTGCAACTTTCTCCGGTGTCGTTGCTAAAGAGATTGGTCTCGTAAGTGATGTTTACGACACCAAGGAGGATGCTTTGCAACGGGCTTATAAATTGGCAGAGATCATCAGTGGTAAGTACATACCTGCTGTGAAAGGTACAAAGAAACATTTGGAGCAAATGAACGTCAACAGTGCGCTTGTTAAGCACGGTTTAAGCTCAGTGGCAAAGGATAACGTTGCAGTGATCTCCACTGATGATTATAAAAAGTATTTCATGAAGGTGCTTAGGAAGTTGAATGCCAAGCTGTAATGCAGATCACATGCAAGACAACAGACACACGCACATCTACATAGTATAATGATAACAGATATACATTGAGCTTACCAGAGCTTAGTAGTCGTTGTCTCTAGAACCGTAGGAGTTGTCGTTGTCACCAAAGCCCGAAGAGGATCTGTCATTACCGTAAGAGTTGTCATTGTCACCGTAAGAGGATCTCTCATTGTCTCTTCCGGATCCATAGGAGTTGTCATTGTCTCTTCCGGAAGAGCCATATGAGTTGTCGTTGTCTCTGTTAGAAGAGCCGTAAGAGTCGTCATTGGAAGAGCCATAAGAGTTATTGTTACCTCTTCCAGATCCATAAGAGTTGTCATTGTCATCTCTGTTAGATGAGCCATAAGAAGAAGACTGATCTCTACCGGAAGAACCGTAAGAGTTATCATCATCTCTGTTAGAGGAGCCATAGGAGTTATCGTCATCTCTGTTAGAGGAACCATAAGAGTTGTCATTGTCTCTAGAACCATAAGAAGACTTGTTGTCATCATCTCTGTTAGAAGAGCCATAAGAAGATCTGTTGTTGTCATCATCTCTAGATGAACCGTAAGAAGAAGAGTTGTTGTCATCATCTCTAGAGCCATAAGAGGAAGACTTGTTGTCATCATCATCTCTAGAACCATAAGAAGAAGAGTTGTTATCGTCATCTCTGTTAGAGGAACCGTAAGATCTCTTGTTGTCATCATCGTCTCTAGAAGAGCCATAGGAGTCATTGTCCCTGTTAGAAGAGCCATAGGAGTTGTCATCATCGTTAGAACCATAGGAGTCTCTGTCTCTGTTGGAAGAACCATAGGAAGAAGAGTTGTCATCAAGGGAGGACTTGGAGAACTGGTTTCTGACGGCTTCTTCGGCCTTGTCAAAGTTGTCCTCACCGTTACTGTCCTTGTCACCTCTCAATTTGTCGAGCAAACCCATTGTTAATAGTTGTTTATAATTTGATCAATTGATCTTGGAGGGAAGAGGAAAACTACAAGTGAAATTGGAAAGAGGGGATCACACCTGTTTATATAGTTTTCCACAGAGCAACCTTATAGGGGGAAGTAAGGTACAGCGTGGGGGAGAGAGATGAAATTCAAAGCACGTTCATGCATACAACCCGATCCACAGCCCACAAATGCCGATGGAACATTCCTTTAGATCTATGCTCTTTATATATAAGTATATATATATAAGTGTATATAGAAGTGTATATAGAAGTGTATATAGAAGTGTATATATATAGAAGTTTGTAGTTCATAGAGATGTTTACGAGCGAAGCGTTGATGTTTCAAGATCTGAGCCACAGGTACATTCCCCTAAAGGTGGACGCGAGCAATGGAAAAACAAACACGTCACAAGCATAAATAGACGAAGGCTGTGCAGGCAGTCCCGGTTGAAATTTCACTCGCTTCGCCCGGATCTCCTTCCATCTTATAGTGATCCATCCATCTCTCTCTCTAAGCTGAATACCCCACAAGAGGCTTACTGAATGGGCTTAACAGATGTCCCAATTGGGAAAGGTTATGCAGCCCGCGCAGGCACCGATCTACCCCGGACCTACCCCCCTAATGGCTCTCTATGGCTACACCCTAAATCCTCTCTTCTACAGACATTTGTCAATATAAAAACGTTTCAATAGTTATAAAAGATATAAAGTGATTCCTGATCATCAAGGGGACCTGCTTAGAGGTTACGGTTGACGTACTTCTGACCCTCTTGGACACCCTTCTCAAAGCCCTTTCTGCCCATCTCCTCAGCCTGCTGGGCAAACTGGCCCTGGCCACCAGAAGAGGCAGCGTTGGAGCCGCCCATGGCACCGGAACCAGCCTGGGATCTAGTCTGACGACCAGTGGTACCTTGCTGACCAGTAGATCCGTAATCCTCATCCAAACCTGAAGAGCCGAGACCGCCAGCACCAGTGCCAGACGAACCGTGGTGGTGCTTACCAGTACCAGAAGAGCCATAGGTGTCTTGACCTGAGGTCATACCGGAACCCTGCTGACGACCAGAGGAACCGTACTGTTGACCACCGAGCTGCGAGTCATCCTGGTAGCCACCCTGAGAGGTAGCAAACTGCTGGTCACGGCCACCGGCAGAGCTCAAGTTCTGCTGGCCGGCACGGCCACCGCTTCCACGGGTGGTTCCTTGCTGCTGGCCCATAGAGTTGTCACCGTAGCCCTCTTGGTTGCCGTAGGAGGTCTCGTCTTGGTTGCCTTGCATCTTGTTGGCGAGCTTGTCAATGAATCCGGACATGTTTGTAGTGTTTTTTGTTTGTGTGAAGTTCAAGAAAGTCTTTGTGGATAGAAGTCTTGATCTATGGTCTTAAGAAATTGAAGAGTTTGAATTGAAAGGCAAATCTACTCCCTTTATATACTTTTTAGCCTCGTAATTGCTGAGCAAACACTTTCCACCTCCTTAATACGTGTTTGACTCGAGGCATTGCTTACAAGTGGCTATATGCAAAAGGCCTAGACATAAGGTAGTACAAGAATACGGCCACGACTTGCCATTCAGGGGACACACCATTGCGCAAAAGCCTCAAGACAATTGCTTGAGTTATTACTTTAAGTCAATCTACTAGTCAATTGGTCCTATTATTCTTTGGGGGTGATCAATTGGATGATTATGTGCTGGTGTTGTAGGTCCGTTCATACCGTCATCGGAGAGCATTAGAAGATGAAATCGACACCTCGGTCTCATCAAACATTACAGTTTGATTTGCTAAGGGCGTAATTGAGTTCATGTCTGTTAATGAAGCAAGTTTCATCAATGATCAAAGCATGCTTCACACATAGCTCATGAGACGTCTCCCCACATTTGAAACATGACAATTGCTTGTATTTGCTCTACAAAAAGACATTACTCCACTATTAGTTGTTCTTCATGAGGTCACTATATGCACCCGAAACTCTCATGAAATTAACCAATGGAATTAAAGGGGAAAGAGCAATTGACAACAGTTGCTAATAAAATACTATAACATAGGGGTATCACGTGACCAGAGAAAGACCCGGTATGGGCACTACGCTCTTGTAGCAACAATCCATGTTAAATCGAGAACCAGCTATTACCAGGTTTATTCCTTTGTATTCTACACATATTCCATGTTAAATAAATCAATTGAGTAAAAACATATTTACTCATTCTTGGAGTACTTTTGGTACATATCCTTAGCCTGGTCCATAATCTTATCAGTGTTCTCGCCGTTGTCAGCCTTGGAGGTTTTATCACCACCGGCACTGCCACCAACGTTCTTCGAGCCGTCACCACCAAACTGGTCCTTCATCATCTCGGCAGCCTGAGATGGGTCCTTCTTCATTTCGTTAATAGCAAACTTGTCCATAGTGTTAATCTTTGTGTAATCAGCTACTATCCAGTACTACAAGAGACTACAGACCTATTGGCTTTATATATCATTTGAACATTGCGATTAGAGATAACATAGCAAGCAATACAAGAAGAAATGACATTATCGTACATGAAACTATGGTTGCTTAGGCCTTCACTCCATAACCACCACCACCTGGGGTCTTGATGATGATTCTATCACCAACGGCCATCTGAACGGTGTTCTTACCACCAATGTTGATGACATGACCGTCCTTCTTGACCCACAAATTCTCACCTCTTTGAGCATCATCACCACCTTCGAGACCATGTGGGGCAACGACTCTTCTCTCACTGAGAATTGAGCACTTCACTGGGGCTCTGAACTCAATGTCTCTTATGACACCGTCACCACCTCTGTACTTACCTTCACCACCAGATCCTTGTCTGATAGAGTACTCTTTCAAAATAACTGGGTATCTTCTCTCAAACACCTCGACATCTGTCATCCTAGTGTTGGTCATGTTGGTATGCACACCGGAAACACCGTTCCAGCCATCACCAGCACCATGACCACCACCAATTGTCTCATAGTAACCGAAACCTTGAACGTACTTACCGGAATCGTTACCGCCTGTACCAAATGTCAAGTTATTACAATCACCCTGAGAATCAGCCTGGATTCTGAAAGCCTTCAAAATAACATCTGTAACACGCTGAGATGTCATAACGTTACCACCAACAACAGCTGCACCTTTCAATGGAGATAAGATAGAACCCTTAGGGATGATAACCTGAACTGGACGCAGACAACCTTGATTCAATGGGATGTTCTCATTAACGAGACATCTCAAACAATAGAGCAAAGCAGAATTGGTGATAGCTTCTGGAGCGTTCAAATTACCATACATCTGAGCAGAAGTACCACTGAAATCAAAGATGTTACCCTCAGGTCCCAATGTAACTTGCAGTTTGATCGTTGAACCATCATCCATGTAATCCTCACAACCGAAAGTTTCACCATACTTCTCTTTCAACTCCATCAATCTCTTTTGCACCGTGACAGCAGCGTTATCCTGAATGGCTTCCATGTACTTCCAAATGACATCCAATGTGAACTCATCGACAAGCTTCTCAATCAATGTGATACCCTTCTGGTTGGCGGAGATCTGAGATTTCAAATCACTCAAGTTATCACTCAATCTTCTCGTACCGGAACATCCTGGGTATGTGGCTGGCTTGTGTAACAACAATTCAACAATCTTTTCCTCGTTGAACTTTCCTTCGCTCACAAGAAGTTCAGAATAAATAGCAGCACCTTCTTCATACAGCTCCTTGGAGTTTGGAGGCATCGAACCTGGCAAAGTACCACCGATATCAGCATGGTGCGCTCTCGAAGCAACGTAGAAGATGATCTTACCGTCTTTAAAAGCAGGTGTAATAACGGTGATATCTGGCAAATGGGTACCACCAACCTCCGGGTGATTGGAGACAATAACATCACCTGGCTTCAACTTACCTTCCCAAAGCTTAGCCTGTGCCTTAATAGCCGTTGACATGGAGCCCAAATGAACAGGAACATGAGGGGCATTAGCGACAAGTTGTCCATCTGGATCAAACAAAGCACAAGAGAAATCAAGACGTTCTTTCACATTGGTAGAGACAGAAGTCTTACGAAGTTGATTACCCATCTGTTCAGCGATATCCATGAATCTATGGGAGAAGATAGAGAGCAAGATCGGGTCAATGGTCTGAGCATCTGCCTTGACAGCATTTGAGTGTTCAATCTTGATGAAAACATGCTGGGAGAGAATGGTTGCTGTAGCATTTGGTGGAATGACATTGGTCTGAGTACCATCGGCAAGAATGGCTGGACCTTGGATCTTATCACCAATGGACAAGTCTTCCAAACGGAATACCGGTGTCAAGACACGTCCAGTTTCGAAGTAAACATTCTTCTGGAAGTGACTCTTGGTAACATCAACAGCAGAGATAGAGATGGAAGTCAACTCTTCATCAACAGAGAGACCAGAGTCACGATGGGTGTTACCAATGGCACGAACTCTGACGTCATCCACAATGATGTCCTTATCGTCGAAGACGAATCCGAATTCTCTCTTATGCAAGGCCAAGAACTCCTCTGTGAAGGTCTTACCCTGAGCCTCTGGAATCATCAATGGTGTCTCCATACCTCTGAATCTCAAGTTGAGGTACTTCTCAAATGTCAAGTCGCTTTCGGAGAAACCGTGGGCGACCAACTTCTCTGTAGAAGTCTTGATAAGAGCGTCGAATCTAGCATCAATGGCACCCTGGTTAGCCTCGTTGAGAACAATAGCACATGGTTCCTGAGCTTCTTCGACAACATCGGCAAGCAAAATACCATACGCGGAGAGCACAGAGGAGAATCTGTGAGCCAAGACGGTGTCAATACCCAAGGACTCGGCAACGGCAACGGCGTGTTGACCACCAGCACCACCAAACGTAACCAATCTGTGTTGAGAGACAACGTGGCCTTTAGCCTCGGTCAACTGTCTGATAGGTCTAGCCATGGCTTCGTTAGCAACTTTGATGAAACCGTAAGCGACCTCATCCACGGTCAACTTGGAACCCAACTCTTCGTTGATAACAGTGGCAAGTTCTTCAAAGTTCTTTCTAGTGACAACTTCATCCAAAGATTCATCCTCATTTGGACCAAAGATCTTGGGGAAGAACTCTGGAATCAATCTTCCAAGTAACAAATTAGCATCTGTCACTGTCAAAGGACCGTTCTTTCTGTAACACGAAGGACCCGGGTGTGATGAGGCAGATTCTGGACCAACGACGAACAACCCGTTCTTCCAGAACAGTCTTGAACCACCACCAGCGGCAACGGTGTTGATGTCCAACTGTGGAGACTGGATAGTGACACCGGCAGTGGTGGTCTCGAAGACGTGTTCATAAGCACCACCAAATCTGGATACATCAGTAGAAGTACCACCCATATCGAACCCAATGAGACCAATCTGGTTCTTTGGGTCATAACATGTAGCAGAGTAACCGACAACACCACCAGCTGGGCCGGACAAGATGGCAGCAAGTCCAGAGAATTTGGATGCGTCAACAAGACCACCGTCAGACTTCATGAACTCGATCTTGGCATCCTTTTTGTTAGAAAGACCGGATGTGAAACCATGGAGGTACTTCTTGATCTCTGGTGTAAGGTATGCATCAGCAATCGAGGAGTTGGCTCTTGGAATGAGCTTGATCATTGGCGAGAGTTCGGAAGACAACGAGATGTGTGTGAAACCAATCTTGGCAGCGACTTCTCCAATGAGTTTCTCGTGCTGTGGGAAAGTGTACGAGTGAAGCAAAGCGATACCAACGGATCTGATACCTGTGGCATACAACACACGCAAGGAAGACTCGATCTCAGCGAGGTCGGGTGTTTTCAAGACCCTGACGGTCTCACCGGAGAGACCTTTCACAAGCGATGGGTCCTCAGAGGCATCGGTGATTGTGAGTTCTGGGTCCTCGGAGTAATCCTCGAGTGTGACTCTCTCATCGACTTCAACAACAGTCTCATACAAGAGACCCGGTTTTTCAATCTTCAAATCAAAGATTCTAGGACGGGTTTGGTCACCAATAACGAGACAGTCTTTGAAACCTTTAGTGGTAATCAGTGCACAACGTTCACCCTTTCTCTCGAGCAATGCATTTGTAGCAACGGTGGTACCCATACGGATACTCTCGACAATCGAAGTGTCCAATGGTGTTCCTCTCGGAATGTCCTTACCGGTGTACTTCTCCAAAAGACGTCTGATACCTTCCAATGGCGCATCTGGGTAGTTATTTGGGTCAACTGATAACAGCTTGATAACGGTCTTCTCATCGGTACCATCGGCCTGTGGCACACTGGCAACGCAATCGGTGAAAGTTCCACCTCTGTCGATAGCAATACGGATCTTCCCGGTCATTGTGGTGTTTTAATGACGTTAATAGCAAGAAGAGAATGTAAATTGGGGAAGATGATGCCTTTTTGAACCTGTTCGCTCGCGCGGGAAGCGATACCCGCTTCACCTCCGCGAACATGCGGGAAGCCACTGCACAATGCCTCGATATGGCATTTTCATTGGCTGGATATCAGCCACTATGGATTATTGGAGACCCTGAAGCCCTTAAAGAGGTAAAAACTCCACGGAAGTTGGCTTTTTAGTGCCATTTAAAGGCATTTGGTCGGAGCGCGAGCCCCGTCAACCCCATCACGCCGCGAGCTGACCACCAATAACTGTGGCTTAATTATAATAGGATAGACATTAAATACACTATAATTATACAGCCTAGACTTCTAGATACAGTCTACACTTCTACTTACAATTTCTATGTTTATTAGGAGGCCTGTCATTGTCTGAGCGAGCTCAAAGTGTGTCTCATCATAGATAACAGGCATCAAACCCCAAAATTCGATCTGTAGTTGTTTCTTTTCAATCTGTCTCTCATCGTACTTTCCTGTCGTTGCACCCTTGGTTGTTCCGTAGCACCATCTCTTTGGCCCCATGACGGTCTTGCATTCCCCACTGGAGCAGAGTACTGTTGATGTTGTGCCTGTTGTTGTTGTTCTACAGGGGCAGAGCCTCTGTTATAGATACCTTTGAATGAGCTCGATGCAGGTGCACGTTTGTACTTGTCAGCCACGGAGGATCCACCAGATGATGATCTAGCACCCGATGATGGGGCAGAATGGGTCTGGCGTGGGTCTTGTTGAAAGCGTTGTTGTGTCTGTGTCTGACGCTCCTGTTGAGTCTGATGCTGCTGTTCCAAGGGAACACCAAGCCACTCAGGGAAAGGCTGGCCGATCCTTGTATAATGATTGACCAAAGCCTTATGGATCAACGTGGAGTCCTCTGAATCACCGTCATGCTCAGTACGAAGTGATAGGTTCGCGAGTGATGACGACAGTTGCTTCGTTGAAGAACGCATCTTGGACCAAAGTCCTGGCTTCCCGTGTGAGTGATTCATCATATCAATGTGTTATTTTTTGAAAGGCTGTTGTACCGTTTGGTAATCCATCTTGCTGGCTATTTCGTAGTGTGGCATGCATCCTTTAATGATCGCAGAATGTGGTGTCCGGGTGTTTCGTATCTCTGCAGGGGCTCGCAACCTTGCCCTATTTGTCTATAAATAGAGCCATATAAATAGACACTACACTTCCTTTATAACTGAAAATCAAACCTGAATAAGTAAAAACCAAACACCTCAACCTTTGAACTTTTCATCCTCAGAACTCTCAAGGACTTGATCGATATGATCGCCCTTCTCACCGTCAATGGTGTACTCTGTTGCACCGGAATTCAAAGTGTTTCTTGGACCGTGGTAAGTCTTATGAGCATAGAGGAAGTAGTAAAGAGCAGAGAGCAACCATGTACCACCGGTGATGACAATGGTGTAGTTCATAGTGTCCTTGTCAACGCTCTTAGTAGTTGGGAACATGGCCATGATGATGGTGAAGTTGGTGAAGAGAACGGTGAAGATGTTAACAATTGGAGACATGATATCACCCATATAGAAAGTACCTGGTTTGAAACGTGTCTCTGGGTTCTTGTCCCAAGTTCTGTAAAGTCTAAGGATGATTGGAGTCTGCCAAGCAAAGTAATTACCACAGATGTAAAGGGTGAACAAAGCATTAGCAGCGGTAGAACCGATAAGACACAAAAGACCCATAATGATAGCAAGGATACCACCAAAGATAATGGCTCTAATTGGAACTTTGAGCTTGGAGTTAACAACCTTAACGAATGAAGAGAATGGCAAACCGTTATCTCTTGAGAAAGCCCAAATCTGTCTAGAAGTAGCAGTGATGGTAGAGGCACCCATGAGCCATTGACAGATACAAATCAAAACCATGAAGGCAATAGTCCACTGTTTGCCAAGAGCATCATAGATCAATTGAGCCATTGGCTGACCAGAGCCGGTGTTAACGATAGAGCTCAAGTCTTGGTTAACACAGAAAGAACAAACGATCAAAATGATGAAACCGAGGAACCCGGTGGCACTGATAGATCCCAAGATACCAATTGGAACGTTCTTAGTCGCGTTGTGTGCTTCTTCGGACATGTGGACACATGAGTCAAAGGCACCAATGGTCCAAATGGCAGGCATAAAACTGTTGTAAACCCAAGCCCAACCGGTAGGCCAATCGGTCAAGTTCTGAATGTTGGCAAAGACAAACTCACCACTGTTCTTGTTCTTTGTACCAACGAGCATAACGATGATGAAGAAGAAGACAAGGAACAAATTGGCAAACACAGAGAGAGATTGCAACTTGGCAACACCATACGAGGCAACACAAGCAGTGGCAACATGGGAAACGATACAAGCAACATAAACACCATATGTGATTGGGTCTGTGATTTTAAAGTGACCATCCTTGGCAATGTAGACAATGGACAAAACTTCCTTGGCAAATCCGTAATCAATGGAACACAAAGCACCAGTTAAGGCAATGGAATTGGTGTTACCGACAACGAAAGAAAGTGGAACACGCAACCAATCCGGGGAGTAGTGATAAGTCCAGTAGTACAACCCACCAGCTGTAGGGATGGCAGAAGCCAACTCGGACATACAGAGACCGATACAGAGGATACACAGGGAAGAGATGAGCCAACCCCACAAAGCACCATTGATCGAATAACATTGACCCAAAACGGAGGCGATCGAAGGTAACACGGACATAATGGAGAAAGCGACACCAATCATGTTGAAAGGACCGAAATGACGCTTCAATTCGTGCTTGTAACCAGCCAAAGCAAGAATCTCATCATCATCGAGGTGCTCAGCGACAGCAGCACGGGAATCGATTGGGATATGGGAATGGACATCACGGATTTGGGATTTTTGGGCATCAAGGTCCGTGTTTAACGCGTGGGAAGTGATGGATTTGAGTCCATTGGAGAAGACGGACTTCAACGGAGGAGAGGCACCGGTCGACGACATCTGTGTTTAAGTGGTGTGACAAATGGTTCGATATGTCAGGCCGTACGTACATGGTGTGTTTATTCGGGATCATCGCTATATATAAAGAGTCGATGAGCCGTTTCACGGATTCAGAGATCGGCCAAAGATAAGGGGAGGAGCGAAGCGAGAGGGAAGAAGGGAATCCGATAGAGATCTACAAAAGCAAGGGAGATAGCGTGCGTTCCCAGAACGGATCCGCAGGGGCTTCCAATCTATGTGGAAATTACTGAGAGCCCTGACGTTTTTTTTTGTTAAGGGTGCATCAATTCGTACCGGTGTAAAGGTGTAAAGAAACAAAGTATACATACAGGGCCTTATCGTGCAGAGGGCACGGCGCAAAGCGGTGCTGCCTGGCCGTTCTGATTGGCCAGAATGGAAACCCGCCATCAGAAAGTTCGATATGCCCGGTGGGAGGCTTCCGGGGCCGTAGCCCGTAGCTCCCTCCCCTGTTCGTTATGCAGGTTCCACACCCGTTGACAGCTTCAGCTTTAACAATAAAGCAACGGGAAATTTTCTATACACCTGGACTTCTACTGATTCTAAAGGGTTCACTGGACCCCTCTGTTTATCTCTTTTTCCAGTGAACGTTGCTGCTCGTCGGAAAGTGTCCCATTAGCCAACGCACAAACGCTCGGTAAAGCCGATAAGCCTAATGTGGAAACTCCGTGCACCGTTTGCGCCCTCCGCCCAATTGGGAAACTAGGCGCGCCCGCTCACTCCCACTTCTTTTGTATAGTGGTGGAACATTAAACTGGTGTATATTTAACATTATCATGGCATAATCGGCAACCTAGATATGTCACTTTCCATTGAATAGGAGGCCCTACTGACCATATGGCTTTGAAACAAAGATACAATGGGTTTTCATCAATACAGATGTAGTAATGACCGGCACGCCGTATATACTAGTACTTATAGTTATAATGCAAGCTGTAAAACAATAGAACTACATATACACAAACAAAAACAATACATAAACCTATTGTACACAAATAAAGATCCTGATAAAACATAAGAAGCAGGATAAAGAGAAAGGAAAGAAGAGATTTTATGATCAGAACTTTGAGTAGTTCACCTGATCTGTGTCAAGATTTGTTGACTTCCTGTTGTTACCACCAATGAAGTCATTTGTTGTTGTGAAATCGTCCTGCTCTAGTCTTCCAACAGCGTGATGGAAGGATGCAAGACTAGCATCTTTCCTATGTGTCTGTTCAAAACTGTACTCAACCTCTTCGGCGGAATTATCAACATCACCTCTGTAACTTGAATCACTTAACAATCTCTTAACTTGAGCTGATGATTTTGATCTTTTCAAAGAACGACCTTTGGTGAGTTTTCTAACCATCTTACCTGCAAATGTCTCTTTCTCCCCATCTTCCAATGGAACGGTCTTATCCTCTTCGTCCAAACTATTAGAAGAGTTTTCGTGAGATTTGGACATATCCTGCATATTATGGATCTCTGTCTCCCAGTTTTCATTATGATCTTTAGCGGCAAGACCAAGAGCAAGAAGTTCTGCGGTTGGTCCTTTTTGCCCTTCATGATGCGAGAAACGTTGGAATGACGTTCTGTCATCTGTAGCAGGTTTGAAACGGGCATCTGGATTCTTGGAGAAAGCTGCATATGAACAGAAAACCAGGATGAGAATCAACAAAATCAAAGAGAACGCAGCGTTCAAAATGAAGAAGACCCAACCCATGATCGAAGACACTGCAGCGGGTTGACCAAAGATGTTAGAGAAGAAAGTGAACATAAATGAGTTCAACGTGGTGACGAGTTGAATGAGGATGTTGATGATGTTCGTTGGTGTGTTAAGGTATGGTTTGTAGTGGATCAAAAGACCAAAGTATGCCATATCGATGATCCAGAACACCAAAGCCTGAGTCTTACCAGAAGCTTGACCAAGTGCAATGAAGACACACTTGACGAAAGTGTGAATCAACAACACGATACCCCACCAGTATTTTCTAGCATCAAACATTGTGTAGAAAAAACCATACTTATCCAAAAGCGTTTGGTTACCGTATAACACTGCGGCTGGGTTATTGTGCTCACGGATGGAACTCTTTGCAAATTGATGAACTCTGAATGCGGTCCAACCCAAGACACCGAGGGAGAGAAGTAAGAAGAGCACAGCGAGAACGATAACAGCTGGTGAATCCCTTTGGACAAACTCCCAAAGCGATAGGAGAACCAACTGGGTGAACCCAATCAAAAGGTATTTGGACATGGCACCTTTGAGGATAGACTTCCAGTTCTTGCGAAGGTCGAAGAATCTTGTAGATTTCATCCAACCTGCTCTGATACAAACTTCGGAACCGTATTTGAGGATGAACAAAGCGCCAACGAGGACATAGGCACAGATGATGAAGAAAGTGAAACCGGTACAAACCACCGATGTGTTCTCGATACCAGCCTGGTAAGCAAGTCTCTTGATACCTCTGAAGATGCGCACTGTGCTGTTACCGTAAAGAACAATAGGTTTACTTCTCTTGAACAATTCAACACCTCTCTTGGCCAAATCCGAAGCGACTTCAAATGATCTCTGTGTCAAGATGTTGATCGTGGAAGAGGTCAAATACAAAGTTGGATCACCACCAGTGGCCTGCACATACCATCTAAAGATTTTCTGCATGAAAGACACCCTGATAAGACCCATGGACCAAGCCAAATTCTGGGCCCAAGCCGAGGCGATTGGTGGAACTTGGTCAACGTGTTGCATGGCAATGACAACGACGGATTGGAAGTATAAGAACAAAGACACCGCGTTAGCACTGATATGGGACGCGGCGTTGGAGTTACCCCAAGCGGAAGCAACACCGGCAACTAAGAGCCCCAGACCTGCAATGACGGCAGTTGCCCATTTGACACCTGTTTGTGACACTGTTTTACCATTGGTGAAGAAAGCCTCGATACACGCGAGTTCGGTACCATTGGTGTTTCTGATCTTGAGTCTGGCAAATGCATCGATGTCTGGCACCGTATAAGCGATCCCTGGGATCTGGGAGGTGTACGTGTCGTCAATGTATTCGATCGAGTCGATCTCCACTTCACCAGGGTAAAGTGGACAGAACTGTTTCCAATCCAAATCACAGAAATCAATCTGTTTGCTAATGATCTTGAAACCGTAAGCGTACACGTCGGCATCGGCAATGATGTACCCACTCACTTCAGAAGTGAAATCAAGCGTGTAGTGGAGGGAACCGTCATCCGGATCAAACGTCACGTCAAAGAAGGAAGCCGAGAGAAGCGAGCCTTCCATACACGTCACGAGCGACGACGCAGACAGCTGACGACACCAAACACCGAGCGACAGGCTCAGTACGAGTACCGGAGCAAAGAACATGCTCTTTTTTCCTCTTTATAAGGCTTTGTTGTGGGGTTGTATGGCAGTTTGCTATGTACTGTGGAGAATGAAATGCCAACGGTGAATCCAACAGAAGGCGTTTTGAAGCGGGGGGAAAAGGGGTGTAGGGTAAACCAGGCGAGTCCAGGACAATAAACTAGCGAACGAACCGGTTTTGAACGAGGTTAAAGCCTTTTTGGAAGCTTTCTTTGTTTGTTCTCTGTCTGTAAAGTGGAGATCAAACTCCTGCAACCAAAAAAATAAAAATAAAAAAAAAAAGAGCGCGTTTTGCGTGGCAGATTACGTAAGCAGTGTGCCCGAAATAGCCATCACCGCACGAAGCACGAAGTCCACGCACTCCGGGAAGTTTTCGCGGGGGCTGACTCAGCAATCTCTTATTCTGACTAAGCAAAAATGACCAAAAGGGTTCTTGCTTCAGTGTAAGATAGATTGATATTTTGATGTGGTGTGTGGTATCTCACAAGTTTTTCAGTGCTGATGTCAGTGATAAAGTATCATTTGAGCTGGAAATGTGTCGGGAATTCAAAACCTTGAGGATGTGTGTGAGGACTATGGCGTGGATCAAGTGAGTTCAATCCTCGAGTTCTTGAGAGGAGGTAGCCCGTTACCTATATAATGAAATAATGCACAGTGTCTGGTATATATAACGCATATCAAACACAGTGCATGCTAGATCAATTATTTTCCCTTTAATAACGCTCTTTGTAAGATTTTGCGAGGTTGCTTAAATGATCAGCCGGTGGCCGCACTATTAAAACCAAGGGGGGAGCAAACAACCGTTTCTAATCGGTGGAACCACACCACAAAGATTGAACTGATAATGTCACTCGATTCCTTTCCAGTTGAGATATTATCTTGTATTATTGCTGAGCTCAGCGTTCCAGACGTTATCAACTTGCTTGATTCTTTTCAAGGGGATACAGCGATAAGTGGTCTCTTCCAAGTCATAACGCAGCACAATGCAAACCCAAAGGTCTTCAAGGCACCCAATCTCAAAAGAGTTGACTTGGATGGTTATGATCGAGCCAAGAGCCGTGCTATTGCTAATCTCATTGAGATTACAGACTTTGAAGGACTTGACGTGTCGACTTTCTTTAGCCAATTGACCGAAACTATCAACTTCATCGTGTTTATTGGTGGTGATTTTGGCAAAAATAATTATCCCGGGACTTCTGCATCACAAAAGTACATGTTGTTCACGGAAACTTTCAGGAAACTGGACTTACTCCTGGGTACTTTCAAGTACATGTTCACTGATGTTGAGTTTCTCGATTTATCAAGCTTGCCCTCGATCTCGAGCAAAGAACTCAGTATTACCAACAGCAAAACCGTCATTGCTGAACTGTCAAACGATCATGATGAGCTACCAAAGCTGTCAAGCATTTCCCAAATTATGGTGAAGGTTCGTCGTCCTTTGGTAAATGTTGCTTCTTTGGACGTCAAAAATGAACCATATGACACCTTGTATATTGACAGCTTGGTTAACAACAGGTCTCATCATCCTTCCCAGCCACATCTGTACCCGACACTATCTAACATGGAAATTGGTGCCAAGGATTCTGTGCATTTGTATGGGTTTGATGTCATTGAGAACATTGTGTTGAATTGCAAAGAACTAAGTGTCGAGGCTGAGACCGAGAGTAATGACCATTTGGTACCCCATGGTGTAATCATGAAATCCATTAAGGCTCCAAAGCTTAAAAAGTTGGTTTTCCAAACACAAATACCTTTCCCAGAATTACATCTACTTGGAATGCCAAATCTGGAAACACTTCAATACACTTCTGAGAGTGCATCCCTTGTGGACGTTACTTCTATTCCTTTGATAGATGGCCTTCCAACCTCACTCCGCCATCTCACCATGTCATCCGGGTTCAGCTATCTTTATCAAAGGTACTCTCTGGAAAACTTACAAACTCTTGAGCTTGTGGTTCCGTGGGCTAAACAAGAGATACCACTTGACCACATAGAACTCCCAAATCTTGTTGAACTTAGATTGAGTTGGATGGAACCAATGTGGGACGACTACACCATCACATCTCTCCCAATGTTCAATGCTCCCAAATTGATGAGGTTATCTACCTATAATGAGATACAACTGACAACAGAAGAAGGCTCAAATATGATGTCTATGCTTGAAAATTTTAAGAACTTGGAGGAGTTGGTGTTGAACTTTGAATTCTTTGAGGGCTATGACATGCCTTCCTCGTCGCGACATGAATTGTATACTGACATCACTCCTTGGTTGCAATGTCTATCCCATTCTCTCAGAATTTTGGAACTTGAAAGTGTGATTTTGGACATCTTCACACAACCGGATTCCGTTTTCCCTGTCCTGGAAACCCTTAAAGTTGGTGGTCTCACATCATTCGACAGCTACGAAGTGAATTTCCAATTTCATGCACTTTTACTCAAGTCTCTATCTGTTGCAATCTCTGACAAAGGCTTTCGATTCTTGCAGTATTCACTTACCGGTTTCCCCAAGCTACAACACTTTGAAGTGTCTAGTGAAGACGTCGAACTGGTATGTGAAGATTGTCCAGTTCTGGAAAAGATTTATATTAAAGCTACCCTTAAGAAGCTCAGAAGTCATGCCCTGCCCAAGTTGAAAGAGTTGAGGTGCTATATGGGGCAAAAACACACCAAAGATGATGTTCTAGATATCGCAGACTTGAGTGAAGATGTTGAGATTAAAGCTGTGGAAAGGTCAAGTTTTTACGAATCCCGTAACTATAGGTGATGAGAGCTGTGCAAAGGTGAGAACTTGGATTGTTAGTACATGTTTACATAACTCTATGCATTTTTATGACTTCAGTTAGAATATGCCGTCGCCTCAACTTTCTACATCTGGTGCGCCCTGTTACGGAGCGTGAAAATCAGAGTCGCGGTTACAAGGGTGTCTGCGCCTTGGAACTTAACAAAGTGTGTTATTTTTATATACTAATGATAAAAACCTTATACAAGGGGAAAAACTCAACAGTACTTATATAGTGAAAACTTTTCACCAATATCGCCCATAAAGGCATGGGGCCACAGGAACCAGCAGCTGAGGAGGGATTAGGTGAAGTTCAGCTTTCGCGAACATTCAGGGCAACAGCTTTTCGCGACACGCCCGAGTTGAATAACGAAAACAAAAACACGAACCTTACAAGGAGGCTGATAAATACGAAGCTTGGCTTAACAATAATGATCAGCATCGGTTCACAGAAGTTGGAGGAGAACAAGAAGACTGGGCTCAATGGCGTTGATTTGGTAATAGCCCTTGTGATGATCCCAATTATGGCTTCATCGGCAGCTTTCTTCCATACAATCTTCTTCAACGCTACAAACCAAAGCGAGATCAACTACGTCAGATGGTTGCTTAACTTCACTTTCCCTATTTTCAAGATCGTTACATGTGTGTCATTTACAGCAACTTTTGCCATCCCCGTTGTTGTGCTTCTTCGTACCGTTATCGGTGGTCTCAGCGGACTTAAAGAAGAGCCCCTGGAAGAAGGGAAAGCACAGACGTCAGAAGCAATATGGACCGAGATAACTCTTGCAGTATTCATGTTTGGTAGTGTTACTGGGACCTGTGGTTGTATCAATTATGTCATTAAGGATGTATTTGAGTTGTGGTATGGCTATTAGTACTACACAACACATCTACACTTTCAATGATAGTCAACTATGTATATCGTAAAACTCATGAAATCACAAATATATAAATAAAGAATCTTTTGTCTTCAGCACAGCGAACCAGTCACCACACCTCACAACTTAGCACCACCTAAAAGTGTCAAAGCGGCATTGTTGATACAGCAAACGTTTCTCTCGACAGACCATGTCTGGAAAGTAACCTTGTCACCGTTTTTCCAAGCCTTAACCTTCAAATGTTCACCTGGGTAAACAACGTTGGTGAAACGCACCTTGATCTCTTTGAATGGACCAAACTTCTCATACAACTGCTTAGTGGTGATACCGAATGAACACAAACCATGCAAGATTGGCGATGGGAACTTAGCTTGGGCAGCAAACTTAGGGTCAATGTGTAATGGGTTGTAATCACCAGAGAGTCTGTAAATGGCAGCTTGATCCTCGGAAGTAGCAACAGTGACTTCAAAGTCTGGTGCGGTCTTTGGAGCATCATGAGACGCAATGGCAAACTTGGTTCTTGGCTTGTACACCTTGTCATCACCTTGGGCCTTTCTGATAAACGTCGTGGACTCATTGTAGAAAAGCAAGTCACCGGTTTCCTGGTCGACAGTCTTGAAACCACCGACAACAACAGCAGCCTTATCACCCTTGTTAGAAACCTGAACAGGGAAGCCTTCGGTCTTGAGCGTACCAGACGTTGGGATTGGGAACTTCTCAATTCTCAAGTACTGCTCACCATGCAACAACAAAGCTGGGTTGAAGTTTCTCAACAGAGAGGCAATGTCCAAACCGCCGTTTTGGTCCATGAATGGGATGACACCGTAAGATGGGATGACTTCGAACTTTGGGTCGTTCTCATAAACGTAGTTCAATTCAGAAGCCTTAGCACCAAGACCCAAGTTGTACAAGATAACATCACGCTCAGTGAACTTGAACAAACCACGGTCAGCAGTGTTCTCCTCGTCATCATCATCTTCATCATCGTCATCGTCATCATCTCTAGACAAAGCACCAAAGATGTTCAAAGTGGAGTCCTTGGTGGTCTTGTTGTGAGCACTTTCGGTAAAGTCAACAACTTCGGCCCAGTGGTCTCTGATAAACTCCGGCTCAACAACAGAGTCCTTAGCAATGGCACCTTTAGCCGTCTGCCATCTCGTGTTACCGACCCAGCCGGCACCAACCTCAAAGATCTCACCGGAAACCTTGCGCTTATCAATAGCATCAGAAGAGATCAAAACGACAAATGGAGAAACCTGAGCAGGGTCATACTTGTTGAAGTCCTCCTCCTTGAAAATGGTCAAAGTCATGGCAGTCTCAGCGTGTGGAGCAATGGCAACGGCGGTGATACCGTGCTTGGCACCTTCAATGGCCAAAGTCTTGGTGAAACCAATGATACCACACTTAGCGGCAGCATAGTTGGCTTGACCGAAGGAACCATAGATACCAGATGTAGATGTGGTGTTGATGATTGTACCAGAATTCTGTTTCAAGAACAGTGGCCAGACAAGTTTACAGAGTCTGTAAGTGGCCAAGACGTGGACATCAATAACCTGCTGCCATTGTTCGTCAGTCATCTTCTGGAATGACTTGTCTCTCAAGATACCAGCATTGTTGACAAGGACGTCCACTCTACCATATGTGTCCAAGGCGGTCTTAACGACACCTTCGGCATCGGTGACAATGTTGGCCTGGTTACCAACAGCCTCACCACCAGCCTTCTTAATCTCTTCAACAACGCCATGTGGATCCTTCATATCGTTGACGACAACCTTGGCACCGTACTTACCATAGAGCAAAGCGTGGGCACGACCAAGACCGGCACCGGCACCAGTGATGATGACAACTTTACCCTTCAAAGAGATCTTCTTTCCCTGTGGGTTAGGTGGTAAGGACTTGGCAGTTTCAACGAGACGACCATAGTCAGAGATACCAGTTGGGTAAGTAACCTTGTTGAATGGTTTGTCCTTGAATTCAAAGATTCCGTCAAACTTGGCCAGGATGGCTTCAGGGGTGAAAGTCTCATCAATTTTGAACAATTCACCAGATGATCTCTCCCAACGGATCTGGCCGTAGAAACCGGCAGCAACCTCATAGATGGCACCAGTAGACTTACAAGAGTCATGTGTCAAGTACAAAACCAATGGAACAATCTTTTCAGGCCCCAATGCCTCAAGCATATCCTTTGGCAAAATCTCCTCTGTCATTCTTGATCTGGCCAATGGGGCAATCACGTTACACTGAATGTTGTACTTATAACCCTCTTTTGCCCAAGTTTCACCGAGACCGATCAGAGCAGACTTGGCAAGAGAGTAGTTAGCCTGTCCAAAGTTACCAAAGAGACCAGCAGGCGACGCGGTGTTGATGATTCTTCCGTAACCTTGCTTCTTCAAGTATGGCCAAGCGGCGTGTGTGAGCTTATAAGCGCCTGTCAAGTGCACTGCGAGAACCAATTGGAAGTCCTTCTCCGTCATGTTCTTGAAACTGGAGTCTCTGAGGATACCGGCATTGTTGATGATGATGTGCACCGTGCCAAACGCATCAACAGCCGTCTTGATGATCTTCTCTCCAAACTCCACGGAATCGTAATTGGCAACCGCCTGCCCACCGAGCTTCTTGATCTCCTCGACAACGACATCGGCAGCTTTTGTAGAAGCTCCCCCATCACCTTGAAGCGAACCGCCCAAGTCATTTACAACAACTTTGGCACCTCTTTTAGCAAATGCAAGTGCGTATTGCTTTCCCAAACCTCCTCCGGCTCCGGTGATGACCACCACTTTGTCTTGAAACAGTAATTTATTGGACATTGTTTTAGTATTGTTTGCAATCCTTTCCGTATTTGAAACCGTACAACATGAAGTGGGAATCCACAGTGCTTTATATACTTTTTATTTGCTGATGACCACACCCCGCCAAATGGCAGCGTCTTTGTTTTGCGGGGCAGCCGGCGACCTCGGTAAATGTCGCATACATGAGTACTACAAAAAAAGCCGGTTCGCGAAATCGCGTTCGCGGGGGTAAGCCGAGGCTTCTTTTTGCGGGTTTTTGCCTAAGAGACTAAGGAACCGGAACAAAGGAGTAAATGGCTACATGGACAAGTTACAAACATTAAAACATAACAATTGAATGAACCAACGGATATTAAACGACTGATAGTAAGCAGAGGTATCAAAACTGCAGACCTAGAGCCAAAGTATGGGGGTGGGTTTACTCCGATTCACGAGAGCTTCAACAATTTCAAGTGTCATGTTACAACATTATTTTTTTTTTAGGATTAAATGTCTTCTTTTGTCATCATCACAGTTAAGAATGAACTTAAGCAGCAACGGTGACCTCGACATCGACACCTGGCTCGATGGTGATCTGGGTGATCTTCTTGACAATGGCAGCTGGAGCCTGCAAGTCGATGACTCTCTTGTGGATTCTCATCTCGAACATGTCCCAGGTCTTAGAACCGTTACCATTTGGAGTCTTTCTGGTGTTAACCTTAAGAACCTTGGTTGGGAGTCTAACTGGACCCTTCTTGATCAAGTTGTGCTGCTCAGCGTTTCTGATGATGTTGGCAGAAACCTTCTCGAGCTGCTTGACCTTGGTAGAGACCAAAGTGATTCTGATCTTGTGGATCTGTGGCTGCTGCTCCTGCTGTTCTTTCTTTTCGATGTCGGCCATTGTGAATACCTTTTAAACTCTTTAAAGTTGGTTGAAGAACTTCAAAACAAGTTGTGTGTTCAAGCCTTCGAACTTTTCATCGCGCAAAGAAAAAAAAAACTTTTCAGAGTCCTTGGTGTGCGGGTGTTTCCCGCGAAATTTGGTACGAGTCACACTCACGCACGTGACCGCCTTTCTTCCCGCGAATTAAAAAAAAAAAAAAAGTCACGTGCATGATGTCCTCTCTCAAAGTTCGCCGGCGGACATACGGCGGCGATAACGATCGCGCTATTGTGTTTTGCGGGCGCGCGTAATCAGTGCTTTCGGGACCTCCGCAGGCGAAAGGGAAATTGATATAAAACTGCCGAGATGCCCACTAATTCGACGTGTTCGAAATCTCCCAACCAAACAGAATATCAATTACCAATGTCAGACAACACCGCAGTGGCTAAGAAGCTTCTTCAGATTCCTTCTGTTCGTGAAAGAACTGCTCCAATATTTAAGCTTGCCTTGGAGAACAACTTGGACTACTTTGACATCGATCTCTCCAAATTGGACTCCGTTGTTGACTTTGTCTCCACGGTGATTAAGAGAGACTTTGAAGGGAAATATGACACCATCCCACCACATGGAAGATGGGGTCATTTGAACGCTGGTAACGTGCCACGTGTCGAAGGTTTGATTGAGCAATGGCGTTCAAAAGGTGTTGATGAGATTGAAATTGGTAAGAAATTGATCGATTTGTTTGTTTTCAGTGTGCTCATTGACGCTGGTGCTGGAAATGAGTGGAAGTACACCGAGAAGGGAACTTCTAGTGTTTTCAACAGATCCGAAGGTTTGGCCATCGTGTCCATTGATATGTTCAAAGATGGTGAACTCAGTGATGATGTCAAGGATCCACATAAAGTCAATGCCTCTAAGCTCATTGCATTTTCGAAAGATGACTTGATCAAGGCTTTCCAGATCTCCGAATCCAATCCATTGGCTGGTACCGATGGAAGACTTCAACTTCTTCAAAACTTGGGTAAGGCTCTTGCCTCTAATGCTACTTTCTTCGGTACAGATGGAAGACCAGGTAACATGATCGATTATCTCTACACTAAGTCCAATGCCGGTACCATTGACTTGACCCTGCTTTGGGATACTCTTATGGAGGGTTTCACTTCAATCTGGCCAAAAGGTCGTACTTCTGTTGATGGAATTTCTCTTGGTGATGCTTGGCCACTCTCCACCACATCCAAGTGTGGTGCCAAAGAGTTCATCGATACCATTGTTCCATTCCATAAGCTCACCCAATGGTTATGCTACTCACTTCTCGTCCCACTTAAGGGTTATGGTTACAAGTTCACTGTTACCAATGAAGCACTCCAAACAGGTCTCCCAGAGTACAGAAATGGTGGTTTGATCTATGACTTTGGTGTAATCCAATTGAAACCTAAATACCTTGAACAAGGATTGATTTTGTCGAAGGAGATTGGTTCCACTACACCGGAAATTCCAAGTTTCAAACCAGATGACGGTGTCATCGTTGAGTGGAGAGCATTGACCATTGGTTTCTTGGATTACCTTTTGCCATTGATCAACAAAAACATTGAGTATGACTTGAGTCTCCCACAGTTGATTGAAGCCGGTAGTTGGAAGTCTGGCCGTGAAATTGCAGCTAAGTTGAGACCAGAGACAAAGGGACCACCAATTGACTTGTACAGTGATGGTACGGTCTTTTGATGTGAGATGCATCATTGAAAACAAAAAAAAGTGAATAAATTAGAGTATTATTAAGCATAAACTTCGTTAATCATCGATCATTAGCAATAGTTGTAGCTTCCAATGGGAAAACACGTAAAGCTCAACTAATCAACACCAAACTTTTCGGTCAAGAACTTCAAAAGCTTACCAAAAGCACAAGCCAGTGCAAACCCAGAGCTGGCACCAAGGATACAACAAGCAATAACTTTGAACTCCTCGTTCTGTGCCGATCTCCTTGATTCTTTCTCCATAACAGTTTCCCCTTCATAACGTGCAACCGCGTATCGGATGAGAAGATACACAATCAATACAAACCCCATGTTCCCCAAAATGAATGAGATAAACAACAACAGTGCAGAAATGGTCTCAACTACTGTTAAAACGAGCTCAATATCACGTTCAGTCGCTTGTGTGGTGAATATAACACGTATCATTGTGATGGTGATGAGAATGCCTATTATAACAGCCGTGATGATGGCGATGAGTTTGCGCTTTCTGCCTGGTGTATGTGATGACACATTCTTCTTTTTCTCTTTATGATGAACAGGAAGCAGTGACATCTTCATCGATACCCTATCTAGGTAATTTGTGTCGTTGTAGCAGTAAGTGGTGATTGTGCGCGACGTAATCATTTTTGCGCATGCTCCGATAGGCTCAGCGAAAACGTATCAATGGTTTATGAACAAGAATTGATGGACGGCGATGTCGATGGAGGCTTATTTATATGAACAAAGATGTCAAATGAGGTTGAAATTGACATACATAGGCACATGCTTTTTGGGTCCGGAGTCTCATTTATAATTAGTCGCAGTGTGTATGTATGCATGTTTGATATAAGTTCCCGGTTGGTTCCCCATGGGGATTGTCACTAAACTTACCATGGGAAAAGGGTTTTCATGAATTACCATGTGCAAATGCGAACATAAAATGGGGCGTATCGCAATGTTAAGCAATTGCTTCTAACGGTCGATGCTTTTGTTTAGACACTGACGTCGAATCCCCCATTGTTCTTCCACAAACATTTTGTACACCTGCGTCAGATCAGGAACCCGACTGTCTCATCTGTCCATAGACGGATAAATGTTTGTTGTTGTTGTTCTTATATAACAGTTATAAGTCCCATTATATTTGCTCTTTTGTGATGGACACCCCATTTACAGGAAGCCATTAATGTATACAAATCCAGCTTTACAACCAAACACGTCACATAAAAGTTGGTTGCCAACTTTCCAGGTATTGCAGAGGTGCGGATCCCGGTCAGCATTTGTCATAGCGCGTACTATACAAAACATTGCCAAGCCATAGAGCCTTCTATCTTGAATTAAAGGGGATTTACATCTCCTATGGTCTAGATGTAGACAAACAGTTTAACTACTACCGCTGGGATAAATCAAACTAAAAAGGAGAACGGCGTGCGCAGGACCAGATTCGCACCACCCCCCGCAAGTCCTGCCAATTACATCGCTGTATACACCATGTCGACACGCGCCTGCTTCACTATAGTTGGCAGTATTTTGGTACTTGTATTCGTATGAACCGCCCTCAAAAGTTGTAAAGAGAACCACAGAAGTAACTTATAACAAGGATTCTCTGATTAGAGATATATGATGTTTCCCCGGGGAATTAGACAACTTTTTAGGTCCCAAGAAACGCGACTGCTTCACGCCGTAAACTCTGTTGATGCCCGTGTCCCGCGAATTTACGCAAAACGTCTTCTTTGTCCTTTTTTTGTTCTTCATTTTTCGCCATTTTTCAGGACAAGGAAGAAAAGAAAGAAAAAAGCCGACGTGTCCCCTTGGCTCAATAAAAAGAAAAAAAAAACGCAGTATAGCTGCTAAAGTGTTGATGGGGTATTTTGGCGGCTTGTCTCTTTCGGGGGGCTTATGTAAACCCTCTACGTCTTCCAGGTTAAAACCCCCCTTCCTTATCCTTACGTCTCCAACGTCTTTATCTTATCTTCCGTCTCACAAACTTAAACGCATCTTTACCCCTGGCACCTTGTGGTAGTACGGCACCACATTTTGATCAGGGTCCCTGATGAAGAAGTTGGTGAGGTTCGTGACGGGTGAGATTTCCTAGATTTTGTCTGGCATTTCTGTCATTCCTCCGCTCCCAACTTCCCGCGCCCACGTCTGCTCGCATGTCCCTGCCGATCGGTCGGAAGTTACCTCGTGCGCGATTCAGGTTTGTGTTGAAGAAGAAGAAACCTCTTTGAAGAAAAATTCCAATTGATAGCGCTCACACGACCTCTTCAAGACACACACACACACGTCTCTACTTCGTGTTGAGACCCGAGTCCATACACACTCACTCACCCTCCATTACGCACTAAGACTTCAAAGTCCCTCTAGCAACGAGTTTTTACCTGCCATCGTGCCGATATCTGTATCAAAACTACCATCAAACACGAGTACATCAGGACCAACCCCTCCTCCTCTTTTGAAACTTTACAAAACACACAACGATGAAGACATCTGCTATTGTCTCCTCGTCACTGCTAGCGCTGGGCTCCCTGGCGACTGCCTCAAGAATCTTTCACGAAGGTGACCCGGTAAGAATATCTGTGAAACCCCTTACACCAGGTGGAGGTTCTTATGACGACAAGTTGTATCTTTATCCAATCGACTATTACCACCCAACGTTGGACTCATGTCCTCCAAAAGAGCAATACGAAGGACAGGATTCAGATGTCATGATCAAAGACCCATTCTTCAACAACAACTTTATGAACGCTCCATTTAACACATCTTTCCTCAACGGTGACGCCAAGTGTGCACACCTCTGTGACAGAAACTACAACGAGGCTAACGTCACATTAATCAATTCCCTCATCAAAAAGAACTATAAGCTCAACTTCTACGTCGAGGACATCCCGGTAGGTCATGAGTTGTTCGATTTCGAAACCAAAAGATTCTACGTTGATCTTGGTGTCCCACTCGGATATCTTGATGTTGATAAGATTCCTCACCTTTATAACCACTTCCAATTCGCCATCTATTACAGATCTTCTGGTAAGGACTATGAGATTTTGTACGCTACAGTTTCTACACAGTCTATGACCAGAATCCCACAGGTTCCTTTGGGTTGTCATTTGACACCGCCTTTGTTGCTCCGTTATAGTGATTATGTCTTTAACGGTAACAGAATCTCTTATGATGTGATGTGGAAAGAGGTCCACGTTGATAAGACTTGGAAACGTACTTGGGAGTTGTATCACAACGACATTGTTAAGCCATTCGTTTCCCGTTCTATCATTGCTATGTTCTTCTGTTTGACACTTATTGTTGGTGGTTACACTTACTTGGTCATTTCTAAGGCTTTAACTCACGAGAAAGTCAATGTCATCCAAAAGGCCAAGCTTAAAACCATGAGTGATAGTGATGATTTGAATGAGGAATTGGCTGCTGATGATTTGATTGATGATTTCGAGTTCTCTTGGCCATCCCTTGTCCATGACGTTTTCAGAAGACCAGGTTTCTCCACTTTACTTTACTTCTTTGTGTCTTTAGGTGCTCAGTTGGCTTTGACCGCTTTCATTGTCATCTTACACTACTCCACTGGTACTTTGAACATCCACGGTATCAACAGCGAGTTGGAGAAGTCCATTCTTTTCAACTTCATGCTCACGGTTCCAATTTACTCCCTTTTGCACTGCTACTTGCTCAAGCTCTTTGGTTACACAGAGTTGTCTAAGAAGAAGCTTTTGACCACCATCGCAATCAACTCCCTTGCAGTTCCATTGGCTTTGTACCCATGGATCAACTACTATAACGCCATCCACGCCTCTGTTGAATCACCATTGCACATCTCCATCACCAGCTTCAACAACGTCTCCGTGGCTTACATCGCCCTTACATTGGTGTCTTTCATTGTCGGTTTGAAATTCCTCAAGCCAACACCAAGACCAACCTCGGAGATCATGAAGCAGATTCCTGAATTGCCGTTGACTTTCAGAACCGTTCCAAACATGATAATCACCGGGTTGTTCCCATTCGGTGCCATCCTGGTGCCATTGTCCTCCGTTTACATCTCCTTGTGGTACAACCACTTCTTTGCCGGCACGACACTCACCATCTCCTCTATTTTCTTGGTGCTTTTGCTCTCTTCAATCTCCGTGTTGCACATGTACTTCGGCCTCTGCGTTGGTAACTGGAAGTGGACCTGGTTCTCTTTCCTCAGTGGCTCCTCCGTCGGAGTGTACACTTTTTTGTACACGTTCTACTTGACCAAATGGAAATTCGGTGATGAGGCCTCTTTCCACCTGTTTGTCTTGCAAAACTTGGCCGTCTCCACCGTCATCGGTCTTATCGGCGGTGCTGTTGCCTTCGTGTCCTGTCTCATCTTCATCAACAAGCTCTACAAGGGCCTATGAATGCATTTATCTTCTATATTAATACATAATGAATCATACATTTCCATTGGTATACCACATAGTTTAAGCGGGGCTTATAAAGCCTTTCGCGACAAATTTCATCTTCTAATTGACACATCGCCAGCATCTTTGCAACTTTTACACCCAGGGAAACACACCCAAAGACCCAGAAAATTGTCTTTACAAGTGCAGATTCGTCACAATGGGTATTCTTATGACTATGGTGGGTTTTTTTCCAGTCCATTGGAGCGTATTATAAGTACTAACAGACACACAGCTCTTTGCCACCTTGACAACCGAGATGTTGCTCATGGCCATTCTCGTTCTCCCACTGCCATTGAGACTTCGAAAGCAATCTTTCAAAGTGTACACCAAGCTCTATGAGAACCGTGAAGTGCGCACCATTGCCGTTGTCGTTGGTGTGTTTGTCACGTTACTCTTTGTCGATGCCCTCAAGTCAATGATCAAACTCAAGACTAATGACACATACGACCCTGCTCAGTACAAGTCCACGTATCAACACAGTAGTGAGATCATGGCTAGAATCTTCTATGCGCAGAGAAACGTTTATATCAGTGGTGCTGTTATGTTCTTTGGTGTTGCCATTCCAACCGTTTTCAACATCATCAAGAGATTGATCAAGTACGAGGAGTTGAGCAGGGAGATGAAGGATCCAAAGAAAGTTGAAGAAAGACTCACAGAGTTGAAGGCCGAGTTGGCTTCTAAAGAGAAGCAAGTTGAGGCTTTGTCCGCTCAGAAAAAGGGTTTGGAGAGAAGTTATGACGAGTTGGCTGATAAGGTCAATGCCGGTCAGGTTAGTGATAAGAAGAAGGATTGAATCTAGCATATCAAATATGAAATCATAAACATGTAGTCATTTATGGATCTACGCTTCAAGTACATATTATTCATACATTCATCTCAAATCTTCAAACCGTGCTTATGAGCATCTTGACGCTCCTGCCAAACGGTCTTACCACTACAACTGCACACCTGCTTATCATTCTCCCAAACACCTGCACTTCTGGCAATGACACCAGCCAATGCCTCTTTCAATTGGGAACCTTCTCTCTCAACGACAAACGAACGACCAATGAGTTCGTGGATTCCAAAATCGGCACTTTGGAAACTCTGTCCGGCAGAGCTTGAGTCCACAGTGATTGGAGAGAAGTTGAAAATGCTTTTACCAGTGGAGAGTGCACCTTGAGAGATGTTTCCAGAGGAACGGAACGATGGTATGTAAGTACCCGGTTCAACACCACTCAAAGTGATATCCACAAGCAATTTTTTCTCATTAGTGGCAACGATTCTAGCCAAACCTTTCACCGGTGCCAACTGGTCCTTAGCATCAAAACTCTCAAGGATGGAAACGGCAGCGCTATTTGGCTTTCCTGTTCCCCTGATGATGGCTTCACGACCGGTGTCCTGGATCGCCTGGATGATTTGCGAAGGAGCAGCTGTTCCTTCGACAGAGACCCGTTTGTTATTGAGATCAATGTCGAACTTCTCCAATCCTGGCACTTCTGACAGTGCAGATTTGACGCTTTGGACACAGCTATCGCATGTCATTTCGACATTGTACACGGTCTGTTCAAGGGGCATTAGTAATCCTGGCATAGTATGTTTGTACAGCAAAAGAGCACTCACCTCAAATGACATTGTGGGCAATTGATAACTTGAAATGGACAACGATCTTTTAAGGGTGTCAAAACAGATTAAATTTGCTCAAATTTGGAAGTAACTGGGTGGAAGAAAGTTTGTGGAGCCATTGTTCTAGAGAGATGACGAGCTTCGATCCCTTCGCGAAACCGTTAAGCGCTTGTGCTGAGGTTTACCTAAGTGTAAGGGTAAATACCAGACCGCTGGGAGCATTACGATAAGAACATAGTACAACATCTATTAAAATTAAGGAAGTCCTGAGATACGTTTCATGTAGACAAAGCCACAGAATGCACAGATGAACATGCCAAATGCAATACACCAGAACCAGGCCAATCCGTCGTAGTCTTGGCCAGGAACCAACACGTTCATACCCCACATACCGGTGACAATGTTCATTGGTAAAACGACGGTACCCAATAACGAGATCTTACCCAACACGTCGTTGGTGTCATTGTTGACTTTAGTCATGTCGATGTTGATCTGTGCCAAGTAGTTCGAATGGGAACGTGCCAGCAATTTTTCATAATGGTTCAATGACTGGACCATGGTGACAATATGGTCCTGGATATCTCCCAAATACATACCAATCTCGGATCTTGGTGCAACTTCCCACTGTTCATTACACCTTTTGGCGAAACCTTTGATGACATCAACTTTTGAACCGAGTAGTCTCAATAATGCCATGACTCTTTTTCTAGACTCACCAATCCGCTTCAACAAATCACCTTTTTTCTTCCATTCAATGACATTAGATGCTGTGCTTCTCGAAGACACTGTGCTCAAGCTCTTCACAGATCTTCCATCAATGACACTACCCTTTCGTGATCTTATCAATGACCGTGTATCAAACTCATCCTCACTGTCACTTGACTCCTCATCGCTCGAGTCATTCCCCGGGTGCATCCTCAATATGGCATCCTCAATGTTATTCACCTCATCTTCAATACTTTCAATCATTGGACCGAAGGCATCGGTGATGTCATCAATCAACGCGTATGCAATCCAATCAGCACTCACCGTCAAATATTCACGAAGGAATCTTGCCCTTCTACGAACGTTGACCGGATGTGGAGTTGGTGCAAAATGGAAAGTCAACACCGCGTGACGGAAAACAATGATATAAACGTTCAACGGTTCCAACTCATCATTTTTGGGCATATGTTTCTCCCCGGATTTACGTTGATATTTCTCCCTTTCAACTTGTTTACGATGTCTCCTTGTGGAAGACGATTCAGATTTCAATGACGATCCAGATTTAGTTGAGTGATGAGTGTGTCCACCGAAAAACCGAGACCAAATTGTTTGCTTGATGGAAGATGAATCATCTGCTGCTTGTGATTTCTTGCGGTTTTTCTTCTTACGCTCTTGTGCAATGTCAAACGAACGGAAACACACAAAATAGTAATCTTTAAACAGTTCAACTTTTTCACGTGTTTCTCCCAAGTATATATCCTCGGTTGTTAACGGATGGATTTGAAATGTTTTAGATATAACTTTCATCTCTTCTTCTGTTGGATTTAAAACATCGAGCCAGAAAGGTGTAACTTCATCATCAACAGAGGATGCCTTTGTCTCAGACAGAGCTGGTGTAGAGTCACGAGCCGGGGTGCCTGTAGAGGAGTTTGGTCCAGTGGAGTTTGGAACTTGTAATGATGATGATGCTTGTTGCTGCTGTTGTAACTGTTGCTTTGTGTACTCTTTGCAGTCGAACAAATCTGCAAATGTTTGACCTGGTTGTAAAAGACCCGAGATTGATGGTGAATGAACGGTGGAGTCCAAGTCTTCTCTGAAATAGGTGAATCTGAAGTGTTCCGGGTTGTTGCTGATGATGTGAGGTGGATAGTTGATCGTTTTCAAGAAGTCCGTGTTACTGGCTTTGTATCTATTAGTCTTATCAAATGGATTGATCTTTGGTGGTCTGAGTCTTCCGTTCAAAGTCTCGGTCTCGTTTACTTTGCGTGAAAGTGGTGGTGGTTGTGACATTGAGGCAGCAGTATCAATCTTGGTGACTATTGGATGTGAAAACCCCACTTCTGCCGTATGCGTGGTGATCGAGGTGTTATCAGACCGTTGATCAAATCTCAAATTAACAGCTTCCATCTCCCTCTGTGCTTCTTCGTTCAATCTTTCAGTCTCCTCTTTTTGAAATTCCTCTAAGACAGACAAGTCTGGCCAGTTTTTAGGGCCTTGGATATCGTCCAACACGTCCAATGGGAAACAAACGTCATCCAATGAGCTTGTATCCGAGTCTCTTCTAGTACTCGGCTTCGAATCAAAGTCCGAGTCATCCATATCCTCGTCACTGTGATCCCTTTCACGATGTTCGTGTTCCCTTGCAAATGCCTCGATATCGATCCTGGTCTCTGAATGACGTCCAAGGGAACCATAAGACTGAGGAAGCTGTTGTCCATGTTGAAGCAATGATTGTCTCTGGACCCAACGCTCAGCAAAGCTTGGGCTTGCATTCTGTGCCAGCACTGGCGTTTCACTCGAGTTGGACACCCTTCTAAACTGTGATCCTCGACGTGCCCTTGGGTCATAGCTTCTCAAGTCACGGAACCCAATGGATGAAAGGGAATTGGCTCTCGAGGAGTCCAACGCGTCGTCATGGTACACAGGCTGTGTCTCTTGGGAGAAGACGGTGCCAGCATTGCCAATGGGGATTCCATGAGGGGAACCCGAGGTTTGTGATCTTGTGAAAGTGCTGCGACGTCTCCGTGGTGGCGAGCCAGTTAATTGAGAGGTCCGGGAGTTCTGACGACTGCGTGGAGAAGAAGGCTGGTTATACACCTCGCTGAGAGGATCCTCCGGAAGCAGAGGTTCTCTATCGCCGGTCATTTCGGTGTGGCCTTCCAGCTATTTGTGTAAAGAGAGAGAGAAAGAGAAAGATGTTATTGCTGTTTATCTTTCTGTCATTTGGACAGAAAAGCGCGGCGCGGGTTCGAATCTGCGCGGTGACGTCTTACACCTATATTTCATTACTATATTTCATTACTATATATATATTATGTATTTATTCCTCATCATCAACGACAAAGTCAGACATCTCTTTCTTTGTCGTCTTTTTGGCTTTTTTCTCTTTGGAAGCCTCCATCCCGGCAATTACACCTTCCAATATGTCTTTCTGTCCCAAGAAGGCCTCCCATTGGTCCATCGTCAATGATATGCCTTTCTTACCAGGTTTCATCGTTCCATTAGCATCGTAGTATTCACGGATATCAACGAGTGTCATTCCTTTGAATCTGCGTACCGTGCAACGCTTGTTTTTTCCGAGCTTCTTTAGTTAGTAACACTCTATAAGACAGAGGATATAACTCACCTCAACAAACGGTTCTCCGTCTTCGTTTTTGTGCAGTTTCGTTTTCTCCTCTTCAGGGATCTCCTGCTCTTCTCTTTCCCTTTTAGGTGCCATTGTTGTTGTTGTTGTTGTTGTTGTTGTTGTTGTTGTTGTTGTTGCTCTGCTTATGTGTCCGCGGTGGCAAGTTTTTGGAAAAGTTCCAGCTTTTCTCTCTCTCCATATATAACCCGGCCGTATAAAGACAATGACCAAGCCAATTGGACCGTTTGGAACACCTGTGTCAGGCCGCATCGAGGACCTCCCGGATTTGCTCCTTGGAGGCGCTGTCTTCAACCAGCAGTTCAACGATAACCCGGAACAACTGCCAGTCGAAGACATCCTTCGTATCGGATTCACCCACGGCATCAGAGCCATAGACACGTCTCCATACTATGGCCCTTCGGAGATCATCCTCGGTGATGCTTTGAAGAAGTTGAAACATGAGTTCCCAAGAGAGTGGTACTATATTGTTACGAAGTGTGGTCGTTTACAACTTGATGATTTCGATTACTCTCCAGAATGGATCAGGAAAAGTGTATTGAGATCGTTGGACAGGTTGGGGACTACTTACTTGGACCTCGTGTATCTCCATGACATCGAGTTTGTCGAAGAAGATAAGATCTTCGGAGCACTTGCTGAGTTGAAGAAGTTGAAAGACGAAGGCTTGATTAAGCATTTCGGTTTGAGTGGATACCCTGTGGACTTCTTGTACTACATCTCTAAAAAAGCAGTGTCAACGGCCTCAGTTGGACCACTGGATGCCGTTTTGTCCTATTCCAATTTCAATCTTCAAAATGAGCGTCTGAGAGACTACATCCCAAAGTTCTACGACGAGTGTAAACTCAAACGTCTCTTGTGTGCCTCCATCCTCTCGATGTCACTTTTAAGATCAGGTCCAACACATGAATTCCATCCGGCTTCTAAAGAGTTGAGGGCCAAATGTCAACAAGTTGCCCAATTGACCGCCCAAGAGGGCGTTGAACTCGCTGACTTGGCAACGAGGTTCGCAATGAGAGAATTCCTACCACATGGTCCAGTTGTCCTCGGTGTTTCTAATGTCAAGGAGTTGAACAATGCCATCCAACAGTATTGGAATGTTAAGGATAACAAAATCAACGACGATGAATTGGTGCAAAAAGTTAAAACCGCTTTCGGAAAGCATCACAATGAAGTCTGGGCATCTGGTATCCCTCATAAGATGTAAGAGGTTCATCTACATGAGTTCAATAGATAATATAAAATCTGTAAAATCAATTCACATTCAAACAATAAACAATCAGTTAAACAACGTTGCACCACCTTGTTCATACTCGTTAGGATGGTCACGTCTGATTTCGGCCAAAAAGTCATTCTTATCAATGTCATAGTTGAGGTTCTGTTCATACCAACCACCTTTAGACAAGAACTTCTTCTCCGGTAAGCCTTTGATTGGAGAGATCCAACACAAGAGACAGTAAATACCAAATGCACTGAAGTAACCGGTGAAGAAGGACAAGTTATAGACATAAGTAGCACCAATTGGAACGTTAGCACCACAAGCACCAGCGAATCCAACGATATTTGGAGCAATACCACAGAAATAGGCAATGTAAGCTCTCCAATTAGTACCAAGTCTGTTATAAGTGTAATTTGCCTTTGGATCATTAGTGTACAAATGGAAAACGTTCAAATAACCTCTTCTCACAAGGGTATAATCTGCACCAATGACACCGGCAATAGCACTTAAAAACACAGAATAGGCACTCAAGTATGTGGTGAAAGATTTCATCAATTGCCATGGACACACGGCAAATGCAATAGCGGCACAGATAAACCCACCACGACGGATGTTAATGTATTTTGGTAACAATGCGGTACCATCGGTACCGAAACTGATACTGTTAGCGGACAAGTTAGTACCAATTTGTGCAATGGTGAAGGCAAAAGAGATAAAGAAGACACCGGCACGGTCACCACTTGTGTATGACTCAACGTAGCGTGTTAACAAGTCGAGTGGTGACCAGTAAGTTTCACCATACATCACGGTGGAAGCCGAGGAGGCCAAGATACCAATCAACGAGGTCAATGAGAAACACACTGGGATGGCAATGAGTTGTGGCAAAGCCGCAGAAGATGGTTTCTTGGCCAATCTGGTGAAATCTGGAGAGTTGACCATCAATGTGACAAAGTTTGCGATACAGTTCATCGTGGAGTTCACAAAAGCCCAACCATGAGCCGAGCCTGTCAACGTGGTACTCTGATGAACGATAGGACCAATACCACCGGCACGGACAATGGTCCAAACGAGGAAAGAGATACCACCAGCACCACAGATATAGGCCTTAGCAGTGAACAAGTGACGAAGAGTCTGTGGACGTGTATAGACAAAAGGCAAAGAGATCAAAGAGAATAAGAAGAAACTTAAAAAGGCAAACGAAGTTGTGCCCGAGCTCTTGATGTCATTATGGATCCTGGTGTCCAAGTTAGCACCAAAGATTGCCTGAAGCATCAGCGCAACACATTCACCACCGATCCAAGCCTGGACAGAGTACCAAATGGCAGCCATCAACACTCTGTTAATCACTGGCCAAATGGAACCAAACACGCCGAAACTTGAACGACATGCGACGGGGAAGGCAATGTGGTAATGGGAACCGATTCTGGCGGTGATGAACAGGAAGCAACCTGCAATGGTGTAACCTAACCACACAGAGATCCAAGTCTCCCACCAAGACAAACCGGCTTGGACACCAGTGGCAGCAATTTGCCAAGTGTTAACGTTAAAAGAGTCTGCAATCCAGAAGGCAACGAAATTCCACCAAACCCAAGGTCTGTCCGCAGGGTCGAAAACGGGTTGCAAATCGTTGTTAACCAAAAACTGTTGGGACACCGAGAGGGTAGGGTCGTGTGTTAGCGCAATCTTATCCAAAATTTTACTCCACCAAGTTTGCTTCTTGGTATAAGACTCTTCGGAACCGACATCTTGGTCCTCGAGCTCGTATTGCTCTCTCTTGACGTCGGCCTTATCGTCCGAGTACGAACCTTGGGACTTCTGCTCAACCACTTGTCCGTATGACATGTTGGATCTTTGAGTGTACTACATATTATACTACTTAAAGACACCAGAAGAGCAGATTGGCAAACTTATATATATATTCGGTGCAGCTTAAACCGTTTCTTCTTTGTTGCGAGCACAGACTTTCTCGAATCATGACGCAGCACGGCGTCGATAAGAAGAAACGATGTGCGCTGTACCCCATCGCCCACCGTTAATCTACTAATTTAGAACGTTGACTCCTTTGGTGTCTTCGTATTGTGAGACCTTTTCCATTATCTTTAATGTTTTTGCCTCTTTGATCTCGGAGTGATACGGACGTCCTTTATGTACTGATGGCTGTTGACGTAGAATGAAGATCATTGCTCTACGGGATCTCCCGGTTGTATATTAAACGCAGATTCTAAAAGTTCATATCTTTGAGACACAGAAGAGTTCTCTTTAATTACACAAAGAGATATATTGAAACCCCCTTCATTTGACAGGCCTTGGCCCCCCCTGGGCCCCCCCCCGGGCCCGCCGGAGTTCTCCGGGGGCCTCGCGGCCGCCCAACCAGAACTGGTTATCTCCGACCAACGGAATTAAGCGATAAGCGCTTTTTCTTATGAGGTCAAAACAACGGGGAAATAAATGCCCATTCAGGGTTCAAAAGTACTGTAAACATCATAATTAGAGCATTTGTTCAAGAGTACGTATAAGTTCGGTGTGATACGGTCGTGTAGCTTCGCCGGTTTGAAGGATCTTGTCCAACTGAGACACACCTACGGTTAAGCGCCTACAATGCGGAAATATAACTCTGTATTTGATATACTTATGTTTACTCCTCTCTCAAGGCATCATACTTGAGAACTGCACCCAACATGGTCAAAAAGCCCTCATGACACTCTTCAGGTGTACTGTACTCCTCGGGGTTATGTGACACACCGTCTTTAGAAGGAATAAAGATCATTGACGTTGGAACGTGCATTGCAGTGGCACATGAGTCATGACCAGCACCACTCACAATCTCACGGGTAGCCTCTTGACCAAACAACTCGAAAGCACTCTCACGAACACACTGGACACATGTTTCGTTGAAATGTGTTGCCGGTTGCGTGTGGATATGTTCCATCTCAACGGTGATCTTGTCACCTGTCTCCTTGGCAATCTTCTCAAATGATGATTTGGCATCTTCGAGTAAAAGCTCCATCTTTGAATCATCCGTATGACGGAAATCCATACCAAATGAAACTTCACCGGGGATAACGTTCATAACACCTGGTGATAAATCTAAAGTACCAGTGGAACCCATACCACCATACTCCAGTGCAAGCTCATTGACACGAACAATCATCTTTGCAACGGCAAGCAAAGTGTCAGAACGCATTTCCATTGGAGTGGTACCGGTATGTTGAGCTTTACCTTTAACATGGACTTTCCACCAACTATAACCTTGAACATCGGTGACAATACCAATCTTCTTACCCTCACGTTCCAAAACTGGACCTTGTTCGATATGGATCTCGAAATGCGCAGCAATTGGGAAACTCAAATGGGAACATGGTAATTCACCTTTATAACCAATTCTTTCCAATTCATCGCCAACTTTCTTAGGGACATCATCGGTGATGGAATCCATCTGATAAATCTCCTCCTGGGTGTACATACCAGCCCACACACTCGAGGCCATGAGAGCCATTGGCCAACGGGCACCTTCCTCGTTCATCCAATTGATCAACACGATAGGGAAACGTGGGGTGTAGTTGTTTTCTTTCAAAGTTCTCAAGACTTCTAAGCCTGTCAAGACACCCAGGATACCATCGTAACGACCACCCGTTGGTTGTGTATCCAAATGGGACCCCATTGCCGTAGGTTTAGCATCCTTTTCTTTACCAGGGTAAACGGCAAAGATATTACCCATGGCGTCAATGGTAACTTTACAACCGAGTTTCTTAGTCTCCTCGACGAGCCAGTCTTTAACTTTCTTATCCTCGTCACTCAATGCCAATCTGCAAACACCTGTTTGTGTAGGCTCGTCACCCCAAGGGAATTTGGCCCCCCATTCAGCGGTTTGGTGGATGGTGTTGATAAGACGTCCTGGCTGGATGGTTAAAGCATGGGCAGGGTGTTGTGGTGACAAATGGAGAGTCGTTGTCTCCGTAGAAGTCTGTGTTGTGGACATTGTCCTTAGGCTTACAACAATTGATACACATAGAAAGGAAAAGGTGAATTATCAGTCTTTAATATGTTGATATCGGAGTACGTAAGCGTCTTCCTAATTGGGAAAGCGCGGGCGAAAAAAAAAAAAAAAAAAACAGCCCGAGCTCGAAGCAAGCGAGTGCGCTATCTCTTATAAAACAAAGAATTGAGGTACAACCTAAACAGGAAGACGCCTTTGTATCTCACCAAGTAAGAAGTGACACATTGGATATTGACACATTCTGGGGTAGGGAGATAAAGGATGGAGCTCACGTACCACTCGTATCAACACATCCTCGATCTTCAGGGATCCGGGGCAGAAGGATTGAAGCAGCGCAGAGCTAGACGCAAGTTCAAGAAGTCACTGGACGGGTGTCTCGGTTGTAAACAGAAGAGAAAGAAATGTGACGAGCAGAAGCCAAGGTGCTCAGGTTGTATCAAAAGTGAGATTGAATGTGTTTGGCCTAAACACGTTATCGATTCTACGTCGTCTACCCCACTTGCACCTACAAAGAATGACAAACCAGCACCTAATGACAGATTAGCATTTGATGATCCACCGATAACGGTGGACAATGGTGTGGTGGTGGATGGATTACACAATCAGGTGTTTGACCTCAGCTTCACCGATGACCCTCTGCTGTACGAGTTCCTACATCTTCAAAGCGTTATACAGGAGGAAGATGAGAATGAAATCAAATCAAGACGATCCTCCTCGGTTGGATCTGCTCCAAGGATCTACGAGGAGTTTGAGCACTCGATCCCAGGTCTAAAACTCACTCGTGAAGAAGCTCGTTGCTATGATGCTTTTGTCAACACGTTCTTATCTTCCATAACACCAGCTCATTGTGATCCATTGTTATCACCAATGACCATTCTACTACCTTATGCTGTCAAGAGTAACACCGTCAGAGAAATATTCCTTGCCTGTGGTGCCACACAATTGGCATACGCTGATGATGACTTCGTTTCAAGATCACATCAAAGATATGTCAAGGCTGTGAGTTTGTTGGTTTCCGATATTCAAAACTCACAAGACGGTTGTGAGGATCATCTCTTCATCTCTGTACAATTGCTTCAAACACTATGTCTCCGTGATAAGTCACTTGGTCTGAATGCAACAAAGAGTGCCGGTCACCTTGCTGCCGCTTATGAGATCCTTAAAAAACGGTTTCTCAAGAACGCTACATCAACCCTTGGGTTCAATCTTTCACCATTGGATCGTATCCTAACAGAGCATTTCATTTTCAACTTCCCAATTACAATTATCCTATGTCGTCATGATAAACTAAGTAAAGTCCCCTCGCCTTTCCATTTCTTTGAACAATTTGGAGGTATCCTCACACGTCCACTAAACAGTTCCACCCAGGATGAATTCATCAATCATCCAATCCTTGGAGTCTCTTTAAAATCACATGAGATTTGTACTAAAGCAACATGGCTCGTTCGTACAAAGACTTTACCATTGAATTCGGAAGATGCATTAAGAGCATTAGATTTACGTCAACAAATGACCACTGAACTTTCACGTCTTAGTCAATTGATGAATAACACGCTCTCCAACGCTCAAAGACAAAGTATTGCATATGCAAAGGCAAAACTCTACGGTGCTTCTATCGTGTTAAGGAAACTTTGTGATCCACAAATTGTCATTGAGGATCAAGTACTTCAAAATGATGTGTTATTAATGCTTGAACAGATGAAGTATTCTCAATCCTTGGATAAAGAACATCTGTTATCCATGTGGGCTATGTTTATCTGTGGAAGTGTTGCAATTAAGCAAGAACATCGAGATTTCATTCAAAAAGGATTTGAAAGTGTCAGTATGTTGATTAGATCAAGTCTAGCTCAAAAAGTTCTAAGATATCTCAACATCATTTGGGAGGAAGAGGATCCTGTCGGGCTGGTGTTCTTGTTTGACACCACGGTGCTGGACATCGTTTGTACTTGACTTTATGTATTCATTCTTACTTTTATAAAGCAGTAGAGCCCCCCGGGAGATCACGTGACCTACCCCGGATCTTGGGCTGCTGATCCGATAGGGGACACACGGACAATACATTAAATTGCTTGGCATTGACGGAAGGCGGGTTCGGACCGCTTTTGGCTGTAAATCCCGGTTTAATTTTGACCCAGTAATCATTGGTTCATCAGAAAATAGATAGTATGTTGTTTTCTATATGCTTAACGGGTTCTACCACAGCGCATACAAGCACCGCCCGTTCTATTGTTCCGGGGGTGATCTTCCGGTGTTTGTCTCGCCCCCCGCACACCTTGTCAAGCCGATCAGATGATGAGCTTTCCCGGCGCACTCCCAGGGGAACTTTCGCCAGCTGTCCTGATCGGGCAGCAGCTTCCGGTTTTTCGGGACATTTTGCGCGACGTGTCCCTTTTTCGGCCGCCTCCGCGCCCGGCCGCTGCAAGACGCAGATGTTGTGCAGGGTCACAACATGCCACTGCAGATCTCGACGCCTTCCAACGCGTTGGGAAACGCGATTTCGCGCTCATACAAATTTCACTGGGTTCTGAAGGTCTGGCGACCTCTTACCGAATTTACTCTTTTCCCAAAATTCAATCAGCAAAAAGTTTTTAGCAGCTGTCCGAAAAGCTCTCTGTTAACCAGCTTCCTCCCCACCCAGCTGTTTCCTCCTGCTGCTGCTTGTCTCGCTCGTTCCTCATCTACCATCCAACTGCTAAGACCTTGACGGACCGTATACCTGTTTCTTTGCTGATAGCTTTTAACCCCCCTCAACTACCCGGGGTATCGTCACTAATCACTTCCCACAAGCAAGTCTCTCTAGATGCTGCCGCAGCTGAGACGTGTTGTGACCGGTTTGGTTGCTAAACCAATCGTGCTGCTCAACTCGATGGTTCAGAGTGCACCAACGCCAAGTGCCGATTCTTTCAACTATCAAAAACGTCAAAATTTCTATGTGAAATCCAAATTCCTCGTTGCCCTTGCGTTGATTGTCATTGGTGCCAACTTGTTGTTATCTTCTTTTTTCCTCAACGTGTCCAACTACTCGTCGTTTGTGGAAGGAACAAAGAACTTGGACTTCTGGCTCAAGCTACATCGTTCTTTCTTCCAATCTAAAGGGTTCCTTTCACAGTTTAAACTCAATAGCAAACCAGCAGTGTTCGTTAATCAGAACCGTGTCACCAACGATTTCCATCAAAACTACTCGACTGCTGCTCATCTCCAGAGATTGAACAGAGTGTATCAAACCGAGGCTCACCCAGAGAGATATTTGGAAGCCAATCCATTGGATTTCCACTGGGCCGATTGGGTTGACACCCAGCCTGCCAATGCCTTCATCAACGCTTATGATTCTCTCGTTGGTGAATTTGGTGGTGATGATCTTCAACTGTACACTTTTATGAACAAAGTCTGTTACGGTGTCTTGTATGATGAGCAGGACAAATGGACTGATGATGAGACCTATAATCAGAAATTGCAAGTGTTTGAGCATTTGCAAATGATTGGTATGTGTTCTGCCATCTTTAAGCATTTCTATTGGACCATTCCAGAACGTATTTCTTTCGAGACAGATATGAAGTACTTTGACTGGCCTGTTAAAGAGCAGAGACGTTCTGAGCCATACGGTCGTGAGGGTCTTGCCGCTATTTACCATGACAAAGATTCCGTTTCATCTGCCGAGGTGAAGTCCTTCGAAGAAGCTGCCCATAACAGACAGGTTATCGTCAAGGATCTCGCTGAGACATTTGAGTCCAAGGGTCACACTGCTGAAGATTTGACTTTGAAGACTCATCTTTCACAGGATGCTGCCGATTTCAAACAACCAGATTTCGACGAGTTGTTGAAGCATTATGAATCTCTTGAATCGCCAACACGTGCCGAGAGGAAATATTTGGAATTTATGAGATTCTCTAAGGACAACGTTGGTAAGGCCAACAGATTCTACTTCACTTTCCCAAACATTCCAATTGATCGTAAAGCTGAGATGCATCACTACAACTTCCCATGGATCAAGCAGATCATTTCGCATGAGGAACGTATCAGAGTCATCCATCACTTGATCCGTTCTTGGTTTAAATTCTGTACCCATGCTAACCTCATCTCGTGGTTCAACTATGGTAACTTGATCGGTTGGTACTTCAATGCCCAGAATTTGCCATGGGATAACGACGTTGACGTTCAGATGTCCATCAAGGACCTTGATAAGATTGGAAGACTTTGGAATAATACACTCGTTGTTGAGAATCCAAACGAGGGTGATGCTTTGTATTGGTTACAGACCAACCCATACTACTTGCAACAGAACGATCATCAGTTCATTGATGCCCGTTACATTGATGTTAAGGTTGGTATCTACATTGATATATCTGCGTTATGGACCACCACAAGGGATAAGCCACAGTACATCCATCCAAAAGAGGGTGAAGTTTCATTCCATTGTAAGCATTACCAATGGTTCACTTATGATGACATTTTCCCATTGAGAAGAACGTTGTACGAAGGTGGACAGGCATTCATGCCAAATGCCATTGATGAGATCTTGAAGAGATGGTACGGTTCTAAGGCCATGGACGATTGGAACATCTTTGACCATAACTGGCAACCGGACATTGGTCTCTGGGTGCCAAACCAGATCTGTGAAGGTAAGCAAGTGCCACCAAAAGAGGATAGATTCGATGATGATGGTCAATTGACGTTGTTTGGTGCTTGTAACAACACCGAGTTGTTGAACGAGTGGAGACACACGAGAAAGGCCTACGAGGTGCATAAGAAGGAGTTTGAACTTATTAAGGCTGGCGAGGACTCCACAGGCTTGTCCGAGACGACGCTCCCAATCTTTAGATTCTTCAACTTTGAGGACTACCAGTGATGTCATGTTTTCTCTATCTATTTAATACCTTATGATTTGTCATTTCCTTCTAATATCGAGCATATCTAATTAATCTATTGACGTAAATCATCTCGATGCGTATCGACATTGGAGAGATCGCATCCCTGTGCTATAGTTTTTCCGACGCATTTAAGCGGAGATAAGGAGATAAGAACAGGCCACCAACACCAAACACCAGCACCAACAAGATTTACAAAGGGGGAAAATGGGCCTGAAATGGGAGTGTTCCCGCCTAAAGAACCCCCATTGTCTCCTTTTTATTATCTTTTTCCCCCCACGGTCACAGCTTTGAAAGTGGGACGACTAGTCCCATTGATAACGTGATGCGCCGTAGCCCCCACTGATAGTGGGATCTTCGACCCTGCGATTTGGGTACTTATACAGCCAGACCCCATAGACACAGCTGTAAGTGTGCTGTCATGAGAGCTGTCAGTCAGCTGTCATAGAGACACGATGGAGGACAAGAACAGATCTTCAGTGTCGGTATCATCTCAACCCGATGAGGTTAGTGAGAAGCATGCCAAAAGGGAGGGATGGTGGAGACGCTTGGTGCTCCAGGACGACAACATGACACTGTCAGAGTCGTTCCTTATCAACAAGGACCTCAAGCCCTTGTTCGATGAGGAGGAACGTCCTTGGTGCTGGTACAATTACGTGTTCTTATGGATCTCGGAGTGTTTCAACATCAACACTTGGCAAATCGCCTCTACCGGTGTTGAAGCTGGGTTATCATGGTGGGAAACCTGGATCTCTGTGTGGTTGGGCTATTTCTTCCTCGCGTGTTTTATCTTTGTCTCGCAGAGAGTCGGTTCCCATTACCACATCTCATTCCCGGTGAGTTGCAGGGCCTCTTTCGGTACCGTTGGTTCGATATGGCCCGTTTTCAACAGAGTGGTCATGGCCGCCGTGTGGTACAGTGTCCAGGCTTGGTTAGGTTCCCAATGTGTCCAGTTGATGCTTAAAGCCATCTTTGGCTCGGATTTGGATACAAGGATACACAACGGTATCCCCAACTCTGGAACTACGACTTTCCAATTCATGTGTTATTTCTTGTTCTGTTTGATCTCTTTGCCCTTCATCTATTGCAGACCACAAACCATAAGACATCTCTTCACTGTGAAGTCTTATGTCTGTGCCATTGCCGGAATCGCTTTCCTCGTTTGGACCATCGTTCGTGCCGATGGTATCGGTACGGTGATGCGTCAAGGTACCACTGCTAAAGGTTCTGATCATGCTTGGGCATTCATCGTCTCGACGATGAACTCTTTGGCAAATTTCTCCACTTTTATCCTCAACTGTCCAGATTTCTCCAGGTTGGCAAAGACACCACGTGCTTCGGCATTACCACAACTTCTCTCCATTCCAATTTGTTTCGCTTTAACCTCGTTGATCGGTATCCTCACTTCATCTGCTTCGGGGAAGATGTACGGGGAGATCTATTGGTCTCCCTTGGATTTATTAACACGTTATGTGGAATCATATAGCAGAGGTGATCGTGCCGGTGTTTTCCTTATATCTGCAGCTTTCTGTTTAGCTCAAATTGGTACAAACATCTCCGCCAACAGTATCAGTTTCGGTACTGATGGTACCGCGTTGTTACCTAAATTCATTAACATCCGTCGTGGTGGGTTCATATGTGCCGCAATTGCATTTGCTGTGTGTCCATGGCACTTCATGACTTCGAGTGCAAATTTCACTACATACTTGAGTGCTTACTCGGTGTTTTTAAGTGCTATTGCCGGTGTCATCGCAGCTGATTACACGGTGGTGAGAAGAGGTTACTTGAATGTTTTCCATCTGTACACCGTCAACACCAAAGGTGATTACACTTATAACAGGTTTGGAATCAATTGGAGAGCATATGTCGCTTATATCTGTGGCATTGCACCAAATGTTGTCGGTTTCGTTGGTGCTTGTGGTGTTGACGTTCCAATTGGTGCAACTTATGTCTACAAGTTGTCATTCTTCGCGGGTTACATCGCCTCGTTTGTCACGTATTGTCTCTTGGTTTGGATCTCACCTGTTAAAGCCATGCCAGAGAAACAATTCTTGTCCAAAGCTGGTTGGTACGAGGAAACTGTCAACTATGTGGTTGAGGACTTTGTCGCTGAGACTAAAGTGTTACACCCTGATGAGTTTGTTAGAGGTGGTAAGTTGTTCGGTTGATTTTTACTTTGATTTTTGTAAGATTTTTCTATAGATTCTTCATATAAACAGTCTCTTTGATTTAACAAATGGATCCATGAGTAGTATAGAGGAATGACCACGTGCATATCACGTGGATGTCACGTGCTTGTTTGCTACGCGAATATTACCACATTAGTCCAAGCATCTTCCAGCCAATTGCGATCGCGCATTTCAAATTCGAGCGTTCGCGAAGAAAATACAAAGAGAAGAAAGCTCCATCAGCAGCATTAAAGAAGTCTGTTTATCCATAGAAAACACAGCACAAAATGGTTTCTTACATCGCCAAGCCAGCTATCAAAGTTGTTCCACATTTGGGCAAGCTCAACATCAAGAACTTGACCGCCTACACCCCAAACCTCGCTCTCTGGGGTGGTGCCGTCACCTTTGGTCTCTTCGTCTTCACCGAAGGTATCCCAGTCTTCCAGGATGCCATTTACAAGAAGATCCCAATTCTCGGTAACCACTGGGTCAAGACACAGGACCCAGAGGACCAGCCATTCTGAGTCTCTCTCATCACATCATATCAAGGGGAAGTACGGTGGTCTTAATGGACCAAGCATTGGAGACATATACACATAGAACATATCTATGTCTTGCACAAATGAAGAGACACGTCTGTTAATAGTTTCTTTTCACATAACTAAATGATCTATTTATGAATGGGTGGTTGTAGATACAAAGAACGTGTATGAGTACAAATCAGTTATCCATAGCAGCAGCTTGGACAACAGCTTCAGGCTCAGCAACTTTCTGTTCGGAACCGGCCTCAACCTTCTTCTCCTCAAGTTTCTTCTCCTCTTCAAGCTTTTGATCTTGGATTTTCTTGTCCTCATCAGCCTTGGCTTTAGCAGCAGCTTCTTCTTCAATCTTCTGTTGTTTCTTCTTCTTCTCCTCATCTTTCTTAGCCTGCTCTTCCAATTCTTTCTTCAAGGCAACTTCCATCTCCTTGTCGAAATCACTCAACTTGACGAGGTCTTGTTCAAGCCACAACTTACCCAAATAGTAATTTCTGTGCTCTGTGATGTTATCGTACTCGACATAAGCACCACGATCAGCAGGGTCTGTAGAACCACCAACAACGTCATAAGCACACCACAGATAACCTTTACAAACGTTATTCATGACCCAACCTCTAGCAGGTTCATTCTTATCGTTGTTCTTCTGACGATCGCCACCTGGTGGGATCAATGCGGCATTGATTCTCAATGGTGATCTGTAATACGTTTCAACTTCGTTGACATCTTCAAACACTTTCTTGATTCTGTCTTGGGACATGTCTTTCTCCCATGTATCAACTTTACAATATCTCATCCCGGAATTGATCCAAAGTAAAGTATAGTTATCATCACCACTTAAATGTCCAGGATGAGTTGAACATAACTCATGGGCAATGGTGTTTCTTGGTCTATCCTCCATCGGGGTCAATTCACCCACGGAGACAACGTCATACTTGTTAAACTCATAGTTCTCATTACCACTTGCGCTTTGACCCAACCAGAAGAGTTCTTTATCACCCCAAATACGTGACGATGTCGCTGACCAAAAGTTGATTTGGATCGAGGTGAGGATACCGATGAAATGTGTTGAACGTTTAATACCGACAACACCTGCTTCCATCAAATGACGGAATTGATCTTTCATATAACGGTTATCCAAAGTGACATTGCTAACTTTTGGAATTTGGAAAAGTGCCTGGTCGACAGGTGATGGCATGAGCTTATGGAAGAATTGTGAATCGTGAAGGGCAACTTTTTCAGCGTTGAATCTGTCTTTAAAGAAGACGGTTTGTGTACGTTGATATGGACCCAATTGGAAGAAAGTGTGTGGTTTGACAAGTGGCACAGAATCTGTGTCCATAAGCAGAATCTCGTCAAATGAATTAAAGAGGTAAGCAATAAGTTTATTGGCAAACCCATTGAACTTGTTTTGATACTCTTTACTGATACATCTCTTGGCATTAACGAACCATACTTCTTGTTTTGGGAAGTTATGTGGCACATCGTTCTTGATCAAGTTGTAAACGTGTAATGGGACATCAACTTCATCAGATCTTGCAACTTCGATGATTCTCTTTTGCACTTCTTCTTTCAAATCACCCTTGTGGACCAACTGGATAGGTAATTTGTTGTTCAAAGCCCTCAGCACTCTGATTAACCCGGATATGTCATGTTCATACTTATCTGCAACGGATAGGACAATACCTTTACCATTCAATGCCTTTCTCCATTTGTTCAAGAAACATTCGTCTCTAGTTGCCCTTTTAAAGAAACGTGAAACGACATCATGAGTTTCTTCAATTGCGGCATCTGCACCATCATCTTGGAATGACAAAGGCATATCCAAATCGTCATAGCTATTTTCATCAATGTACTTAGACATCTTCGGAATACCTGTAACCAATGTGCCATCCCATCTTGTAAACATTGGTAATTGTCTAGTTAACCATGGGAACAATCTCTGTTCCACGTCATAGCACATATCGATATCGGTGTCATCGTCTTGTGAGGAGCCAAAGATGTTGGAGAACAACGACGAAGTTGAATCTTTCAAGAAACATTGACCAAACACTCTCAAATGTGTGACGGCATCGATCATCACCTGTTCCGTGGCCATTGTCTTATCGAGCAATTCTTTGAATTTCAACTCAAACTCTGCTTTTTTACCATCCGACGGTTCTTCGTTGTTATGCTCTTTCTTATACTCGTTGATCTGGTCGTTGATGAACTTGTTATGGTCAAATGTCTCCTTTTTATAATCGGCATTGGCGTCTTTATCCACCGGTGTAACTTCCCAATCCGAGTCGAGCTTATAGAGCTCGTCGAAGTACAATTGACATTTCTGTTTCAACGGCAGCAATGGGAACTTTTCCGAGTGTTTATCCAACAGATATTTGTAATGAGTCGATGTGGCAGTGGTCTTATCGACAACCAACACTGTGCCGTCATTGCTAGTGCCGTAGTAAGGGGATTTCGGTGACGAGAGCACCATCAGTTGTATACCGAGCACCGTGAGCACCAGCACGAGTCCCAAGGACCTCAGCTTGTGCAAGGGCAATTGCACGGGGAGACGATGGAGCACCTGGCGCACCGAATGGGTCAGACGGTTAGTGTTAATCCGGAGGACGGACATAGCTCTGTCTCTCTGACTGTCTGCCTGTGTATAAAGTCTCTCTCTGTCTGTATAGAGTCTCTGCTGGACTGTCTGACTGTCCGTACAAAGTCGAGCTTTGTAGAGCTTCTTTGTAGAGCTTCTTTGTAGAGCTTCTTTGTAGTACAAAGGTACAAAGGAAAGGTTGCCCGAAGATCTGAAATTTTCCTTTGGACAGCGCGCAACGCACACCGCGCTTTTATACATCAACCGTTTACTTCTTTATCCTTTATCCTTTATCTTTGTTTACCTTTATAGTTGTTTATCTTTATCTTTATATATTTGTCTTTATTAGTCTATCATTGTTTCTTTGTTTCTTTGTTTATTTGTCTATTTGTTTATATGCTTTGTATGTTTATATGCTTGTATGATTGTACGTTTGTATGGCTGTACGGATCCGCGTCGACGCATGGTCCAGGGACCAGGGACAACACTTCCTCCTTTATTGAAGCATTCCATCGAAGATCTTTATACTGCTTTCTGATTGGCCTGTTTGTTCATAGTGGTCCCCACTTCAGCCTTTTTGGTGATTCCAGGAAGTGGTCCCCACTTCAGCCTTTTTGGTGATTCCAGCGTGGATATATAGGGCTGCCTGTCCATAAGCCCCGAAGATCCCTGTCGGTACAGTTGCGTAGGACCATACCCATACACATACCCATACAGTCATACAATCATACCTATACAATCACATAAACATAAGCATAAACATAAGCATATATAAACAATATACAATCATAAACATAAGCACAAACAGATTGGCGAACAATTGTCTTTCATTTGTGCCTGCGCCCGATGTCTAACACTGAGGTACATGATTGCATAATGACATGTCTATGACATGGAATGTCTTTATACATATACTTCTACTCTACTTCTACTTCTACTTCTACTCTACTTCTACTCTACTTCCATAATTCATACTTCTACTATCTACTTCCATATGTGTATGTACGGGCTCTTATCTATAAACTAATGGTAAGATTAGAAGACATACGGATCTAAGCATCGATGAGAAATTAGACGATGAGCTTGTCTTCATATATCTTCATAATGAACTACCATCCATAGTCAATATACTCTTGTATGACATAACCCTCATAAACCCCTACAAAGTAACTTATATAGACGGAGTATAGACGGAGTTCCGCACGTCCGCATGTTCGGGAGGCTACACATTGTAGTAGAATTATACATTGGTAGAGGTTTATACATCGTTTTATGTGTTTATACTTATGAAATACATGTAAATAACACAGATATTCACTAACACAAGGACCTTCACATCCATCCGACGACTGCATTATGGGACTCGACTAGTGTGTTTTAGACCATTAATGATACTATATCATTCCCAGAAGGGAACTGATCTCTTTTCCTTCTTAGAAGGCCGAGGCCTTATACAGCTCCCGTCAAAAGGGAATAAAACGTGTGCATAAACAAACTGTACCAGATGTCATTGCACAATAGAGACTATGCGAGAAAGTGGATTAAATATTGACTGTCAAAAGCGATGCCATTCGCCCAAATTAATGTCCATACAGGCCGCACTTTCTGTTAAGCACGTGACTGGCCAGAAAACAATGGGGTCGCACTGCAGGGCCCCTCTCTCTTTATACGTCTTCATGATTTTTGTAAAAGTCTTACACAAAACACCATAAAACCTATAAGACATGGGACTCAAGGTGTCTTTGGAACTTTTGCTCCGCATCGTTAGCTCAATAGGTAGTTATGACATTATGTCCTTGCTTAAATGCTTATCCTGAGCTCAAACAGTTCGCTGTTCTCGTAACCAACCACCCGTACCCACCACGGTTCTTTGGTGGTGTAGATGGCATTCGAAGAGTTCATCAAAAGCACATGGGAGCTGACTGACCCTCTGGATCCAATTCTCCTTGGTGAGGCAGGTCCGACATGGTCGGTTTTGGCACCAACGACATTTGTGTTCATCCAATGTCATAGACTCAGCAAGTACGATGGACACAAAGTGACACCAAGACTGCGTGAGATGCTAGACAGATCAGGCTGTAGATGGCATCTCGGATACAGCACATATCCAGATCTTCCACCAACATTCCTCCCAAACTGCCCTGATGACGACCTTCTTTCAGAGCCTTACAAGGATATTTCACCAATCTACAGCGCTATGGGATTACATGCCTCTACAGGACTCACATTTGAAAATCTGGAAGCGTTACGAATCGAAGGGTTGGTGAAAGTGAGTGGCTTATGCTTGTTGAAAGTGAAGCGGTTGTCAGTCATTTTTAAAAACCTAGAGAGAGGTGTCCGTCCAGAGATCTCCCAACTTGACAGTTCCGTCCTTACATGAGTTTATCGTCCACTACGATGACTTGCTTCCCAGGATCTACGACATTAGAACATACACAGAGCGGCGCTTCCGAACTTGTGGGAGAGCATATACCTTGGGGCAAGACTACTTGACGACAGCATTTGAACTCACCAATATCAACTCAATGCACCCTTTATTGAATTCCGATGCCAATGGGTTTGAGTATGATGAGTCGAGGGATGGTGAGATGACTATTGAAGACTTGGACTTCAATTCTTTCTTCTATGGTGAAAGAGTGGATGCTTTAGTCTTGACTGGTGTCCCCGGTCGTGTTGCCAGGTTCGTTTGACCTACAGTCCCACACAGAGGCTTGTACGGCATTATCTCTGTTTATTGGGCTATAACCCTTCAAGAGGGATGTTTCAACCAAAGTATGCTACTTCCAGAATTTCAATGCCTTTCGCAAGCTGCACCAGTATGTTCAATGGTTCAAAATTGGACGGAAAGGTTGCCCATTTTTCATCCTTTCTCTGAAAAAGATGATCCTCTCGATGTCCCGTTGTCTGTAACTGGTGAGCCTATCTGGCAAGAAGATATTCCTCGAAGATTCCTTGTTCCCATTGCACTCGAAATGATGGACATTGACATACTTGTCGACCACTCGAGCGTAAACATCAAGCCACTTTGGCAATGTTTGATGACATTCAGATTAAATTTGGATCAACCAGGTGAGTATTCTCCAATAAGGCCACCATTGTGATTATCGTCAGTCCACAATTGTTCGTCGTGATCAACGTCGCCCCAAAGATGAAGAATTGCCGAGTTACGATAACCACAAGCCGCCCGAGTACGCCGAAGCCGAAGCCGAAGCCGAAGCCA